>JAMXBD010001047.1:0-508887 GCA_024138025.1 Combretum micranthum
CTTGCAACTTGCAAAATAATGCCCTGGAAAATATTGTCCTTATTATCTGTTACCATCAACAACAGAAATATTTTCGGGCAAATTTTTTAAATTCGGAATTTGACACGGGTACTGATACTGCCCGGAAAGTGCAGGAGCTAGTGCAAAGCCAATGATGCTTTCAGTTTTCTGTTGCTGGGGTGCGACAAAATCAATGAAAAGTTGCATCGACTGATGCGTTGATAATAGTGAAATTTAAAACAAATAATATCATGTTTGAAACTTTCAAATGGTTAAAGTTACTATTCCATCCATCAATATATAGATGTTGTTATCACGTTAATATTATGTCTAATTTTAAATTATAGTGAATTTCTCAGCAATATAAAGTATGTCAAAATTGAATATCATAATGTGGAAAATGAATATGGCTAAATTTTTCAAAATGGATAGCCTTTAATTTTTGGATCATAAGAGAAGTTGTGATTACAACTGAATTTCTTTTATCTTTTCCGGCTTAGTAACAACTGAAAAAGAAAAATAAAAGTAAAGGTGATAAAAATGAAAAATGGTAATAATAAATAATGATTTGAGCACCATTACAAAAAAACAGAAGAAAAATAAAAAGTAAAGCACTTTATAATCACCATCGTTATTATCGTAGTATATAGAACTTCCGTGAAAAATTTCTATTACAATCTATCTAAGTTACAATTTCATCTATACAATTTAATAAAGGTATTGGAGAAATAAAACCGATGAGAGATAGATATTTACGAATATTTGAATAAAATCACACTAATAATAATCCATACATCCAAAATATATAAAATAACATAAAAAAGAACCATAGGTGAAATAAAACATGCTTGAAGGTGAAGCAAATGTTGATCATGGTGTTTTCCCAAAATATACCATAACCAATTTTGGGAATACATATAAAAGAAAACCAGTACAATTATACATATAATGAATATAAACAAACACGTCTCTTAGGCTAAGTAATTCCAAAATTGATGGATTTCTAGGGTATCTGTGATGTTAAAAAAATAAAAAAATATATATAAAAAGGCATTTATTTCTCATTCTATTTCAAGCATGGGCACCAAACTTGATAAAGTGACTCTGTACAGATCTAGCACAACAGCACAATAACACAAAAAGCTATGCTACTATGTATAAAAATGCACAAAAGTATGTGACCACAGACCTCTCTACACAAAAAGCAAGAATCCTCCAACCTAAAATATCATTCATATGTCTATATTTTTATTATTTGTTACGAGAATCATGGGTTTCAACTTTCAAGTATAGCTTTGTTTTTGTTTTTATTTTTATTTTGTTTTTTAGGGCGCACATGGTTTTTATTGTATAGCTTACGTTACCACCTTTGTATGGGTTTGGTGCGGCTAGGTTTCTATTTAGGGTTAGTTTGGCCCATCATGCACGTGAACCACCACTATAAGAAATTCCAGCAATAACAAATGAAAAATACATGTATGTAATTTTTTGTTTCTTTTGACCCTATCCACTTGTCTAGTTTAATCCCCCAGGAATGGTTAATCGTGGCATATGTTCTGTATTTGTCAAGTTTTTTGCTGTTTAATTTAGAGTAAAATCTAGATTGAATTAGCCCGACAAGGCTAATGTAAATGGTAAAATCGCATGTTTGTTTATAGGACTCGAATAGATTTATATTAAGTAATATGTCATTTAATGCAAATTATTTAGATTCTGATTAGTTTGTTGGCATATCAACGGCATTCCATTATTTCGGTTTAATCGTTTATCAAAAAACATATACAAATGAAAATTAGATATTTTTATTTATAAATAAATTAAATATACTAGATATAGATAAAATACACATACATATCAGATTCAGATACAAATACAGATATACATATATATATATATATATATATAGATACACATAATGATGAAAATTACATAATCTAGACAAAATTACAATTTATTAGAGGCGTGAATCTCATAGTCTCATGCAGACCCCACATGCTAGACTTCCATATTCCTAGGGCAGGTGGGGGATTGAAAAGTTGAAAGCAGGTAAGGAGGGAAAAAGTCTAAATTGAGTGGCTAAATTTGAGAAGTTTAATTGATTATAATTTATATAATGATTGATGTGTTCACATGTTGAATGGACTTTTCTACTTTCAACCTCATTATTTTGTGATAAGAGCAGAAAAAAGTGTTGTACTCTTCGTTGTGTGTTAAAACATTGCTTTCTCTACTTTGAAAAAGTTGTTAATTAAGATTCTGTTTATCTTCATTTTCATAATTAATAATAAGAAAAACATTTTTTGTAAAAGCAAACAAATTGTGATGCATTCTCCTATTCTATCCAACAAGGTTTTCTTGTTCTATAGTATAGTACAAAATTATTTATGAATATGGGATGGATTCAATTAGTTTATGGACATAGTGAAAAATTTAAAAGACAATCAAGTGAATTCATAAAAAATGCAATTAATTTTTCATAAAACCAACTTAATTGAATATATGTACATGTTTATCATCTTATTAGATTGATTCCCCAAAAAAAGAAGGTTAAACCTATTTATGAACATGCATCAGGTGGTTTCTGATGAAGGAAGGGCAATGTATAATGGAGGACAAGCTGGCTTGACGTTCTGGAGCCCGAATGTGAACATTTTCCGCGATCCGCGGTGGGGGCGTGGCCAGGAAACACCCGGCGAGGACCCGCTAACGGCTGGAAAATATGCAGCTAGGTATGTAAGGGGACTGCAAGGAACTGATAGACAGAAGCTTAAGGTTGCTGCTTGCTGTAAGCATTACACAGCCTATGACCTTGATAATTGGAAAGGCGTAGATCGTTTCCATTTCAATGCCATAGTAAGTTACTCCCTATAAAAAATACATATATATATATATTTATTTATTGTGGAATCCTTAAAATTGATCAACTCTGATTCCCAAGTTTAGTGTGTGGTTTTAATTTTTAATAGTAAAATATAAATTCTAAAAGAGGTTAATATCAAATCTAAGTTGCCAAAATGATTTTGATCTATAAGTTGGCATAATATTTAGATGTTATCACGCGTAGGAAATTGAAGAGGAAACAAAAACGGTTACACATCAATAAGTTTAGCTGCAATTCGGTGAATTAATTTATAATGTGTTACAAATGAATTACAAATACTCTGAATATATCATACTATGATAGCAAATTAGCAATAAAGGTCAACTTGAAAATGACTTGTGCATACCTTGCACAAATGATCAACCTTTGACAATGAAGTTCAACCAAACAAGTATGCACCAATGAGAGTAATTGGATAAAAACCCTATTATTCATTCGCGAAATCACAAGCCAGAAGCTAATTAATAGATGTGTTGTAAATCATGAAATGTCTTCTGAGTTTAGTTCATTTTGTTCCTAACTATAGTTTGAGAAAAATGCCCTTTGTCTCATACTTGGTTTTAGGATATGATATGAAAATGACTTTTGAGGTGTTTATTGCTTAGGATGAGATACCTTTTGTGCTAATCTGATGTTCTTTTCTGGCACATTGTGAAGGCAATTTCATTCTACCACTCAAACGATGATGTGTTCACGTTATCCTAGTATTGTCACTTTCGGTTTCCCTTCCACGTGAAGTAAAATTGGAGGCGATTAACCCTAGAATACCCGAAAGTGAAAGTGATTCATCTTGGATTGCAAATTACGTACTAGGAAGTAGGAAGTACAATTCTGTAACATGAATTTTCATCGTTAATCAATTTCATGTAACGGCAATGAAAAAGAATGCAAATCCCAAGGACTTGATAACTATTAGTAGATAAAACCTGTTTATACGGTTCTTGAACCTTTTAAGAACATAGCATTATATTCGACTATGTATTATGAACAACACGAAGAGGAAATTAGACTAATCTGGTCTGCAAATTGTTAATATGGATTATATGATTACTTGTTACTTCTTTGAAGCTTGTAATTATTAATCCAATGAAACTGAAACTTGCAGGTAAGCAAACAGGACTTGGAGGATACCTATAATGCCCCTTTCAGGGATTGTGTACTGGAAGGAAATGCTGCTAGTGTCATGTGCTCGTACAATCAAGTTAATGGGGTTCCAACTTGCGCTGATCGGAATCTCCTAAAGGGCATAATTCGCGGTCAATGGCATCTTAACGGGTAAGTTTTATCGGATTGAATGGCATTGGCACTGGCTGTCATGTACTTGACTAATATAGACAAGATACTAACTTTGATTTATGTTTGTCGGCTCAAACAGGTATATTGTTTCAGACTGCGACTCAGTTCAAGTGCTATATGAGCAGCAACATTATACGAAAACACCAGATGCTGCTGCAGACACTATCAAAGCAGGTACACACTCAAATATTTTCATTGTAATTTGTTTGTAAGAACAACCAGATTTTAGGCATGATATAAGGTTTGTGCAATAAAGCTTTCCATTCCAAGTTTATATACCAAGTAGTGTAACAAGTTCTACTAAATCCATATAATAATTCATCCTGAAATGGATTGATATGCTAGATAGTGTGAACCATATTGATGTTTTTGGTAGTTTATCGCAAGAAATGCGACACAAACCATGAAATTGATGGCGTATTCATCTTATTCGCTAGACGCATGATAAATTTTCCATAATACGATGTTAAAGAAAGGTTCAACTTGACAGGAATATAGGAATTGTTGCCCCTCTTAAATTCTACAACAAGAATAAGCTTTTAAGAATGAAACTTAACAAATGAATTGAACTGAAAATTATTGCAGGCTTAGATTTGGATTGTGGACCATACTTAGCACTACATACGGAAGGAGCCATAAGAAGTGGAAAGCTTGCTGTGGGTGATGTGGACATGGCCCTTGCCAACACACTTACAGTCCAGATGAGGCTTGGGATGTTTGATGGTGAACCATCTGCCAATCCATATGGGAACCTTGGCCCAAAGGATGTGTGCACCCCTGCCCACAAAGAGCTAGCCCTTGAGGCTGCGCGCCAGGGCATTGTACTGCTTAAGAACAATGGAAACACTTTGCCTCTATCCACACAGCGTTACCGCACTGTGGCAGTCATTGGACCAAATTCAGATGCTACAGTCACAATGATTGGAAACTATGCAGGTAATGACAACAAAGGATTAGATCTCTTCCATGCACAATAGTTTTGGCTGTTGTTAACTTTCTATTGAGCATACTAGCATTTATGCATTCATAACTATATATTGGCATGTACAGGAGTTGCTTGCGGGTATACAACTCCAGTTCAAGGCATCGGGAGATATGCCAAGACAGCCCACCAACCTGGCTGCCCCGACGTTGCTTGCACTGGGAACCAGTTATTCGGAGCTGCAGAGATTGCTGCAAGGCATGCTGATGCTACAGTCCTAGTAATGGGAATCGACCAATCTGTTGAAGCGGAGTTTAAAGACCGAACAGGACTCCTATTGCCAGGGCTGCAACAGGAGCTTATCACTAGAGTGGCAAGTACCTCTAGAGGTCCTACCATTCTAGTTTTGATGTCTGGTGGCCCTATTGATCTGACCTTTGCAAAGAACAATCCACGGATTGCTGCCATTCTTTGGGCTGGATATCCTGGGCAAGCTGGTGGACAAGCAATTGCTGACATCTTGTTTGGAACTGTAAATCCAGGTATTACTAGAATCTAACTATCAGCGTCTGTGTATTTCCTCCAGGCTGATATAAACAACTCAATGTGACAAGAAGAGAGAAAGAGATCCAACTCTAATCCTTTTCATTCCAATAATTATTAGGTTTTTCTTTCACTAAGAGAGACTAGTGTAAGCAAACGGGTTAATGCTATTAATTTTCTTCATATTCCAGGAGGGAAACTGCCTATGACATGGTATCCACAAGATTTTGTTGCTAAGGTTCCTATGACAGACATGAGAATGAGACCAGCAAGAAATTATCCGGGCAGAACATATAGATTCTATAAGGGCCCTGTCGTGTATCCCTTTGGCTTTGGATTGACCTACTCAAGATTTTCACATTCCCTGGCCGAAGCTCCAAAACACATCTCATTGGCCCATGACATGACTAAAGCCCTCACAAACTCAACCCTGTTGAAGGATACAATTAAAGTTGCACACGCAAAATGCGATATACCTCCAGTGCAAATTCATGTGGATGCAGAGAATACCGGCAAAGTGGATGGAACTCACACCTTGCTAGTGTATGCTGTCCCTCCTCAAGGAAAATGGTCTATGAATCGGCAGTTGGTTCATTTCGATAAGGTTCATATTCCGGCCGGATCGAAGCAACGTGTGAAGCTTGAGCTTCATGTGTGCAAGCACATGAGCGTGGTTGATGATTTTGGGATTAGAAGAATTCCAATGGGTGAACATGAAATTCACATTGGTGATGATATTAAGCATTCACTCACCATCAAAGGAACTACAGAAGAAATCAAAACTTAGTTGCTTAGTTTGTTCATAGTTTGGGTGATTTCAATTACATTCCTCATATTTTTATCCACAAAGGTGGAAGAAATATAATTGTACAGAGGAAATATGGATACAAAATATAATTGTATCATATGAAATTTTCGATTTACAATCTGTTTGTATTTCACAAAGCAAGTGATTTGTCAAGTGTAATAAAATTTTGTATAATAATCAATTTGAAATAAATTTTCAATGCTGTAATTTTGCTTGAATTGCAACAAATCCTTCTCGTGTAAGTTCATGCCCGAGGGAGGGAGGGAAAATATATATTTACGAATCTATATCGAGCAAAGGCCTGTATATGCAGTAGCAGAAGCATATTTAGGACTTCTTGCGAGATCATCCTATGTACCACTTAGCACACATGAAGAATGAAAATACCTGATAGGCTTATCCATCTTCATTGTCCGCCCGATGCTCAATTTCATAAATTTGGAGATTTGCCACATTAAATTATCGGTTCCTCAAGTGTAGAATCACCCTACAGAGTGAAAGGTCAGAGGACACTTTTGGGAAAAAAAAAAAAAAAAACAATTACCAAAATAGAAATGTTAACAAATTAATTGTCAAAATAGACCATCGAAATCAGATCTTAGGGATACAGGTTTCAAGAACAAACAAATCACATGTAGAAGATACAATATTGATCGAAATTATGTACAAGAATCCTGCATGTAAAAGATGAAAGTTTTACTTACACAAAATTGCAACTTACATATGCAAGTCTGTTTGAACTCAATTACATGATTCTCACATCTTCTAAATGTGAGAGTTATATTTCTACAAAACTCATGTTCTACATCGAGTTAGGTTGATAATTTTAGTAATTAAGTTTCCTTTATGTCTATTTAGATAAATATTTTAAAAATCAATTCTAAATTGATAAAAAAATCCTCCTCTACGATTACCGAGGCCATTGCTTTTCAAGTTTCTTTCTACTTTCATCTCAAACCTCCCATGAAAGAGGAGTAGGGCCAAAGGTGTGACACATTTTCAGGCCAGAAAGGGTGAACATGATTGACGGGAAGGATTTGTGGCCGGCATTTTAATTTCTTTGCGTTTTTGAAAAAATTTTAATTTTTTTTTTTACTACATTATCTAAGCTAGTAATACTATGTCAATTGTTCTAAAAATGGATTAATGTGCATAAAACAAGTGATCTTAAGCATCATATAGGTGCTCAATTTAGGAAGTCTAAGTTGTCATGCAATTATGAAAAACTTAAAGGATAACCACACGATTTATCTTATTTTGTCTCATTAAATTAGAAAACTGTAATATAACTATATCAGCTGAAACTACCATTGTTACCGCTTTCATCATCTTCATACCCCACCATCACATCATCTCCCATTTCACCACCACTACCATGCTACCATGACTAGTACCACCACCACCACCACCATAACCCTTTGCTAATGTTTTTGCCACCTTCATTGCACTACCATCAATATTTGACATCACTACACCACCATAAAGTATCTATGGATATAAGTTTGCTTTTAAGTATTACAATATGGATAGTAAATTTATGGACTTATGACCACCGCACCATTATAAAAACACCACAATCAATACTAGCTTTTCCATTACTACTACCATCAAACTGTAAACCCCGAGATTTTTCACAAGTATACGATAATAAAATAGAAAATGTGAATTAGATAGTAAATATAGAACCCGATAAAAATCCTAAAATAGATCTTTGAGTTGTGATGAACTTATTCATAGTTTAGAAACTCAAATAAAAATTTCTTTGACCTTAATAGGTACCAAAAACAAGATTTCGTATCTTGAACTGATAATTCAAGATATAATTAGAAGTAGCTCTAAATTTCAAACTCAATTACTAATAGTCTATTAATAGAACTTATTGGTATAAAACCATAATCCAAAGATAAACTACTAGGATTATAAATACGCAGTAGATAAAAATATAGATAAATAATTACAAGTCTAGATCTCAAATAAAAATTTCAAAACCTACTGTTATACTTATTAGGGAATTATGAATCTATTAAGACTTAAATTCTAATTTGATATATTGGACTTGAAAAATTTAATCACGTAAGTTAAAATACTAAAAATAATTAATCGTGTAAACTTTAAACTGAAAATTTGAATATATAAACAATCTAGAGTTTTTGTAGAAGCTTAGATAAACTTTTTTAGATAAAACTCTTACATAATTATTATAAACATACGTGTATAAATTGATATTTGATAAAATATTTTAGTTAATTATATGAAGCAGGGATAAACAAATCAAATAAAAAAAAATTGAAACTCGATGCAAATTGAGAATCACGGCTGTAGGAGGACATAAATCATGGTACACAACATGGAATTTCGACTGCAATAGCCCCGGCATTCACGTCCCCAACTTGCACCATTTGAACACCCAAATTCAACTTGAAAATGACACTCCAACCAAGCTAAAAACTCTACACAAGATCCTCATTAAATGCAAAGAATTCCAGCCAAGAATAAGTTGCATATCAGCTGGAAATTGGCCTCAATTTTACCATGAGACAGCCCTCCTACACATACACACGCATTCCAACTCTGATTTGGAGAAAAATATAGGCTTAGCTTGAATTGATTTTTTTTTTTTTTTTACTAAATAAGCACCAATAGGAGGCCTCTAAATGGACACTTCAGGCACCAACAATTAGTTAAAAATTTGATAAAGAAATCAGTCCAAAAAGTAGGAAAAACTACAGCTCATAACAAAATTTTCTTGCCTTTGTTTTAGCACGAATTTCAGCTCGATTTTTATGTAACTTGAGCTCTAAATTTACACCTATAAATAACATTAATTAACTAGGAAACAAATAAAATTAATGCCCCTAAAAATAGCCACAAATCTTGTACAAAATCATCAAAAATCAGCTTAAAAAATCGCATGGAATTTCTACCCAAGAATTCACCAGCTAGAAACTTGTTTTTATCAAGTCCAAAACATCCTCTCTTGTGCTCTAATCTTAGCCTAACCTTAGTACATATATATAGGCTTAAGTTAGCTACAAAATCGGCTCATAACTTCCACAAACACAATATGAAAAGTGAGCTACAAGTGGAGTTGCGAACAATCCTCTTTTCCTTTGTCATTCCTTCACTTGGACAACCTTCAAGGAGTTCCAAAACAGAGTATAACCCCTGTTTTACTTCTTATATTTTACCCAAGTATCAAACACATCCAAAAATATCAATTCCCTCCTTCAAAAAACACTAAAAGCCAAGCCGAATAGCTCTTGGTTTGCTATAAAACCAAGTTGAAATTCAAGCTCCACAAGGTAAAAAATCTTAGTTAAAATTAGTTAACTTCTAATATAGCTAAAAACTCATTATCCAACCTTTGATATAGGTTTGGTTCTTGCTAAAGAAGGGAGTTGGGTCCTTTTCCATGTCAAACCAAGGTAACTCCTAACCCAACATTAAATTCTTGTTACATTTATTTGTAGATATTAGGTTGAAATGAGAAATATTGGAGAAAGGTTATGTGTTTGGGAGAAGTGGTTATTCCATTGATGAATTCAATTAGATGAATTATTGTTGTATTAGAAATGCTTAGATGTTGATGGATAAGGAAAGCATCATCATAGGAATTTTATAACTTAAGTTTAATAAATTCGGATCTAGGAATGAAGTAGCCAAAACCATGCTCAAATTTCAACTAAACTAGCTTAAATTTATGTTTAATGCCCCTAGGACCTAATATGAGCATAAGACTTAATAAAACAAGCCTTATAGACATGATTAGGAGTCCTATATTACAAGAAAAATAATATGAACAATTTTTTTTAGAAGTTAACAGATGTTGATAATTTCACAAGATGTGATGAAATAAGATCCTCTAAATAATACAAATTCTAATTAAAGAAAGTATATAAGGTTGACATGCAAAGTAAAATAAATAAAAGATTACTACTAACAAGGACATTAAACAATCTAAGACTTGGATAGAACTTTAATAGGAAAATTTAATTAAGTTCATCTTAGATATAAGAATGAATAATAGTTTAAATTAAAAGAAATTTGAAGAAGCTAAATATTAAATGATTAATACCCTTTTTTATATAATCAACATCTCAGGAAACCAATATAAGCAATAGGAATTATATTGAATATCAACATAGGACACTTAGGCACTTATAAGAAAATAATATTCTATTTATAAGTATTATTGATGATTATTTCCATCTCATTAGGTAATTTTGATACTGATGAGGACTTTCCGATTTTTTACTATGATTGAACAATATGAGCAAGTGAGTAACTCAGACTTATTACATTGTTTGTATTTGTAGTTTAGCTGCATTATAAACAAAGATAATAATAATGAATTCATGTTATATATGGGTTAAGGGCATTGCTTGCTGATTGAATTACTTGGTTACTAAACATTACTAAATAAAAGTGACAATGGAATGCTTGTGAATCTGTTGTATGGATAGCATGTTGATTGTATGGATGAAGCTTGAGCACTTTTAAATTAGACTAAAAACTATTGGTACCATAAAATAAAATAAACATGCATTGCATATATTGCATTATAATTCTATGATAGTCTACTACGTGTTAGAATTTTGGTTCTCTAGTAATGCTTGATTTTTCTAGACAAGAGGCTATTAGTTCTACTCAAGATTACCTTTGTCCTATTGGTTCCATGGGAACTAACTGGTAATGAAGGACACCGCCCATGGTATCGCTGTGAAATGTCTAACACTTAGTGGAGTTTCTAAGGCCTAAAACAGAAAAGGAGTGCTTAAGACAAAATTAACATAAAGAGATAACTACTGCGAGGATTGTGGCTTTCCTGTGTACTTAGTTTCTCTTGGATAGGTGATTCATAGATTGGTTTTCCTTCAACCTCGATAAGAGGGCGTAAATCTCCATCCTGTTTGGATTCCAGATTGTCCAACCTTGTAATTGTTCATGTGTTTGAATGCTGTCTTACATATGTTTGATAATAACTTGCTTGTTGTGTGATATGTTCTGGTTATTTACTGAGCCCGTGGTTTATGCTCACACTCCTACAGTCCTTACAGGTTGACTTTTCGACCTTGGTTTGTTGCTTCCAGGAGCTTAGCACCGGTAAGGTTCTAAAGCTGGAAGAGTTTTGGGATAGGTTACATAGTATTGCCTAGATATATGTATTAGATGATATTAGAATGTTGTTTCTAATATTTGGGAACTTCAATTATATATCGTGGTCTATAATATTTTAATTATTTAGACAATAGTTAGAAAGATCTATTTATGGTGATGTATTGTTATTCGTGTTCATCATTCTTATCAAGCAATTGAAAAGATCCAGTTTTGTTAAATCTATGTCATTTTCCAAGATAGATCTAGTAATAATATGTATATGTGATATTGTCTGGGTCATCAGACCGTATCATAATATATGTATTACTACTACGGTACCCCTGGGGCGTGACATAAACCACTATAACCACCATCACCAAGATAGTGGTAGTGAAACATAGGGATGGATATATTTAAGGCTACAAATGAGCCGAGCTATTCACAAGCTACTTGAGCTCGGTTCATTTCAGTCCCAGCTTAGTTCGGCTCAATTCGTTTAGCTAAACGAGCCGTGCTCGAGGTCCAACTCAGGCTCGTTTAGCTAAATGAGCCAAGCCGAGCCTGAGCTTGTTCTCAAACTTGTGAGTCAGCTTGCGAACAGGCTCGTTATGGGCTTACGAACCAAGCTTGTGAATAGGCTCATTAAGAGCTTGCGAGCCAAGATCGTGAACGAACTCGATAAGAGATCATTTTAATATATATAATATTGATATTATATTATTAATATATATTAATATAATATAAAATTATTTATATTAATTTAATATTATAAATATAATTAAAAAAATAATTATATGTACTAAATGGGTAGAGCTCAAGCCTGTTTAACTAAACGAACTAAGCTTGGGCTCGAAAAGCTTAATAGGCTCGAACCCAAGCCTACTTATTCCAAGCTCATTAAAAGCTCGGCTCGACTCGAGCCCGTTAAAAAATAAACAAGCCTAGCCTGAGCCGGCAAAATTCTAGCTCAGCCGGGCTTATTTGCACCCCTAGATGTATTAGACCAAGGATATGGACATAATGTAGAGAGTAGTAGTGGTGATAACATAATAAAGGAAGGTGGTGGTAAGAAAGTTGAAGTAGTGATGATATAAGTTAGAAATATGGTGGTAATATTATTGTAGATTTGGTGGTGCAATTGTGGAAAAAGATATGGTAGTTTATGATGATTATCAAATTCAACCAAACCTTCAAGCCTAAGGGCAACCTAACAAAACCTTTCCTTTAGAGGAAATTTTAAATTGAGTTTTCTATCTATAAGATAATGTCACTATCTATCTCCAAAATGTGGTTACTAGACTTTGAAAGGAACAACCATAGTTAAACCAAGGTGGTCATGTTCAAACCTAAGCAAATAAAAGTCAACATATGTCCTACCTAGGCAAGTAAGCTATCTAATATAAATCCCCTAATTTTAAGGATGTTAGCCTTATGGGAAGACCTAATAAGCCTTTAAGATAATCTTAGAGACTTTTAAGAAAAATTTTAGTAGAGAGAACTGATATACTTTACTACCTATGATTCCACGTATGTCATTGGTCAAACCTCCTTTTAATCTGGATATGGAAGTGATTTTGTTCTCTCATATCTACTCTTAAATATTAGGTGTTATGTTCTCTACCTCATAGAGCCATAAATTGACTTGAGCATTTACGTGCTTGTTGAGGCCATTCTTAGTCCTACTTAACTCATGTTTGTTATTTGTGTAGGTTGAAACAACATCCACATCAAAGAGAGCTCATTAGTCTAACCCAAGAGCTATAAATGAGAATGATATACTATTGATACAAATAGTAGTAAGAGTAGTGGCAATATAGGGCTAATGACGGTAGTGGTGGCATAAGTAATGGTCGTCATAGGTAGTGGTGTAGGTATTTAGTTAGTTCAACTGGTGGTGATGTAATAGTAATGGTGGTTATGATATGGTAATGATTTTGGGTCATGGTGATGGGATGTGGTAATAGTGGATAGTAAAGGTTTATTAGTGGCAGTGATGATCATGTTGATCACTTAAAGATTTTAGTGGTAGTATAGATGTAGAGGCATGATAATAGTACAAGGGCAATGATGATGGTGGCAAATTGGTTAACATACACGATGGTGATGGTATAGTTAAGGTAGTGCTGGTTGTAGCAGTGGTAATGGTGCTACAAACACCACATAATCTATGGTGATTAATTTTGATGAAGGTAAAGTTGTCACATGATTGTAGGACTAATTTTTATCCAAAGGAACAAATAAGTACCATCTTTACAAGTAGATTTCAAGTCAAATCCTACCTCTATCAATGTTAAATTAAAACTGAAATATTTTAAGGGTCTATTTAGATTGTTTGTTTTTCATATGTATCTATAATTTATATTTATCTTATCTCTTTAATATGTTTATGAGTGAAAATATCCGAATCTATTTTTGACAAATAGTTTATTTCAAAATGATAAAAATATAATGTAAAAATGACAAACTAAATAGACCCTTTATTTTATGCAAGAGTTTAATCAATGAAAAGAGGAAAAAAAAGATGATATTATAGTACTTTGGGTAGGGGTATTATGTGGTGGGTTTTTTATGTAACAAGTAAAACTAAAAGGTCTATAAATGCTTCAATAATTAGATATGACTGACCGTTTGTAAAATTGAACTAAGAATTTATTACTATTAGGATTATTAATACCTGTTATCAAAGAGTTTGTAAAATTATTTATATGAGACACAATAATTTTATAAAGGGTTAATGTCACAAATGGTACATAAATTTCGACAAAACATATAATTCGGTACTTGAACTTTAAAATTGATCAATTTAGTAGCTAAAAAGACTTGACGAAGGTATTGTTGTGAACAAAAAGTTCTTTTAGGCATTAAACTAATCAATTTCAAAGTCTAGATACTAAATTGAATAATTTCAAAGTTTAGGTACCTAATTGCATATTTTGTCAAAGTTCAAGTATCATTTATAACACCAATTCTTTTATAAACCTATGCTTTATGTCTCAAACAATAATTGGATTTAATGTGAATAATAATATTATGATGTTCTTGTTACAAAGAAAGCCTGTTTGTTTTTCAAATTATAATTTGATTTAGTATGAATGATGATCTAATAACGTTCTTGACACATAGAAACGTTTGTAGTCCAAAGAAACTTTATTAAATAAATAACTAAAATAAGAAGTAAGAAAAATTAGCAAATATCATAGGGTGAG
Source organism: Combretum micranthum (assembly GCA_024138025.1). Classification (NCBI taxonomy): domain Eukaryota; kingdom Viridiplantae; phylum Streptophyta; class Magnoliopsida; order Myrtales; family Combretaceae; genus Combretum; species Combretum micranthum. The sequence continues at coordinate 14,754 of JAMXBD010001047.1, forward strand.
TTTATTAAAAAGATGTATCAACGCTTAGAGGAGTAAGTTCATTTAACATACTAACATTTTGATTAGTTAAAAAGAAGTATCAACATTTGATAAAGTGAGTCATATAACGTATCAATAATTGATTATTGATGAAAAAAAATAAAAGATTAGTTCAAAACTAGTCTAAATGTCGATATATCAAATAAACTTTGCAAAACATTAATACCTCATTTGATACACTTTACTAAATGTTGATACATTTTTTTAACCACTCAAAGCTTTAATACCTCAAATGAACTTATCCCAAATGTTGATATCATCTAGTGTAATTTACCTAAATAACTGAGTTAAGGAAAAATGGAAAAGAGGCAAGTGATTTAGGTCAAAGTTATGCTAGTTAACTTTAGCTCAACTTATATTGATCAACCTTAATTTCTCCTATGGTAAACCTTGGTTCTCTTAGGCTGATTGATCTTAACATAGATGTAACCAATCAACCTCGGTCCTCAAACTCTCTTATTGAACTTCTAACTTATCTTCATCATGGATTGATTGATCATATTCTTTGCTCTTGATACATTGTTTTGCAAACTAATCTCTATTAGTCATTCTAAAAGAAAAGTAATAGTTATTTGTTATAGAGAAAAAGAATAGAAAAGACTTCAAGTAGACATTTTTTAATCAAGTTTTAAGTAAAGCAAAAAATAGAAAGCTATTTCAAAAATAACAAATTGTTTTTCTAAGTGTTGCAAGTGTTGATCTCGACGGTGGAGTTAAGCCCCTGCAATCATAGAAAAATAGTTAGTGGTGCACCAGGGCATTATTTAGTGTGACCACTTCGATGCTTAAGGTAGTTTGTCGGTCACTCAGAAGATCCAAAGGTAAATACCAAAAGAAGCATTGATTGGATCAAAAGATTCTTATTTTCATTATGTTATTTTCTCATTTTACCTTTCCCCCATTGAGAGAAAAGCTGTTTATAATTCATGATCATACTAAAATGGGGTCCATTGAATCTTTTTTATTAGAGAGGATCTTATTCTAGTAGCTAATCTGGCATTCGAGCCCGACACTTGATAAAAGCGTATTAGTCATATCAAATAGTAAATAATAAAACTAGAAAAAAAAATTCTATGATAAGCTCTAAAGTAGTGCACCTATTAATTGTAGAATAGAATTACTACAAGTATAGTCCTCTAGGATCTAAATATCAAGTACTAATATTACTGTTTCTCTACTATTTATCCTAATAATTGAGATGACATTAGGAATAATACTTATCTAACTAATAACTCTAATAGTTAATTATGTGCCATTCTTAAGATAATACTATCATAAAATGATACCCTTTATCTTGATCCACTTGAATTGTAGGAATCCCTAACTTCATCAACTTCTCTTTCAAGATATTAAATTCTAACCCCACGATATTAATGAAAATGTCTTTCATCATTAATTACATAGAAGATGGCATTATATTCAAGATTCCTATCAAAGATTCAATCTTTATGTAGAAAGTTCATATAATCTATATCTAGATCCACATTCAAACTTCTCTATTCATACTAGATCTATTCTATTAGATGAAATGTCTTTCTATCTAAAAGAAATCAAACATGCAATCAATTCTAGCCACAAATTAATCACAAAAACAACAAAGAATGCATGAGTAGACTTAAGAACATAAACTTTCATTAATCAAATAGATTTAGCTCATAGATTTAGGGTTCCACAAGACTTAGGGTAAAGAAATCTACTCTTCTATGGATTTTATATCATAACATGAAATCTAGAAGAATAGAAAAGTAACATGATGTAAAATAATTCCTTTAAACAAAGTTTTGTAGTCTTCAATGATGCCCTGACACTTCTCATTTTGAAGCTCATAATTTTCTCTCTAGGGTTCCTAGGAATAAGGATAGGTCTCTAAAAAGGCAAGTAATTGCCTCTATTTATAGGAAACAACAAAATATTTTAGGTGCAGGATGGTTGTGTAGAATGCAAATTAGCGAAATAGTAAATTTAAGGTCTGCACGACCCCCGAGCACAGCTTGTGCAGAGTGGTAATGTATAATGAAAATTGCTTCTGATCTCGTCTTGACTTCTACATTAGCATGTTGCATAGCTTGTGTAGCCTCTTTGTGCACTTTGAAATTACTTGCTGATAAGTTTTCACCTTCTACAGCAATGTTTTGCACAACTTGCATAGAATGGTCATGTATGTTGTAAGTCTTTGCTTTGGCTATTTCTTCATTAAAATCTCCCTTAACTTATCTGAATTTCTTCATAATGCTCATCATCTGCTTTTATTCTTGAAATTGATATGTTAACTCAATAAATATTATTTTTCTTTAATAATTTACATAAAATCAATATAATATGATATCAAAACAATGTGAATAATAAGGGTTTTTAAATACTTATCAAACTTTCTCACACTTAACCATTTGCTTATCCTCAAGTAAATAATTAAGAACAGAGAAATCCATCATCAACTACACCTAAAAGCTTAATGAAAATTCAAATCACATAACAGCATTCAACCTTTCAATTAAAAATATAGCAACTTCAAACCTTAGTGCCTTCCGCTCAAACCTACTATACATGTGCTTAACATAACAAAATCGAAATGTTAAAACTAATCCAGGTAAGTCAAACTTTATCCTTATCATTTAATAGCAGCTTCTAAAGTAATAAAATAAACACAAAGTCAAACGGAGCAAAAAAGACCCAATTACACTTCAACCACCTATTTAAGAGCACATAATCCCTTCAACCACTTTTCTAAGTACACTATTCAAAAATAAAAGTATTTTGTATCAATTTTTTCAATGGATTTTCTTCTTTAAATCTCTTAAAAAAATTTGAACTTTTTTTCCCTTTTTTTTCCCCAGAGGGGGGAGGTTTTTGTCTCCATCTTTTCTTTTTTCTCTAGACATTTTTTTGCTCACTTTTTTTAAGCTCTTTCCCTTTGTCTTCTTCTTCTTCTTTTTTTTTTTTTTTTTTTGTTTCAACTTTTGTTAGTAGTGAGGTTTTACTTTACTCTTCTAAGGGAACAAAGCCTGCTTATACTAGCTAAGCTTTTTATATTATTAATTAAGTACATCAATTAATCGAATTATTTTAAAAGAGATTATTAAAAGAAGAATTGCCAAGTGATAAGCTTTATTTACCCTTTCACTAGAGATAAAATGAGCTTTCAAAATTTTTCAAAAGAAAATATACAATCCAATAAGCTTAGAAACATAACCAATTAACTTTTATTAAAGATTTTGATCCACTTGTAAACTTTAAATTCCATCATTAAATACCAAGTAAGTTTGTCTCACCTAGATTTTATAATACAATTTTGACTAAGTGTGCCATATTCAAAGTAAGTGAGTAACACAAAGTTGCTTTAATTTTTAGTATAATTTTAGTATCATCAAGTTCTTCACAATTCAATTCATTTAAGTGGGGGACTATTGAATAAAAGTGCATAAGAATATTGAAAAATAGCCTAAGACTCATACCACTTATCTTTCTCATGTATCCTTCCCCACATTCAAAGTGAGACATCACCCTCAATGTCTACTAAATCAAATCACCCCAAGAAGGAACAAAAAGAAAGAACAAAAAACTGAAACTTCCTTGGTTTTCCAAAAATTGCATCAAAAAGTGTCCATAACGGGTCACGTGAGAACAAAGTGTATCATCATAATCAGTTTACTTGTGAACCCATCAAAAGAAGTTTATACTTCCAAGGTCTTGGTATCGGTGCTTCCCCATACTTAAGATCAAATTCTCACTCCCTTCAACAAGGTATAAATATACCCCAAAAACCTACAATTTTGAAAAAAAAATGGACACTTAAGATAGTAAAAACAAAAGAAAAGAAAAGGAACTTAAACTGCCTAGGTTAATCTTTGGTGGCCTTCCAAGAAGTGCACTTTTCTTAACATTTTTATCTCGACGTTAGATGCTAACATTTCCATTTGGATTCTATGAGAATATGTTCCACTCCCATATTTCTAAAGTCAACAAGGGAATTCCTTTCTCATTCTTGTTCCAATTCTTTTAAGTTTAATTCCCTTATTCTCAAATGTCATGGGTTTTTTATAGGTAGCAAATTTATAAATCGGTGTTGGCTCAAACTCTATGATACAACCTATAGGCTTCACGTACACCTCATGAGGTTCATCAACTTCCAAACACCCAATCAACTCAATACATGGAGGAAAATCGATATCTTCAATTTCCATCTCATGTTCAATCTCTCCAAGTATCTCTTCTTTTGGGATAACATGAGGAATGTCCTCTAGATCTGTATTCTCAAGAATTAGAGTACTGGGAAAAGAATTAAGATATAATACCTTGTCTCCTTACATTCATCCTTTTCTTCAGTAGAATCCAACTCATCTTCATGACTATTCAAATCTACCCTATGGCCTGCAATTTCATTTTCCTTCTCCACCAACTCATCCTTCACTTTTGTTGACTCCTCAAGCTATATATTTGGATCGTTTTCTCATGATGCATTAAAAGGACTTGTAATTATCTCCTTATTTACTCTATCATGTCTCCCAATAGTGTTTAAAGATTTAATTAACCTAGATACCCACTCTTGAGATGGTTCTAGAAGAGTGATCAATTCTTCTATGCTTATGAGTGTGTAAAGAATAGGAGCATAAGACTGCCATGAGTCCAATTGAAAAAGTTCTTGCATCATCTTAATAAATGAGTCTAACTTACCATATCTTGTCTTGACGATCCATTCTAACATAGATTTTGCTTGAGAATCTTCATTAGTATGGCTCAAGGAAGAAGATGATGTGGTCAATGTGGCTTGAGTATGGTCATAATGTGAGTGTTGAGAAGAATACGAAACAAGTCTCTCTCTTTACCATTCAAAGGCCAATGTCTACCACCACACTCCCTACAAATCATATCATCAAAAGTCATAAGGTCAGCATCTGGAAATTCTTGATAAGGAACAATAGGGGATAATTCATTTATATAACATGAGTTAAAAGGATGATAATATGGATTAGGGCATTTATAAGAATCGTGATCACCTCCACAGTACAAACACATAAATCTCATGTAATTCATAGTTTACACTATCATGAATTACCCCAAAAGTATATATAAAAAAAGGGTTAAAGTAGTATATATTAAAGCTTTTCCTAGTATTGGCTTTCCAAATCCTTGACAATAGCACCAAAAACTTGATAAAAGCTGATCAATCATATCAAATAATAAATAATAAAACTCAATAGAAATTCTATGATAAGCTCTAAGGCAGTGCACCTATTGATTGTAGAGTAAAATTACTATGGGTATCATCCTCCAGGATCTAGATATCAAGTACTAGTATTATTGTTTCTCGACTATTTAACCTAATAATCAAGATGATATTATAACTACTACTTGTCTAATTAATAACCTCAATAGTCAATTATGTGTCTTCTTAAGATAATACAATCACAAAACAATACCCCTTAACTTGATCTACCTTAAACCCTAATTTCTTATAATAAATGATTGATTAATAGATAACCCTATTTCCAATTTCTTACAATACATTCATTAATGGCATGCTTAAGTTCTTGAACTGTAGAAATCCCTAATTTCATCAACTTATCTTTTAAGATAATCGAATTCTAACCCTATGTGATTAATGGAAATGTCTTTCATCATTGATTAGTTATGAGATTGCATTATAGTTCAAGATTCCTATCAAAGATTCAATCTTTACGTAGAAAGTTCATGTAATCTATATCTACATCCACATTCAAACTTCTCGATTCATGTTAAATCTATTCTATTAGATGAAATCTCTTTTTATCCAAAAGAAATCAAACATGCAATCAATTCTAGCCTTAAATTAATCACAAAATAGTAAATAATGCATGAATAGACTCAAGAATATAAAGTTTCATTAATAAAACATATTTATCACATAGATCTAGGGTTCCACAAGACTTAGGGTGAAGAAATCTACTCCTCCATGAATTTTACGTCATAACATGAAATCTAGAAGAATAGAAAGTTAACATGATGTAAAATAATTCTCTTAAACAAAGCTTTGTAAGCTTCAATGATGCACTGGCACTTCTCCTCTTGAAGCTCATAATTTTCTCTCCAAGGTTCCTATGAATAAGGATAGTCTCCAAAAAGACGAGTAATGACGGCTATTTATAGAAAACAATGAAATATTTTCTACGTAGGCATCATGCATGGCTATACAGGATGCAAATTGGCGACACGGTAAATTTAAGGTCTGCACAAACCCCGAGTACAGCCTGTGCAAGGTGGTCATGTACCATGAAAATTGCTTCTGATCTCTTCCCAACTTCTACGTAAGCCTGTTGCATAGCTTGTGTAGCCTCCTTATACACTTTGAAATTGCTTGCTAGTCACTTTTTACCTTCTATACTAGTATTCTACACAACTTGTGTAGAATGGTCATGTATGTAGTAAATCTTCACTTTGCCTATTTCTTTATTAGAATTTCTCTTAACTCATTCAAATATCTTCATAATGCTCATCATCTTCCTTTATTCCCAAAATTGACATTTTAACTCAATAAATATCCTTTTCTTTAATAATTTACATAAAAGCAATATAATAATGTGTCAAAACAATGTGAACAATAAAGATCTTTAGACACTTATCAGCACCCAAGATAAAGGAGTTGCTACTGCATGGAGTGTGGTTGGACTGATAATGTCCCCCTGCCCCCTTCCCATCCCATGTTAGAACAAAGATTGCATGGTGACTATATGGATATAACTCATCGTCAAGCTCATGAATCGTTCAAGCGAGCTAGTCGAAGATATCCTTGAGGTCAAGGTATGCACTAAGTCGAGCTTCCATATCATGTCGGGACTTCGTAGATCCTTCTTAAGCTAGTAGGATTGGTGGTCTTCTAGGCTTCCCTTGGGCCCTTTGACTTATATGGAGATGGTAGTAGACCGAGTGGACTATGGCCTATATTCTGCTGTCAACATTGTGCGTTTCCTTGTAGTAAAACATCATTTTAAAAGAAAAGAACTCTTTCGAAATTCTCTTGTTTTCTAATAACCATCACTTTACTTATACTTAGCATCTCTTTAACCTTCAAGATTTTTTCCTTAAAAAAAAAGGACTTAATTTGAAAAAGATCTTAAAAACATTAATGTGGCTAAAAAACTTGATTTTCATTTGTCATAGAAAAAAAAGGATAATAATATATCGAAAACCCTAATCACATTATGTTAAACAATCAAACCTTTGAAAATCAAAATTCAAATGCAAGCCATTTGGAATTTTGTTTTTTTGATAACATTCCAAATGTGTATCCCAACAATATTCCTTTTTTTTTTTTCCCATAAAGATTTAGAGTGTGAAATAAAAATTGATTTAAACCTAAATCAACTTGAACCGAATCAAGAATCAAGATTTAGTAGTTCAAACCTAAGTAAAAATTTTATTGCTTTTAAAGAATAGATCTTCTAGACGAGTTTGGAAAAGGCCATTAATGTAAAAATGTATGGTCCCCTATATTATAAGATCCTTTCTCAGAAACTATAACAAATTTGGTTCTTTGTTAATAGTTTTCAAATGATCGATTAGGGTAGAAATATGACATCATTGTTTTTCATACGAGGATTTTAGAATGAAAACTAAAGATGAACCATGGTTTAAAAATGGTCACTTCTTGGCAATTTGTAAATGAACTTAATTTTCATGCTTCAATATCATCTTTTAACACTATAATTATTTGGATATACATTTACAAATTGCCCCTACATCATCATGCACCATTTGCTTCAAAAACATGGTGAAGGGATTAGGCTTTCACTTTGTTTTAACACATATACTACAAGCTAAAAGGGGTTTATTTGACCATCTTTTGTATATAGGTTAATCTTTTTATAATGCTTATACTATTGAGATTAAGCATAGGGAACATGATATCCAGTACGTAAGCCTATTATGTTAGGGTAAATTACATCAAAGGATATCAACATTTGAAGGTAAGTTCATTTGAGGTATCAATATTTCGCAAAATTTATTTAAGGTATTAATATTTAGGGATAACTTCATTTAAGATATTAATATTTCAAATTGTTAAAAAGATGAATTAATATTTTATAAAGCGATTCAAATAACTACTGACAAAAAATTAAGGAACTTAATTAAAAACTAACCCAAATGCTAATAACGTAAATGAATTCTTGATATCTCATTTAATTCACTTTATGAAATGTTGATTCATCTTTTTAATTACTTGAAACATTGATACCTTAAATAAACTTATCCTAAATATTGATAACTTTTAGTGTAATTAACCCTATTGTGTTATAATTGTGGATGTATTGAACATGAAAGTAGTATATTTCCTTCATTTGCTAAAGATAAAGAATTGAGAGGGTCTGAAAATGAAAATACTTTGATGAATGACGTAAACGTTGCCACAACTTTAGAACATGCGAGAGTAAGTGTGAAAATCAAGGAAATTTATGTTATTGGAAAAAAATATGTTTTGGAAAATAAAATTAATTGTGATTTGACAATAAAGGAAAGACATTTGGTTCAAAATAGCAAAACTAAGGGCATAAGGAAATAGGTTAATAAAACTTAGGGGTTATGATCATGACTTTAGCTCTTTCCACCAAATTAGGGACACATAGCAAAAGATAAGCTTGAACTCCAATTGATAACTCCGTCATATTAAGCATTTTAACCCCCACCATAAAACGATATAAACAAGGAGATGCCATGAAGCGACTAGTTTAGCTCTATTTTGAGGAGAATTTTTCTAGTCATAATTGTTTAACTTTTCCAATGATTATTAGTTTCATTTGAATATTATACACATATATAATTCAATGTGTCCATGAAAAGTTGTTTAGACTTCTCTATGAACCTGGTTAAGTTAAGACCCGACCCGGACCCGATGGTTCTTGGTTTGAGAAATAGAGAATTGAACCCGCCTTTTAAAGTGGTAGGCTAATTCATGAACTGTAGACCTACCGATTCATATGACAAGTTCAAACCGAACTAACCCACTATCAATTTTTTTCCTATAATTTTTAACAAATTTCAAAAATACAAAAACTTAAAAATAAATAAAATTTTAAACTTAAAAAAGAAAATTAGACCTAAAATATACAGTTTTTAGCACGTTTGCATAAGTGTGAAGGATGTACATTTATTTAAACAGAATCATAATCCATTTTAGGGTCTGTTTGTTTGGCTTTTTTCGACAAATACAAACACTTTTTTCAAACTTTTTTCTAACAAATTATTTATCAAGAGATAGATATAGATAAAAAAAAAAGTTAACAGTTCTCATCAAAAGATCAAATATAGATAAAATATATATATAAATTAGACATATTTACATATATCATTTTGAAAAAGATACACATACAGATGAAAAACAGACCATCCAAACATAGTTCTAATATTAGTAATGTGGCTATAGGCTTTATGGAAGGTTATAAAAGAAAATGAGTTATCGCATTAAATATTGTTAATGTATAATAATTTATTTCTATCTAAATAAGATTTAACTAAAAAAATAAAATATTATTTACTTTTTTAAAATTTTAGCATTAGTTTTTTATTTTAATTGTTTTTTTTTTTATGTTTCTTCAATTTTTTTTTTATTTTATTCACTTTTAAAAAGTCTTTTCTAGAATCAGGTGTGTGACCTGTTAAGTCCATGGTTTAAGCCAGTCGAACCAACTTTGACTTGTACACTTGGGCAAGTCCAACTACAATTTAAACCCAAGCAGGCAAGCAAGGTTTAGGTCAGGAACGAGTCGAGGGTTGGACCTACCCTATAGACACCTCTAAAAGTGTTCATGGCCTAGTTGAATTCAAGAATCAAAACAAATCACATTTAAAACAATGTAGTTCAAACTCCTAATAAATTAAACCATTTTTAGCGACTTGAGATTTTGAATCGATCCACTTTAAATAAGGTCTTTTCGGTTCTCTTTAATTCGAACCTTTTTCAAATAACACCTTACTCTAATTATTAATAATAATAATCAACAAAACTATATCTTTAGTGATACTAAAAATGCGCAATTTTGTGTGAGAGATAAGTGAATTTTGTGAAGGAAAAGAAGCAGATGAAAAATTGAAAAGATCGAAAGCGAAATAGGAGATTAGAAAACAAAGGTAAATGAGGTTTGTAGAGGATCATTTTGATAATTGGGCTTTGAGCCCAATTTAATGCCAACAACCTATCTTTTAGGCTAGTGACAAGGTCCAAAAGATAAGTTTAGTAAGGGAAGGCATAGGAAAATTTGGCTTGATAGGCTCGACACAGGGATTACTAGACTAGTTTATTTCGCTCTTAGTTTTATTTGATTTTCTTGTGCATCAAAAGTAAACTCCAAAAATGTCTTCCAGGTTAATTTAGGCTTGTATTGATTAAAATAACCCTTAAGCCCTTTTTATTTAACATGAACCGTTTTAATAATAATTGGCTTCTTTTTATAATATAAATAACGCTCTTTGGCCCATTTCCAAAGCCTAGCCTATCCCACCATTAAAGAAAAGAGGGCTTCAACGATGGTCGTTGGATCATTTAAATATGATCTAATGGTGATCACCATGCTCAATCTCGTCCATCTAATCAAGCGTTATCCAATGGCTGACATTAGCCTCCACCATTTATAAATAAGTGGCTTCTCTTCTCTTTTGGGGTCATTATGCATATTGCTCAGATTAAGAGCAATGTCGAAACTTTATCGAAATAACTCCAAAAATAATCAAAGTAATTACTTCATAAAGATCAAGTCAAGAACGATAGAATCTATCTTATTTGTGTTGAACTAGTGTGCTCAACGTAAATTTTAATGAGGAAATTAGTTGCACAGTTAACTACTCATTTATGAAAAACTACACTTAATTAATCAAACAATTTGTGTGAACAACATGCTAGAATGTGTGTGTGTGTGTGTGTGCGCGCGCGTGTGTGTGTTATGTGTGTGTTGTTCTTTGTAGTTTGTGCAGGTACAAAATAGACCAGCAAGCAAGTACATGCTCCAACATTGATCGTGGCTTTCGTCGAAGGTTCAATTGGTCCTTTCATCGAGGGCACGACAAGTTCAAATTATGGTGAGACAAGTTCAAATAGCACAATCTTGGTCGATGGGTAAATCCAAGGTGTGATAAAATCCAAGGTGCAATGAGTTTAAATTAAAGCGCGGCAAGATCCAAGGTGTGACTCTTCTTCTTTTTTTAACGGGTAAGCTAGTTGAAGGTTACACCAATAAGCCGGTGGGTTTATAAAATGATTGTTACACCCATTTAATGTTTGTTGTTTGTCTGATGTTATGTCCAATGGACGTTTAAACTTTTGAAATCTATATACACGTTCCTTGGGATAAAATAAAAAATTTATGAGAGCTTTCATTTGTGAATAAATAAATCAGGAATCCTCTCATTATTTTTGTACTTTTGTTCATTATTTTGCAAAATCAACAACGAGAAAGAAAATTAAAGGATGATTGCCCTATTTGGTACTTGAACTTCAACCAAAATATCAATTAGGTATCTAAACTTTTAATTTGATCCATTTCATACCCTAAATGAACTTTTTGTGTCCTAAATACTACCTCACCTCTTTTATTGTCTCTTAAAAAAAAAATGACACGTGTCAAACAATGATTGGGTAAGGTAGTGTTTAGGGCATGAAAAGTTTATTTAGGGTATGAAATTGAACAAATTAAAAGTTTAGGTACCAAATTGATCTTTTGGTCAAAGTTCAAGTACCAAATGGAGTATTAACCCAAAATTAAATTAGTGTTCTGTCGCTATTTTTGTTATCTATAAGAAAGCACTATAAAAGAGATGAATTCATTTATTTCCTAAAAGTTGTAATTTGTGTATTGCTCTATTTGAACTTGTGTTTTTGGAATTAATAAAGTTTGTGAAGTCCTCTATTGGAGGCAATTTAGGAGATCATGGAGGATAGGAAACGTATTAAACTCCACGTTATATCTGGGCTTAAATCTTGTTTCCCTGTCTCTTTAATGGTCCTTATAGTACTCTATTATTGTCATATCTGCTTTATTTATTGCCCAAAAAATTATTATTTGAGCATTTTATATCAAATACTCAATTCAACCTTTTCTTGAATATTTTCAAGTGCGTTTTTATTTGGTATTAGGGCCTAGTATCTATTTTTCCTATGCTTAATCTTATTTAGACTAAAGATCATGACATCAAATGCATTCGGGTTTCTAGAAGGATAGGCTATCAATAGACCACATCTTATAAGTGGGGGAAACGACCTCTATTGGAAATGTAGAATGAAAATCTTTAATAAAAGCACAAAATAGACTAAAATGGAATGTAATAAAAAATGGGCCTTTAATTATTGAAGGAAAAGAAGAAAGAGATTACAATGAAGAAGATTGAAAAAGATTAGATTTGAATGGAATAGCTATAAATATATTGCATTGTGGGTTAAATAAAAGTAATTTCAATAGAATTTGTACATGTAAATCTGTTAAAGATATATGGGATGAATTAGAAAAGACTTATGAAGGAACCTTAAGAGTAAGAGATACAAAAATACGTCTTCTATATGGACAATTTGAAAATTTCAAAATGCTTCCAAATGAATCAATAGATGAGATGCATAATAAATCCATCAACATCATAAATTCCTTAAGTGTGCTTGGAAAGAATTTCACTAATGTGAAAATCAATTCTAAACTCCTTAGGTTCCTATCTAAGGATTGAGAGGCCAAGAGAACTGTTATTGAACACGCACGGGATTAAGTACTATGAGTAAAGAGGAGGAACTTCTTGTAGCACTCAAGACACATGAGCTAATTAAAAAGTAAGGAAAAGAATCAAACAAGAAGACTATTACTTTAAAAACTACAAGTCATAATTCTAGTGAAGAAGATAATGATGACGACGATGATGGGGAACTTACCTTAATGGTAAAAAAGTTCATGAATTTCAATAAGAAGATAAAAAGAAAGGATGATGATAGTAGTTCCTCAAGATACAAATAGGAAAAGAAGGATGCGATAACCTATTACAAATGTCATAAGCCATGACACATTCAACGATACTATCCAATGCTCAAGAAAGCATCTAAGGATCCATGAAGGAAGCTCTCATTGCCACTTGGAGTGATGATGAATCAAGTGACTCGGATAAAAATGTGTACCTCATGACATTGTATGATGAGGTAAGTTCTTCATTTTCTCCTTCTTATGATGAATTAGCTATAATGTATAATAACCTTTGTAAAGAAGTAGTGAAACTACAAAAGAAAAATCAAGTTTTTTATAAAAATGATGTCAAGTATAGGAAATGAGATGGATATGTTTAAAAGAGAATATGACAAATTAACGAATGAAATAGAAAACTCAAATGAGGAAAATAACTATTTGAAACTTGAAAATGACCAATCACGTAGAGAAAATGAGAAACTGAAAATTGAAGTTTATTTGTTAGACATAGGAAATAAGACCTTAAAAGGAGATAATCATATAAATAATTGCGATAATGCATGCTTAAAGGAGCTAGAAGAACTAAGGAATGAAAACACCATATTAAAAGGTAGCTTAGATGATTCAAAGACAACCAGAACCAAGTTCACCAAAGGGAAAAAGAACTTGAACAGACTTCTTGAAATCAAAGTTGCCATTCAAATAAATATGGAATTGGCTATAACAAAGAAAGTAACTGCAAATCCCATAAAACTCAATTTGTAAAAGCTACACATGAGACATATAACTATTGTGGCAAAATTGATCATATTGCACACAATTGTGCAATAAGGAGAACCATGCATTTGAATTATAAAAGCAAGCTAGTTTGGGTTCTTAAGAGAGAAATCCTTGTTGCACCTAATCAAAAAGGACCTAAACTCAAATGGGTACTAAAGAGATAGTCCCTATTTTGTAGGAATCTTCTAGTAGAAGCAACAAATAGTACTTGGACAGTGACTGCTCTAGACACATGATTGGAGATGCATTCATGTTTACAACTTTGGTCTTGAAAGATCAAGGGAATGTCATCTTTAGAGACAATCGCAAGTCAATTGTTCTTGGTGAAGGTAATATTCTAGTAAATAGAGATTTAACTATTAAGAATTTACTTCTAGTTGATGGTTCAAAGCATAATTTACTTAGTGTTAGCCAATTATGTGTAATGGATTTACAGTAATATTTCTTGCCAATAAATATTTTATTGAAAGAGCTGACAATAATCAAGCTTATTTTCAAGAGCATAGATGAAGAAATATTTACAAAATCAATATAGACAACTTCAAATCATCAAATGAAACTTGTCTTTACTCTCAAAATGGCAATAGTTAGCTATGACACCGAAAAATAGGATATACTAGCATGGATGTAATTTCAAAACTTATTAAAAAGAATCTTGTGAAAGGATACCAAAAATAAATTTTCAAAAGGACAAGATTTGTCAAGCATATCAATAAGGAAAGCAAACTAAGACTTTCTTTAAGTCTAAGGATGTTGTTTCTTTTTTAAGGCTATTAGAACTATTGCACATGGACTTATTTGGTCTTACTTAGACTCTAAGTTTGTGAGGCAAATTGACTACTTCACTAGATATACATGGACTTTCTTCCTAGCGATTAAAGACGAAACAAACAATGTCTTTTTTAGATATTGCAAGAAAGTCCAAAATGAAAAATGTCTTAATATTGTGACCATATGAATGACCATGGGGGAGGATTTGAAAATTACGAAATGGATGATTTTTATAGTATATCTAAAATTGTACATACTTTTTTAATACCTAGGAACCCACAATAAAATAGGGTAGTTGAAAAGAAAATAGAACTTTAATTGAAATGGTTAGAGCAATATTGTGTGAAAACAATCTACCTAACACTTTTAGGTTGAAGCTATTAACACTACATGCTATATATCTAATAGAGTTTTATAAGACCAATTCTTAATAAAACTCCCTATAAGCTTTGAAAAGGAAAAATACCTAACATCTCTTATTTTCATCCTTTTGGCACTAAATGTTGCATCTTAAACAATGATAAAGACCAACTAGCTACATTTGATGTTAAAAGTGATTAAGGCATTTTTCTAGGTTATTCTTTAACCAATAAAGCTTATAGAGTTTTTTTTTTTTTTTTTAAAAAAAAACCTTGGTTGTGGAGTAATCCATTCATGTTGCTTTTTATGATTCTTTGTCTCATATATGTTCAAGTGATGATATGGATAATGTTTGTATTGATTTTGATAAGTTTGCTCTAGAAAATGATAATAAAGAAATGAACGAAGAAAATGAACATAAAAAGGATGTTATAGATGAATTTGTTAACTGTGATCTTCCTAAATAATGGAAATATGCTAGATTATACCCAAGGGATCTAATAATAGATGAACCTTCAAATAGGATACAAACAAGATCTTCTTTAAGAATAATGAGTAATCTAGTCTTTCTATCCCAAATTGAGCCTAAAAATATAGAAGAAGCCGTAAAAGATGAATTTTGGATACAAGTTATGCAAGAAAAATTAAATCAATTCACAAGAAATGAAGTTTGGAATTTAATTTCTAGGTCTAGTAGTAGACCTGTTATTGGAACCAAGTAGGTTTATAGAAATAAGCCTGATGAAACTAGAATAGTAACTAAGAACAAAGCTCGATTAGTAGCTGTAGACATCTCATTTTGACATTTTTTGTCAAAATAAATACTTAGGTTAGTATATAATAATTAGAATATTGAATTTGCAAATTATAAATGTTAAAGCAGGAAAAAAAAAAATAAATAAAAAATAAATAAATATAATAATAATGAATCAATTTAATAGAAATAAATATAATAGATGTAATATGGACAAATGTAATTTCAAAATTCGTAAAAAAAAAAAAAAAATTTTGTTCATCGTCTTCTAGCTTTGCCGCCCGATGGGCCAAGTTTGAGAGCATTTTTGACCCGTTTTCAAACCCGTTTTTTACAAATAAATACATATTTTGAAACTAGACGCGGAGTACTTCATTTTGATATATAATTTCCATATTTCATAAACTATAACTATTTCAATCCGGACTTGAAGTTGGAAAAAAGTTCGTTTTTACATTTCCGAAAAAAGCTCAAATCTCCGATTTTTCGCTCAAAACGTGTTTGAACGTTAACATTATAACGTTAATGATAGCTAATGCAATTTAGAACTGTTTTAGTCCAATTTTTTCGGATAAAAATCAGAATTTGATACGAAACCCTAGATCTATAAAAGGAGAAAAAAATACGAAAACAGGGGACACACTAAAACAAAGAAAAGAAAAAAAAACAAAAAGCATTTAGTTAAACTTCTTGAGGAAATTGTCCTGAATTCAAGTGATCCTGCAACTGTCCGCAAGACCCAGCATTTGGATTCCAGGATAACAGGTCCTTCGGAGCAATCGGATTTAATAACATATCTTAGCCAACATTCTGGGTGAGATTGTATGTGAGGACATCCCGAAGGACATGCGCGCATTTGCCGTAGCATCATTCGGCAACAGGTGCACTTTGGAAACCTTTGTATCACGTGATGGCAGCGTGGAGTACCAGTGCAGAACATCCGAAAAGTGTTGCTCTGATTCCATAGATGCGGACCCGGAGTTCATTCCCCGCGCGCGTCCTCAGTACAGGTAAAGTTCTTCTCCTAATAATAATAATAATAGTAGTAGTAACTATATTATGATATTAAAAATAGGAAATTAAAAATAAGAAAAATGAAAATAATTAGTATATGATTATATTTTCAAAATTTGTTATGAATGTGTTGTTTTGAAAATTTAAAATAGGTACAATATGTAAAACCCTTATTCATGCTAGTATAGTCATATTAAATTTTTCTTTTCCTTGTCAATAAATGAAATTGTCTCATAAATTTGTTCTAAAAATATTAAGTTGAAATTTTATGATCTAATTTTTCATGATAGAGTTTTTGAATGATCTATCCTTTTTGCATTAATATAGTAATGATTTTGTTTTCTTGTGATAAAATTGAATTTTTTTTTTATATATATATATCATGTTAGGTATGTGTTCATAGAATTATATTAAGATCTTGTTATTGATAATATACCTATAATCATGCCCTAATCATAAAGAATATATAAATTTTTTTTAGTTTTAAGTTTACAATATTTGAATTGTGTGATCATGTATGATGATTAGTCATCAATATTCCTTTTTATGCCATGATGTAATGAGGACCTTGATTGTAATAATATTGAATTTTATGATTTCACCATATATGAAACCACATGAAATCTTACCCTTCATAATGTAATTTCAATGATATATAAATCTTGATTATGCCATGATATTGTTTTGTTAAAATTAGCTTGTTAAATATTGATATTCCTTATAATATTGATGATATGTATGATCAATTGATATGCATGATATGTGGTTATGATTTCTTGTTCAAAATTTTTGTCACATAGAAAAATCCGATTTTCCATAAAATTGCTAAAACCTAACTTGATAGATTTAGGGTTCATGTTAAAAGATATGTATATATTTGTCATAAAATTAACGAACTTAATGAACTTAAAGCGAAAAGAGTTCGAAAAATTTTAAAATTAACCAACAAACTAAATTTTTCTAAAAGAACTACGTGTGGTCTGATCCCGATTAGCGGGTACGTAGGCACCTAAATGGGCGACTTAAAATATGTAAAAAATTATTTTTGTGAATTTATTTGTTTTGTTTAGAATAATATGAATATCGATAGAATTTGATAAGATTTGATTAATTTAAATATTGGAGTTTTTTTAGATTATATATGATTATTGATAGAATTTGATTAGTATTTTTATGCATATTAGACATATGTTTAATTAATTAGATCCTAGTAAATAGTTTAGATTTGAAATTAGGGTTTAAAGAAAGCAATTTAAATATGGAAAGTTAAAGTGGTAACCGTTTAGGTTTTAATAGGTTAGCCCCGAGCTCAAGTTAATTTCTGGTTCTCGTTTTCAAAAAACGATTTTTCTCGCAGATTAGTAGCAAAGCCAAAATCAACCTACCATTGGTTTTGGTTTATTTTTCTCGACTTTAGTCGAGTGGCGACTCCAAAATGTTTTAAAAATTCAAAATTTCCTTTAATTCTTAGTCGATGATTCGTATTGAATAGGTTAGGGTTTAGTACGAATCGGATTAAAGGAAATCGAAAAAAACCAGGCTCGACAGCTTGGCGACTCCACTGGGGACCGTTTTTTAGAGGGCTAGCCACTTTATGCTTTTCATATATAAATTGCTTTCTTTTAATATCTTGTATATTTGTAGATATTTGTGCTAACCGTGTGCTTATGTGCAGATGTTATCTATATAGAGTCAGTAGAGGGTATATTTACTTTCGAAAGAAAAAAATGTATGCTAGATGTGGTCAAACCCGGGCCACCTTAGGTAAACTTAGGACGGGAGGCACTAGTAGGTCTTGGGTATTGTGGTTACCCACCATTCGAGACACGAATTAGCCTCCCACTCCGGTTAATGTGGCCCATGGCCCATTAATTGGGGGACCTTTAGAACCCACCCTTCTTGCATTCATTACATGAAGGAGATGATGATCAAGCTTTGTAGCCAATCAAAATGTTTTTCCAAAATTTCTTTACAAAAAAAAAAAAAAAGAAAAACAAAAGCTGAATTTATAGGAGTTAACTTTCCCTTGTAATCCGTTATATAAATATGTCTTGTAAATCCTTGTAACCTCGTTTCTGCACCATGAAAATGTATATACCATATTGTAACACATCTCTTTGTAATAAGTAGAATAAAGAAAAGGCGTTTGGTTTAGGATAAAATTTTCTTTGTTTAGTTTTTTGGTTTTATCATGTTTAGGTCATGTATTTGACTCCTTTAGTAAATTCAGCTTTAATAAAATGGTTTTTTTTGCTACAAAGCTTCTTCATCATCTTAATTTACATGCGCATGCTTTTTTCTTTTCCATATATATATTCTTGTCTCTACATGTTCTTGTATATTCTTTACTACCCGTTTATTTGTTTATATATTAACTGCTAACCGTTTGCTCATTTTGTTGAGAATCATATAATAAATATATATAATATATACATTTTCTTCACTAAACTATGGGAATTTTGTTTTTGAACACCCAGTTTCTAAAAGATAGCTCCTAAACGGTCAGACCCGGTTCGAAGTCCGATCATCACTAGGTCTAAATCTAGAATGGCTAGCAACAACGACAATAATTCGGGTAATTGAATGCGATGTCCGAGCAAAGGCTCACTACATTGGAACAATGGTATTCGAATGGCCGAGCAAATGAATCTTCTCACGCAAACCTTAAGGCCCTCAAGATACTACCGCAGGACATTCTGGGGTAAAGAAAGGAACTGATAGTCAAACTATTGAGGACAAGTAATTAGTCATGAACCATTAGCATTGTCGAAACCGATTCTTCTGAGTTTAAGAAGGAAATTGAGGCTCAAAACAAAGAAATGGAGAAAGGCTTCTTTCTCAATTCAATGAGAAACTCAAAATTTTTGAGAAAATGGAAGGGTTTGATCAAACTGGAATCACAAGCTTTCCCACAATCGAAGCAGGAGCTTTCCTGAGAAGTTCAGATTCCCGACTTCGAAAAGTATGATGGTACTGGTTGTCCAAAGTTGCATACTAGGATCTATGTAAGGAAGATGAGCCGGTACACTCAATATGAGCAATTTATGATCCAAACTTTTCAGGATAGCCTTACGGTCCGGCTTAGCATGGTATGCTCATTTGGATCTTGATGAGATTAATACTTGGGACAAATTGGCTAGGGCTTTCTATCAATATAAGTTCAATATTGAAGTAGCCCCTTCTATGTGGGATTTAAGTAATATAAGGAGAAGAAAGATGAGTCTTTAAGGAATATGCTCAAAGATGGAGATCAATGGCATCTATGGTATCTACCCCTATCCGGGAGAAAGATTTGACATTCACTTTCATCAATACTTTAGAAGAACCCTTCTTTACTCATCTCATTGGACACACTACTGCTAATTTCTCTGAGATAGTATGGCCGGGTGTTAGAATTGAAAGTGCCATTATTACGGGAGGATCCATGTGGAGAAAAGGCTACAAATTTCAAGTACTCCAACAATAACAAAGGGAAGGATACCACTGTTAGTGTAGTTAGCTCAACCCATACACTAAACCTACTCAATCCTACACCTACCAACAAAACCCCAAACACTAATCGACCCTTCACCCGATCGCAACAACCACAATCCCAAAACCAACCATTCAATAGACCCAGAAGACAGTTCACCAAAATTCCCGTACCCTTAGCCAAGTTCTAGCCGGCTTAGAGCTGAAAATCTAATCACCTTTGAAACACCTAGAGAAGACTACAAACCAGATATTATAACCCGAGCAAAAATGCGATTATCATTTGGGGCAAATAGGTCATTCTATGACTATTGTTGGAGGCTTCGGAATAAGATTCAAGACCTCATTGATGCTAAATTGGTCCAACTAGATTTCATTGAAACCCGACCCCTAATGTCAACACCAATCCTCTCCCAAACCATGGGCCTCGATCAACATGATCATGATTGAAGACCCGAGCCTTTTATCGGAATGATCCAGTCCAATCCAAAGAAGATAGTTATCAATGGCAAGGAGAGCAGAGAAAGAGCCCCATATGAGGTGAAATCGATGAGGTATCAATTCCATGTGCCAATTGCACGAAAGACTATAAAGCCGCCCCGTTCAACTATCAAGTTGTTAATCAAGTTCCTAGGCCCATGGTCGGAAAATTGGGAAAGCTTCAGAGCCCGAAAGAGAGAAAACATTAGCAGAGGAATTCTTCCACTAAGAAAAGATAAGAAAAAGGAGGAGGAATCTGATGAGAAAACATCCTTGACCAAGATTATGAAAATAAGTGATTATAAGATTGTGATCAACTCGCTAAAGTTCGGCTCAAATATCCTTGAAGGGTTTGTTATGACTTCTGAAAAACACCGGGAGGCCTCTTTAAGATACTCCAACAATCAAGGTTCCCGAAGGTGTTGCTACTGAAAACAATGGAACATGTAGTAAATTCGGTATTTGCTTTGGATCAAATCTCTTTCTCACCTGATGAGTTGGGAGTAGAAGGCACTAACACACAAGCCCTATTCATAATGGCCAAATGTAATGGAATGATTGTAGCTCGAGTCCTCATCGATAATGGGTCGTCTTTGAATGTTTGTCCATTGGCTACTTTGAAACTTACTTGGTATCGATGCATCTAACCTCGGCCCAATTCTACTATTGTTAGCTTTTGATGGATCCAAGAGAGGCATATCAGGAGAAATAGACTTGGAAGTCACTATTGGCCCACAAGACTTTACTATTCCATTCCAAGTTCTAGACATACAGATCAATTTGTTATTGGAAGGCCTTGGATTCACTCAGCTGGGGCAATACCGTCTAGTCTGCATCAGATGGTCAAGTTTATAACAAATGGACAAATCGTTACGGTATTAGGAGAACAAGACCATGCTATCTTCAAAGACACTGCTATACCCTATATTGGCGAAGAAGGATCCGAAGACTTTGGTTTACAAATCTTTGAAGAAGCCAATATGATTCAAAAAGAGGGACATTTAGGGACATTTGGACTGGGATATGTCCTACTCCGGTTGAGATAGAAGAGATGAAAAAGAAAGCCCGAAAGAAGAAAGGAGAAGAATGGTATAATACCCCTATCGAGTCTCCAGATATCAAAGTCACATTCCCACAACCGGCTCATGTCCAGAAACCAGATACTGCATCGGTTCTGGAGCCTTCTTGCAGCTCCCGTCCAGTTCGGGAGTTGAATAATTGGTTCACTATCCCCTTAATAACTCTAGGGTTACCTTTGAGTAAGGGTTGAATTCATGAAGGGTTTTATGTTTTGTTTCTTTTATCAATTGCTCAAATGTACTCCATGAATCATAGTCATTAATAAAGATTCTTTGTTTCTTTCATCTCTTTCTCTTTTCTCACATTTCTTCTTTTTTCTCTTTCTTTACCTTGTTTTTTTCAGATCTGATGATAATGGTGAAAGTAAGAGATATCTTGCCGATAGATAACGAAAATACTGATATCATTTCTAACCCTAATGAGTTAGTCGTTGAACATGACATTAGTGATCACACTGGGATAGAGAAAAGTTGGCAAAAATATGAACAAGGCAGAATTGAGATCAGTGAACCTACAGAAGTAGTGAATATTGGAACTGAAGATGAGCCTAAAATTTGAAAATAGGCACACCTTATCCGCTGAGCAACGAGAAAGATTGATAAGATTATTGACTGATTACTTAGACGTGTTTGCATGGTCCTACGAAGATATGCCTGGTTTGGATACCTCTATAGTGGTTCATAAATTACCAACTAAAGCAGATATCAAACCAAAGAAGCAAAAATTAAGACGATTTAGACCAGATATCTTGCTCAAGATTAAAGAAGAAGTAAAGAAATTGTTGGAAGTCGGTTTTATAGAGGTATCCGATTATCCTGAATGGGTGGCTAATGTGGTCCGGTACTTAAAAAGAATGGAAAGGTTAGAGTTTGTGTAGACTTTCGCGATTTAAACCAAGCCACCCAAAGATAATTTCCCCTTACCTCACATAGATGTCTTGGTGGATAATACGGCTAGAAACCATCTATTTTCATTCATGGATGGCTTTTCGGGATATAATCAGATTAAAATGGCAGAAGAGGATAAAACTAAGACAACCTTCATTACTACTTGGGGAACATTCTGCTACAAAGTCATGCCTTTCGGCCTTAAAAACGCCGGGGCAACATATCAAAGGGCGATGGTACCTTGTTTCATGACATGATGCATCAAGAAGTGAAGTATATGTGGATGATATGATTGCTAAGTCTAAGGAAGATGAGGATCATGTGGAAATATTGAGGAAATTATTTGATAGATTACGGAAATTCCATCTTAAGTTGAATCCCGAAAAGTGTACATTTGGGGTGACCTCAGGGAAGTTGTTGGGATTCGTAGTCAGTCAACAAGGAATAGAAGTTGACCCGGATAAAGTTAAAGCCATACTTGAATTACCTCCCCCGAAGACGATCAAAGAGGTCAGGGGCATATTGGGACGCTTGAATTATATTGCTCGGTTTATATCTCAATTAACCGACAAATGTCGCCCTCTATTCAATTGTTGAGGAAAAATGCAGCTATTGATTGGGATAAAGATTGTCAAGAAGCATTTGATGAAATCAAGCAATATCTGATGAATCCACCAGTGTTAGTAGCACCAACACCTGGTCGCCCTCTTTTCCTATATTTGACGGTACTTCCTGAATCAATGGGAGGTATGCTTGGACAGAAAGATGAAGATGGGAAAGAACGGGCTATTTACTATTTGAGTAAGAAATTCACTGAAGGAGAACAGAAGTATACTGAAGTGGAAAGAACCTGTTGTGCCGTGGTGTGGATCATGCACAGACTGAGACAATATACATTGTATTATTCTATCGAGCTTTATACGAAACATGATCCGTTGAAGTATTTGGCTCAGAAACCAGGGTTGATTGGGAGAATTTCCAAATGGCAGATGTTGTTATCAGAATTTGATATCACTTATGTGAATCAAAACTCAGTTAAAGGTCAAGCACTTGTAGATCAACTAGCCGAAAACCCGGTTGAAGATAAGTGATTGATGGAGAAGCTCAATTCCCGGATGAATGCATATTGCTGGCAGATAAAGAATCAGAACAGTCACTCCTAAATGGAAGTTATACTTTGATGGAGCAGCTAATGTATGCGGATGTGGAATTGGGGCAGTCTTAATATCACCAGATGGTAAACAATACCCCGCTTCAGCAAGATTGACTTTCCCTTATACTAATAATGTGGCAGAATACGAGGCTTGCATCATGGGCCTCAAGATGGCACTTGACATGGAATAGATGATCTTGAAGTATATGGAGACTCCTCTCTCATCATTTTCAAACACGAGGAGAATACAAGACGAAGGATGCAAAATTGGTGCCTTATCATCAATACTTACTAGAATTGGCACAAAATTCAAAGAAATATCATTCACTTATATGCCAAGAAACCAGAACCAGTTCGCGGATGCATTAGCCACATTAGCATCTATGATTCAAATCACTGATGGAGTTGAGATCCAGCCCTTAAAGGTTCGCATTGAGGAAGAACCGGCATTTTGCTTGAATACCGAGGAAGTCCCAAGGAAAGATCCCTGGTATGCTAATATCAAAGAATTCCTCCAAGATGGCAAATACCCTGAAAATGCTTCAACTAAGGAGCGAAGAACACTAAGACGCTTAGCAGTTCATTTCATGCTCAGTGGTAATACATTATACAAAAAATCATTTGATACTACTCTTTGAGATGCGTAGATGAGGCGGAAGCAGATATGTTGATGAGGAAGTCCATGAAGGGATATGTGGACCTCACATGAATGGATATATGCTAGCTAAAAAGATTATGAGGATGGGTTATTTCTGGATAACTATGGAATCAGATTGTATTAAACACGTGAGACATTGCCACTTGTGCCAGATATACTCCAACAAGATGAATGCTCCTCCAAAGAATTGCAGTCATTATCTTCACCTTGGCCCTTCTCAATGTGGGGTATGGACATGATAGGACCAATTTCGCCAAAAGCCTCAAATGGTCACCGATTTATATTAGTGGCGATCGACTATTTTACTAAATGGGTTGAAGCATTCTATGCTAATGTTACCAAAGGAGTAGTTGTCAAGTTCATCAAGAGAGATATCATAGCCAGATATGGAGTCCCTGATACAATCATTACAGACAATGGTACCAATTTGAATAACAAATTAATGTCTGAATTGTGCCAAAATTTTGGATCAAACATCGGAACTCTACCCCATATCGACCTCAGATGAATGGGGCAGTTGAAGCGGCCAACAAGAACATCAGGAAAATAATAGAGAAAATGGCTATCACTTACAAAGATTGGCACGAGATGCTACCCTTTGCACTCATGGCCTATCGAACATCCATAGTATCAACAGGGGCAACCCCTATTCATTAGTATATGGTGTGGAAGCAGTTTTGCCAGTTGAAGTTGAAATTCCATCACTCAGAATATTAGAAACGAATTGAATGAAGCTGAATGGGAGAAATAGGATTGATCAGTTAAATCTCATTGATGAAAGGAGGATGACCGCCTTATATCATGGTCAGCTTTACCAGCAAAGAATCGCTCGAGCATTCAATAAGAAAGTTCGCCCGAGAAATTTCAAGAAGGAGACTTAGTCTTGAGAAAAGTACTCCCGAATGTTCAAGATCCTAGAGGAAAGTTTACTCCTAATTACGAAGGACCATATGTAGTAAAGAGGGTGTTGCCTGGTGGTGCACTAATTTTGACTAGAGTGGATGGTCCAGATTTGAAAGACCCTGTAAATTCTGATGCGGTCAAGTTGTACTACTCTTGAGAAATTAATGAAAATTCTATCAAGTTCAGAAATGTGTTGACTACTTTGTCTATGTGGATCTAATT
Source organism: Combretum micranthum (assembly GCA_024138025.1). Classification (NCBI taxonomy): domain Eukaryota; kingdom Viridiplantae; phylum Streptophyta; class Magnoliopsida; order Myrtales; family Combretaceae; genus Combretum; species Combretum micranthum. The sequence goes on from JAMXBD010001047.1 coordinate 40,225, forward strand.
TTTGTTATCTATCAAAAAGATATCTCTAGCAGTCCCAATCATCAGATCAGTCATTGACCATCCACTTCAATTGATAAGCTTTCTTTCATCCTTATATCTCTCAAAATTTTTAAACATGAGTGTACCGTGAGAGAGAGATTTGAGCAATTGATAAAGTTATAAAAACATTCTAATACTTTGAGATTTGATCTTTTCTTAAAGAAATACCTATTTCAGACCAATACATAAGAAGTCGATAAGTTCAAGCTGCAAAGTAAGGGAGATACAAAGAACCATCTCCGTATGTTCCGATGTCAAGACCATCAAAAGAATCCAATTACCATCAAAAGACAAACAGAGATACTCAATTCAAAGGATAGCCACTGTGAAGAGCTCTAGCCTGACGGAATAAACCTAGTGATGAGCGGACTTCACCAAGTGGTCTGACAAGTTTAGAAGCTTCTATAAGAATCTGGTAAGTTTTGAAAAAAAAAAATGAATGAAAATGAAAATGAATATATTGCTAGAATTAAGTTTTTCAGGAAATTAGCTCTAGAAGCCATGCGAAACATGAGAAATCAAGATCTCAGGACATGAGATTTGGGGATCAGAACATGAGACCCAGTTCAAGAATGCATAACCAAATCAAATGCCAGCTCAAGGAGCGCGTTTGAACCAAATCAGAGGCCAGCTCAGGGCGCCTATCCACAAAGTGCCAGCTCAAGGAGCGTGCTTGAATCAAATATAAGACAAATGCTAGCTCAAGGAGCGCTTATCCAAATCAGGTGCCAGCTCAAGGAGCGCGCCTAAACCAAATCAAATGCCAGCTCAAGGAGCGCGTGAACCAAATCAGAGGCCAGCTCAAGGAGCGCCTATCCACATCAAGTGCCAGCTCAAGGAGCGTCTTGAATCAAATCTAAGACAATGCTAGCTCAAGGAGCGCTTATCCAAATCAGTGCCAGCTCAAGGAGCGCGCCTAAACCAAATCAAATGCTAGCTCAAGGAGCGCTTATCTAATCAAGTGCTAGCTCAAGAAGCTTGCTTGTATCAAATCTAAAATAAATGCTCGTCAAGGAGGCCTATCCAAGACAAACGCCAGCTCAAGGAGCGCGTTTAAATCAAATCATAGGCCAGCTTAAGGAACGCCATCCAAATCAAGTGCCAACTCAAGAAGCGCGCTTGTATGACATCCAATCAAGTGCCAGCTTAAGGAGCATCTATCCAAAACAAATGCCAGCTCAAGGAGCGCGCTTGAACCAAATCAAATGCTAGCTCAAGGAGCGCTTATCTAAATTAGGTGCCAGCTCAAAGAGCGCGCTTGTATCAAATATGAGATAAATGTTAGCACAAGAAGCAATCCAATTCAAAAGGCAGTTCAGAACATAAGCATATCCGCAGAACATGTGAAATGTTTCAAGAGTCTTTTCAAGCTTAAGGATCGCAAGCTCAGTGGAGCGCCTTCCTTCTTTGCTCTCAAGCTTAAGGATCGCTAGCTCAGAGGAGCGCCATCCTTCTTTTCAAGAACATGAATCATTTCTATTCGAGAACAATTTCATCTCTGCTCAAGGAACAATTATATCTCCGCTCAGAAAAAACGACCTCTTTTCAAGTAAGGACTCAATACATGAAGCATCCTTGCCCAAGAAGTGATCCAATGAGCATATCAGAACATGAAAAGCTCTCACCCCGCTTAAGAAGTGGGAATTCCAAACGAGGTAAAGTCAAAATGAGGTCTACTTTATCTTTGTGATAAGGTTTTAACAAACCTCATCACAAAGAGGGGCAGCTGTAGACATCTCATTTTGACATTTTTTGTCAAAATAAATACTTAGGTTAGTATATACATAATTAGAATAATTGAATTTTGCAAATTTAAATGTTAAAGCCAGGAATAAAAAAATAATAAATAAATAAATAAATAAATAAATAATAATAATAATGAATCAATTTAATAGAAATAAATATAATAGATGTAATATGGATAAATGTAATTTCAAAATTCGTAAAAAAAAAAAAAAATACTGTTCATCGTCTTCTAGCTTTGGCCGCCCGATGGGCCAAGTTTGAGAGCATTTTTGACCCGTTTTCAAACCCGTTTTTTACAAAATAAATACATATTTTGAAACTAGACGCGGAGTACTTCATTTTGATATATAATTTCCATATTTTCATAAAATAACTATTTCAAATCCGGACTTGAAGTTGGAAAAAAGTTCGTTTTTACATTTCCGAAAAAAGCTCAAATCTCCGATTTTTTCGCTCAAAAACGTGTTTGAACGTTAACATTATAATGTTAATGACAGCTAATGCAATTTAGAACCGTTTTAGTCCAATTTTTTCGGATAAAAATCAGAATTTGATACGAAACCCTAGATCTATAAATAGGAGAAAAAAATACGAAACAGGGGACACACTAAAACAAAGAAGAAAAAAAAAAAAAAAGCATTTAGTTAAACTTCTTGAGGAAATTGTCCTGAATTCAAGTGATCCTGCAATGTCCGCAAGACCCAGCATTTAGATTCCAGGATAACAGGTCCTTCGGAGCAATCGTATTTAATAACATATCTTAGCCAACATTCTGGGTGAGATTGTATGTGAGGACATCCCGAAGGACATGCGCGCATTTGCCGTAGCATCATTCGGCAACAGGTGCACTTTGGAAACCTTTGTATCACGTGATGGCAGCGTGGAGTACAGTGCAGAACATCCGAAAAGTGTTGCTCTGATTCCATAGATGCGGACCCGGAGTTCATTCCCCGCGCGCGTCCTCAGCAGAGTAAAGTTCTTCTCCTAATAATAATAATAATAGTAGTAGTAACTATATTATGATATTAAAAATAGGAAATTAAAAATAAGAAAAATGAAAATAATTAGTATATGATTATATTTTCAAATTTTGTTATGATGTGTTGTTTTGAAAATTTAAAATAGGTACAATATGTAAAACCCTTATTCATGCTAGTATAGTCATATTAATTTTTCTTTTCCTTGTCATAAATGAAATTGTCTCATAAATTTGTTCTAAAAATATTAAGTTGAAATTTTATGATCTAATTTTTCATGATAGAGTTTTTGAATGATCTATCCTTTTTGCATTAATATAGTAATGATTTTGTTTTCTTGTGATAAAATTGAATTTTTTTTATATATATATATATCATGTTAGGTATGTGTTCATAGAATTATATTAAGATCTTGTTATTGATAATATACCTATAATCATGCCCTAATCATAAAGAATATATAAATTTTTTTTAGTTTTAAGTTTACAATATTTGAATTGTGTGATCATGTATGATGATTAGTCATCAATATTCCTTTTATGCCATGATGTAATGAGGACCTTGATTGTAATAATATTGAATTTTATGATTTCACCATATATGAAACCACATTGAAATCTTACCCTTCATAATGTAATTTCAATGATATATAAATCTTGATTATGCCATGATATTGTTTTGTTAAAATTAGCTTGTTAAATATTGATATTCCTTATATATTGATGATATGTATGATCAATTGATATGCATGATATGTGGTTATGATTTCTTGTTCAAAATTTTTGTCACATAGAAAAATCCGATTTTCCATAAAATTGCTAAAACCTAACTTGATAGATTTAGGGTTCATGTTAAAAGATATGTATATATTTGTCATAAAATTAACGAACTTAATGAACTTAAAGCGAAAAGAGTTCGAAAAATTTTAAAATTAACCAACAAACTAAATTTTTCTAAAAGAACTACGTGTGGTCTGATCCCGATTAGCGGGTACGTAGGCACCTAAATGGGCGACTTAAAATATGTAAAAAATTATTTTTGTGAATTTATTTGTTTTGTTTAGAATAATATGAATATCGATAGAATTTGATAAGATTTGATTAATTTAAATATTTGGAGTTTTTTAGATTATATATGATTATTGATAGAATTTGATTAGTATTTTTATGCATATTAGACATATGTTTAATTAATTAGATCCTAGTAAATAGTTTAGATTTTGAAATTAGGGTTTAAAAGAAAGCAATTTAAATATGGAAAGTTAAAGTGGTAACCGTTTAGGTTTTAATAGGTTAGCCCCCGAGCTCAAGTTAATTTCTGGTTCTCGTTTTCAAAAAACGATTTTTCTCGCAGATTAGTAGCAAAGCCAAAATCAACCTACCCATTGGTTTTGGTTTATTTTTTCTCGACTTTAGTCGAGTGGCGACTCCAAAATGTTTTAAAAATTCAAAATTTCCTTTAATTCTTAGTCGAGGATTCGTATTGAATGGGTTAGGGTTTAGTACGAATCAGATTAAAGGAAATCGAAAAAAACCTGGCTCGACAGTAGCTAAAGGATATAATCAAGAAGAAGGCATACATTTTTATGAAACGTTTGCCCCAGTTGCTAGACTAGAAGTCGTTAGAATGCTTCTGGTATTTGCCGCATTAAATAATTCTACTCTTTTACAAATGAATGTCAAAAGTGCTTTCTTAAATGGTTTCATAAAAGAAGAAGTTTATGTGGAGCAACCATTGGTTTTTTGAAAATAACGAATTCCTTGATCATGTTTATAAACTAAACAAAGCTATGTACAGTCTCAAATCAACTCCTAGAACTTGGTATGAAAAGCTGAGTAGCTTTCTCTTAAACAAATGATTTTCTAGAGGAAAAATTAATACAACTCTTTTTTATCAAAAATCACAAGTCAGACACATTAATTGTGTAAATCTATGTGGATGACATTATATTTGGTGCTATTACCAAGAGTCTTATAAATGAATTTGTTGAGTGCATAAAGAACGAATTAGAAATAAGCATGATAAGAGAACTCAATTATTTTCTAGATCTCTAAGTGATTGAAATTGAACTTTCATTAATCAATCTAAATATACCAAAGATCTCTTCAAAAGATTGAAAATATATAATTGTAAAACAAGACCTACACCTATGAGCACAAGTATAAAACTTGACAAAGATGAAAATAAAAAAAATGTTTATGAAAAGTTGTATAGAGGCATCATAGGTAGTTTATTATATCTAACAGCTTCAAGACCCAATATCATGTTTTCACTGTATGCGTATGCATGATATCAATCCTAGCCAAAGGAATCACACTTGAGTGCAATAAAACACATACTTAAGTATTTTGCAGGCACTATTGAAAATTGACTTATGGTATCTAAAGTTTACCTCTTTCGATCTAGTTAAATACCTCGATGTTAACTTTGCTGGGTGCAACGTTGATTGAAAAAGCACAAGCAGCACATGCCACTTTTTAGAAACTCCCTAATATTGTAGCACTAAAAAAAAAAAAAAATTCAGTTGTACTTTCACCTACTAAAGCCGAGTACATGGCTGTTGGTAGTTGTGGTGCACAAGTTTTATGAATGAAACAAACTTTATAGGATTATGAAATAAAATATGAAAATGTCTCAATTCATTGCTATAATATTAATGCTATAAATGTAGAAAACAATCTGATCCAACACTCAAGGACAAAGCAAATCGAAATTAGACATAATTTTATTAGAGATCATGTTCTAAAAAGTGATATTAGCTTGGAATTTGTTGATACGAACAATAAAATTGCTGATATTTTTACAAAACCCTTAAGTGATGATCGTTTTTGCACTTTACGTAGAGAATTGGGCATGATCAAGCAAGATGAGTGGTAAACATCATTAAGACAAGTTGATCCAGAAGTTGATCTTGGAATGAAATAAGCTATCAAATGAAAAAATATATGTTGAGATGCTTTTGTGTATGCTTTGGGTAAAAAATGAGCTAAAATTGGGTTTGAAATGCACAAAATTAGACTTTTTATGTTGTTGATGCCTAAATCATGTTTTTTTTTTTTTTTATGCTTAATAGACTTAAACAAACTTGTATGCAAGTTTAAATTTGAATGAATGTACTCTTGGACAAATTTATGTACACATATGAGGAAAAGTCATGCTTTTTATGACTAAAATGTTCACAAATTTGTAATATGTGAACTTATATTAGTTTGTTTAGTTTCAACATGCTCAATATACCTTTTTTAACTCACATGAAGCGTTAAGTGTGCGTAAGCATGAATCTTTGATGATGTGTTGTTTTTTTGTATGTTTCAAGCTAAATTTCTGTTAAAACTTTTGAATGCATGAAAATGGTTTTTCATATTTTTGATGCATAAACAATGTTTAATGTTGCTTTTCAGACTTATTTTAATGATGAAAAATGCTTGAAAACTTTTTTTTTTTTCTGTGCACTGTTGAAAAACATATCATGCAATTTTTGACAGAAGCTTGCACAAATTTGTAATATGTAGATCTTCATGAGTTTAAGATGCCCAAACATGTCTAAAACATCTTTTAGAACGTGTATGTTGCTTGTGCACCTCTTCTTGCTCGACATGTTTTGAGTGTGCCTTTTTTATGAGTCCACTAGGGAAAAAATATTGTGCACAATTAACATGTTTGTGTGTATATGTGTGAAGTTTTGGTGATTAAGTATAACTTCAGATTTCCATAGAGTTAAACATCAAGTTTTTTAATCAAGTTAAGAAAACTCTTTTGAAACCTGAATGCTTAATTGAGGGAGAGTATTAAATTGAAGGGAGTTAATTGTGCATGATTGTCCTCATAAAAAAAGGAGGAAATTGTTGAACCAGTGTGCTCAACGTGAATTTTTATGAGGAAATTAATTACACAATTAACTACGTAATTGTGTTAAATTACACTTAATTAGTCAAATAAGGTGGATGGACAACATGCTAGAATATATATATATATATATATATATACATACATATATCTGTTATGTGTGTGTTGTTCCCTACAGTTTGTGCTGGGACAAAATAGACCAGCAAGTAGGTACAAAAAAAGTGCAAAATCAACATGATGTAGCCTTGATCGCAGCTTTCATCGAGGGTGTGATAAGTTCAAATCAAGACGCGATGAGTTCAAATAGTATAGTCTTGATCGAAGGATAAATCCAAGGCGAGACAAGAACTAAGGTGTGAGAAAATCCAAGGCACGACGAGTTTAAATCAAATGCATGACAAGATCCAAGACGTGACTCTTCTTCTTTTTTTTTTTTAAAGCGCATTCAGTCTTCATAGCAGGCAAGCCAGTCAAAGGTTACACCAGCAAGCTGGTGGGTTTACAAAATGACCGTTGCATTCATTTAATGTTTGTCGTCTGTCAGACCTTGTCTCTACCAGACATTTAAACTTTTGAAATCTATAAATACACTTTGTTTAGGAGATCAATTTTTTTTTAGAGCTTTCATTTGCGAACAAACAAACCTGAAATCCTCTCATCATTTTTTTACTCTTGTTCATTATTTTGCAAAATCTGTAAAGAGAGAAAATTAAATTAATGCTCTATCCTTATTTTTGTTATCTTTAAGAGAGCATTATAAAAGAGAGAAAATCATTTATTTGCTGAGAGTTGTAATCTATGTACTGCTCTATTCGAGCTTGTGTGTTTTTGGAAGTAATAAAGTGTGTGAAGCCTTCTATTAGACGCAATTTAGATGATCGTGGAGATTATGAAGCAGACCAAATCCACATTATATCTGAGCTTAAATCTTCTCTATTTCTTTAATATTCCTTATGATATTTTATTATCGTCATATCTGTTGTTACCAAAGTTTTAAATTGATCTATTGCATAAAAATTTGTTATTTGAGCATTTTAAGTTAAATACTCAATTTACCCCAACTCTTGAATACTTTCTAGTGTTTTTTCAATTTGATCTTCTATCACCATGCACATTTGAGAAACCGGGTTTGCCTATCCTCCTATGCCTTTCTCTACAACATCTATACACGTGTCATCAGTTTAGGGCTTTTCTTATTTGATCGACAAACTGCAGTAACCCCACCATACAAGGTTATATTGAAATTTTTAGAGAGTTTAGTTTTTCAATAAGAAATAATTTTATCATAGTTTAAATAATTTAGTTCAATTCAACCTCTTAAATTAAATTGCAAATCTTTTGTATTCTCAAAGATCAACTGTAAATCAAATCGAAATATAGAATAATTGTATTTGCAGTTGTGCTTAATTTGATGAACAATGCTATGTCTTTATAATTATAATCGAATTTTTTTTTTGACGGAATTGATGTCAAATTTTGTTTATTTTTGTAATTAATTAACAAAATTTTATAAGTGTACCACGTATAAACATTTTGAGATCTTTCAAATAAAATGTATAATTAATTGTAAGTGTGAATAAAATTCAGCTAATTAATTTTAAAATAGATAATATTAAATACTAAATTAGCAATATTAAAAATCAATCAATTAATTATAAAAATACACCTAATCGAAAGACGCCACATGCTAAGTTACTTAATTATCCAATTTATCCAAAATTTTATGGTAAAACTTCTGGATTGAATTTTGAAGTAATAATAGAAAAACACAAAACCAGTTGGGTGATCGGTCCAGCTTTACAAGCAATGGGTTTCTCCTCTCCATCAATGATGGCCTTCGGAACGGAAATGTCATGAGAGGGTCTTCTTCTTTAGCTTCCAGGGTTTCACCCGCACTCAAACACCTTTCAGAAGAAACCGTTGATGAAAGAATCTTCAGCACACAAAACCCGTTAAACCCTATAACCACTCAAGTACTTACTCACCAGAACCGGATCGAAGAAATTGAAGCTCCAACTAAAGGTAAATATAATCCTCCCCAAAACCCTAAACTTCAAAACCCTAACTTTCCAATTTCGCCTACTCCCATTTCATTTACCGGAGCAAAATCACGTAATTTATGCTGCAAGGGAATTGATCATGAGTATATTACTAGGATTCTGTCAAGAAAGGACTGGTTTGTGTTGCTAAGTCATGAGTTGAAGGCAAAGAGAGTGTATTTGGATTCTCAGTTTGTAATTAGTGTATTGAAAAACCAAGAAAACCCATTATACCCTTTGAAGTTTTACATCTGGGTTTTGAATGTCGACCCGGCTTTTGCAAGGAACCAATCGGTTCGTGGTGCTTTAGGTAATGTCTTATATAGGAAAGGTCCCGTTGTTTTGTCGACAGAACTGATAAGGGATGTCCAGAGTGCGAATGGTCGGATTACAGAGGATTTGTTGTGTTTGCTGATTGGAAGTTGGGGTAGATTAGGATTGGCCAAGTACTGTGATGAAGTTTTCGCGCAGGTTTCTTTTTTGGGGATTAGTCCTAGTACTAGGTTATATAATGCAGTGATAGATGCCCTGGTAAAGTCGAATTCACTCGACATGGCGTATTTAAAATTCCAGCAGATGGCAGCTGATAGCTGTAGACCTGATAGGTTCACATATAATATACTTATACATGGGGTTTGTAAGGCTGGTGTAATCGATGAGGCACTTCGTTTGGTAAAACAAATGGAAGGAACGGGTTATCTTCCAAATGTGTATACGTATACGATACTGATTGATGGCTTCTGTAAAGCAAAAATGGTTGATAAAGCCTTGGAGCTCATAGAGACGATGAAGAGAAGGAATGTGATACCAAGTGAAGCAACAGTAAGATCGTTGATTCACGGGGTTTTCAGTTGCATGAATTCTCGGAGAGCATTTGAGCTGTTGTAAACTTTTGGGAAAAAGATTTTGTCTTGCCAAGAGTGGCTTGTGATACTCTGCTGTATTGCCTTGCAAGCCACTCTATGGCAAGAGAAACAGCTAATTTTTTGAGAAAGGCTGTAGAGAAGGGTTATAGACCAGACAGTGGAACATGCAACATTGCAATGGTTTGTCTACTGAAAGGTTTGGGTCTAAATGAAGTGCTTGAGCTTTTGGATACGTTAAGTCAGAAAGGTGTGAAACCTAGATCAAGCTTTTACCATGCACTGATAGAAGCATTATATAAGGATGGAAGAGTCAGTGATGGGGATAAGTATTACAATTATATGGTCAAGGAGAGAATTGTCTCTAATGTATATTCATATAATATGGTGATAGATTGCTTTTGCCGAGCCAAAATGTTGGACAGGGCCTTCAAACCTTTACGGAAATGAGGCACAGAGGCATTGTTCCTAATCTTGCAACTTTTAATACACTCATTAGTGTACATTGTACTGATGGAAAAATTTGTGAGGCAAGAGAATTGGTAGGCATGTTACTTGAATGTGGATTTAAGCCCGATGTCATTACTTTTAGTGTAATAATAGATGGTCTTTGTAGAGTGTTCCAAATAGAGGATGCATTGAGTTGTTTGGCAGAGATGCAGGAGTGGGGTGTTAGTCCAAGCCTTATTACATACAACACGCTAATCGTTCATTTTGTGATATTGGGAATATCAAACCAATCACTGAAAACTGCTAAGAAAGATGCAATCTGATGGGATTACACCTGATGTATTTACTTTTAATGCTCTTATGCAAAGCTATTGTAAATTAAATAAGTTTGAGGAGGCTGGAAGCTTTGGGAGTCGATGTCAAAATCTGCAATAATCCTGACAGTCATACATACAGTATTTTGATCAGGGCGCTGTGTCGATTGGGAAGGATGATGAAGCAAAGAAGATGTATTTCTCAATGGAATTGAATGGATGTATTCTGATTCCTATACATTGAATTATTGTCAGACACGCTAGTGACTAGTGTCATAGAGCGGCAAAACTGAAGCTCAGGATAAAGAAGTGAGATGGAGGGGGGAGAATTTATTTACATCCAATCTCTATTTTTTAGGAGTGATTCCTCTGACGAGGTCACACCAACTTCTGATGTTGCATATACCTGACAATCTGTCTAGCAGTAGGATGTCAAGGTTTCTGGCATTTCTTTCAGGCAAGGTAATTGAGAAATCTCCTTGAATAATTATTTACTTCTGCCTCTCAGTTGTGCAATATGTTTTCTAGGTTTAATGTTTAATTTTTAACTTAAGTTTGTTAGAAATACTAACATGGAGGGAACTTTAGTTGTGTTCCTTCTATCTCTTGATTGGCCTTTGACCAAGTCCATAGACCTATAAAAATATCTATTTTTATCCTTTTTGGGTGAAGTCAGATCATTTATATATGCATATATATACACAGGCGCGGTGCATACATTTATATGAGAAAAGGTACAAAGACATGGTAAATCACTATGAAAAACATAGAAGGGGTAACAGCCACTTTACAAAAAAGATAGAAACACAAAATGAGATCTAGGTGATGATTAGTCACCAATGACTTCCAAAAGGTGCAAAAATTGACTCCTTGGATAAATATGAGCTAAAGTGCTATATGAACTACCAAAAATAATAAAGAATGTGCCTAGCAATGCCAGGACCAAATCCTCTTTTATTGATCCTTCCAAGTGAAGTAGATCATCAGGCTAGCTGCCTTCTTCCATTTTGGTCTAAGATGCATAGCTAAGGAGTTAAGCAACTCTGAAATCAAGTTTGCTCTATAGGAAACACAAGTAGAATCTTGGATTTACTCTTGCACTTTCAGCCAAACATCAATGAGAATATAACATTTAAGAAATAGACATGTACAAGTTCCTCTTCTGAGTTGAATGATGATAGCAACTATTACGGTAGCAATACCCTAGTGACCAATATGTTAAGTTTGTAAAGCTTCACTTGAGCAACTAGCCATAGAATTAGAATAAAAGCATGTCTTGGCCAACCTATGCTAAGGAACTTGACACTAGGATGTCTTGCTCTTCAAAAACCAGTTTGTCCCTTATGTTGAAATCTTGGTTACAAGATTGCTACCATGTCCGTTAATGGACTCTCAAACATGTCCAGAAGTTATGTTATTTATAGTTCATTAACCTACCAATCATACATCGGTGCCATTCATCATACTGTATCAATAGTGTTACATTCCTACTTCTTACCTTAAGAGACTTCACATAAAGGCCTTGCAAGTAAGAGCTTGTGCATGACCAAGACGTACTGCCTGCGATCTTTATGTTTTGGAAGTTTTGTCTTTTAAGGATTTTTTATTTGACCAACTAGTGCACAAGGAATCATCCATCAGAACAAATGTGCCACATATGTTTAAGTTGAGCAACATTATTTCAAGATAAGATTTGATAGTCCCTAAACCCTCTTCCTTACTTGGTTATAGCCACATATTTAAAGAGAAGTCCACCTTAGGGGAAATACAATGGATGCAAAATTTCCTGTTTGATAAAACCATTTAGCAAAGACATGACCCTTTTGTTCGGCAAGCTTGTGAGCCAGAGAGATCATAAAACTCTGCTGATTTCTCCTTATGGGTAATGTAAACCCTCCATGTTTTCTTACATGAGAAACCTTTCATTGGGATATATACTAGATTAGTTGTATTCAAGGTTTAGTTTTGTAGACTATAAGTGCAGTCTTTTCTTAAATACGATATGATTATCTTGTTAAGTTGCTGAATTTGTAATCAATTACTGTTAATTATGGGATCTGCAAAATAAAAAGTAAAAACTAAAGATGATTTTTGCTTTTATCCATGCAGCTTCAATATAAACAATCGTGTGTATTGACAAAGAAAGAGATGATTGTTCCCTTTTCAGCGTTCATGTCTCTGAATTGTCTTCCAGATGATCACACACATTTTGCAGATTAGAGCAATGGCTGGCGTAACAGTGAGAAGTTCTTCCTTTTGGGGAGTTGTTGCCTCTCAAATAAGCCAGATGATGGTGATGGACTGATACCATGTTTTGTAAACCTTGATTAGCCAGATGATGGGCATGGCTTTCTCTTGGTCACATTGATTTAGACGCAGAAGCCTTAAAACTTTTACATTGAAATGGTCATGATGTAGGCCTCGATAGATGCTGCATGTACATCTGAGCTTCAAATTTGTACACAGAATTTAATTGTTTACATGGAGGAAGAAATAAATGGCCAAACACTCTCTGTGTTAGCTCTTTTTGGCTATTCCAAATTGTGGTCTGCCTATACATTTGCCGCCAGCGGAAGATACCTTATTTACTTTGGGTCTGTTTTGCACTTTCATCTCTCTTTCCACCAATATAATTGAAAAAATTGGGCTGCTGGATTTGTCAATCTTTGGGAGACAAGTAACAACAAGGCATTGATATTAGGTATTTCTATTTGTGCTGGGCATGTTTATGAATTCTGTCATCTTGGTGACAGCGATGGGCTTGACTGCAACAACAAACAACAGAAACAACGACAAACCTATTAATAAAATGATCTGCAACCGTTTAAGTAGGGTTGTCCATCTAATTTTTCAATGTTCATGTCATCATCTGACACGTTCAAATACAGAAACATGCATGTGTTGGACTATTGTTTTGCCCTTTAATCTTTTATAGCTTTCTTGTACCCCTTGGATTACTGTTGTCCCATGTATTATTACCCAACTCATTAAAGGAAATCACTACTTGCAGCAGAAGAAATAAGAATAAGACAATCAAATATCAGTAAGAATTCAAGGGTTTTTCACCCAAAAGAGAGAAGGTTACTCTTAAGAATATGGAAGTAGTTGGCTTACACCAACAGCTCTCTTTATTGTAGTCATCTTAACTTTTTCCACACCCTTTTACATAAAATAGAAGGTTAGATGATTCAGCACTCTTTTTTTTTTTTTAACCCCCTATTGATCCAACCAAATTTTTCATTCTTTCTCATGTTTGCAAATGGGAAGGTTTCTTCTTATATGCATCTATAATTTTTTCTTGCAAACTGTGAATTATGAAAGAGAAAATAGAGAAATAAAAAAAAAAACATTTAAAAAAATTTGGATATTGCATAACACTCGAATCATGCAAATCTCCAATAAACAATTATTGTTCTTGAGATAACTGAACTTATGTATTAATAATGTAAAAAACGTGGGGATAACTATTCAAAATTATTTAATACATGGTGTCTATTATATAAGAGATCATATAAAAACTACCTATTAATTAGAACCCCATTTCTTTGGTATCAAATGGTCGGTATTTACTTAATGATGCAATTCAAATATTGATCATTATCATCAACGGCTAAATGCTAACAATTATCATCATCTTTCACCGCATACAATTATGATCTCTCACCGCCGCTTACTAATTAGTTTGCTTGTAGGTAATATGTAGCTACATATAATAAATACTAGATTGTAATAAATTTCTTATTTAAAAAAAAAAAAAGATTTGTAAAACTTTTCTATAAACAACTGTTCTCTGACAATGGTTTTGTAGCCTAGTAGTATTTTCCTTAGTTTCTTAAATGAGAGTTATAGGCTCAATTTTTCCTTCTATCGTAATGGTAAAAAAAAAAAAAAATTGTTTTCTAAGCAAAACAAATCATGTCATTACATGAACATTAAGCAAAATCATTACAAAACTTGTATAAATCAGATGGTTTTAGAAAGAAGTGTTAAGCAATACATGACATTTCATAATATAGTCTCATTTGGACAACAAGTGGGTCATAAAATCCATCAAACTTCTGACATGTTATAATATTTAAATGTTTCAATAGGCATGGAATTTAACAACTAACTTGACATTGCTTGTTATATATATCAATATAAAATCATTATCATCTCTGCGAACAAGCTCTAGGTATTTTCAAGCCTTTGCAATGGCATCCTCCATCAACATCAGAATCCTTGTTTTTGGTGTTGCTATGCTGTTCCTTTCAGTTTTCTGCAGCAACTGGGGTAATTCATAGAAAGATGAATTAATCTTCTTTATTGATTCTCATTCTTAGATTCTTTTTCGAGTTACTTATGTTTGGCTATTAACAATCATAGGAATTAGTAAGGCAGAAGATGATGTGACCCCTTAATTGGTGCGGGAGGTGATGTTGAGCCCCAACCTGTAGTGGGAGGAGGTGCTGAGACTCATCATGGTGAAAATGGAGGCACTGAACCTGTAGAGGGAGGAGGTGCTGAGACTCATCATGGTGAAAATGGAGGCACTGAACCTTTCGTCGGTGATTATGGGGATCCAGCTCAAATTGTTGCCAAAGCTTTGCTGTGTTTCAATGATAAATATGTTAGTACAACTATTTTCAATAGCACTTCATTTGCATCACTAATCCATTCTTAAAATTCACACAATGCAACGTCTATATGAATGCATAAAATTTCAACCATCTCATACCTATTAGCTTAACTAGATAAGTTGGCTGCAGCATCAAATTTAATGTTATGAGATGATTTCATAAAATGCGTGTGATGCAAAACACAAGCAGTAGATTTGGTGCACGGAAATGAAGGATTCAAGATTAGTTTAGACATAAGTTTCTTGATTATTAAGGAAGCATTTGCCTGTCACATGTGAAGTTTGTTGAATCGTTTTCACCTAATAATACACATCATCAAATTTGGGGTTGGCCCTTTTATGTGTTGATCACTGAATTTCATATGTGCAATTTCAATCTGCAGATTTATAAAAGTTGTGAAGATAGCTACAGGCTGGATCAGAGTGGGAACCTCCATGTCCCTCCTGAGTATACCGATGAGTACTGCCATGGACCGTGCTTGACTGAAACAAATTTGGTATTGAAATGCATTGATGGCATCTTCTCACATTTTCACTTCTATAACCACGCAACAATACGAGATATCAAGGATACAATACATGCAGGATGCGGTGATGGCCCGGAAAGAGGTAGATCTTGATTATTTTGACTTAATTCTCCCATAAGCAATACACTACTTAAGTTTGTCTCAAAAGTCCAAGGATGGGATGCTCTAGACACTTTGGAGTTGTTGGATTGGTAGAGCCATATCACACTGATCCAACAGCTGCCAGATCCCAAGAGCACTCATTTCTGCAGGTCCTAGAACAATCCAACTATTTGTCCATAAGACAGCAAACAGATTAACAACATGAAAAAATCATTGCTTGTACAGGAAATTTTGATGTTGAGGAACATTTGCAAGCAGACAGTGGAAACAAAATTTCCAACCAATTACTTCTATGGCTTGGTCTGATGGTTCTGGGATGGATACTACGTATATGACATATGAAGCTGCTTCTATGGCACATATTAAGAGTGTGTGAGTTCTCTGTTGTGGTATGCATTGCCTGTGGTTAACAGGAACAAATAGATGAAACATCTGTAACAATAACATCATGGTACTTAAAATTTTTCATATGACTATCATATTACTAATTATTTCGAGGTATGATTGTAAGATAATAAAAGTATTGCATAAACTGCATCTAAATCCTTATTCATTTTCTTTCTTTCTTTTTTCCCCTCTTTTGTTTTTCTTCACATCAAATTCAAATGAACTTTGAGTTGAAAAATTTTGTTTTTTGTTGAATTTACTGAGATCATAAATATGAAAAATATCCCCATTTCATTGTTGGAATACAAGTCCAACTAAACGTGACTTTGGACCCTATTGAGATCAAGTTATAATCGATTTGCAATCATCTTAAAATACCAGCAAAAAAATAAAAAAAAATGCAACGTCACCTTTCTTCCTTGTTATTGTAGTTAAGTCACTATTACAATCTACCTCTAGCCTTTCTTCTTCTTCTTCTTCTTCTTTTTTTTAAAATACTGATTAACTGGACTAATTTATTTGCTCATTGTTTTTAGACAATTAGATACTTTATATTTCGTGTAGAATATTTGAAAGGGTTCTGTTAGGATGGTCTGTTTTTTATCTATTCTGTATTTTTTCAAAATGATATGTGTAAATATATCCGATTTATATTTATATTTAATTTATTTAATCTTTAATGAGAACTGTTAACTCTTTTTTTTTATTTGTATCTAATTCCTTATAAATAATTTGTTAAAAAAATTTATATCCATAATCTGTCAACAAATAAACAGACCTTAAGATTAATATTAGATAAGGTAATCTTAACAACTTATCTGTCAAGACCATAATACTTTAATAGTATGAACATTGGTTCCAATGGGAGAGATCAAGTTTGAATTTTTCCTTCTTAATTAATTATTTATTTATCTATTTTCCCTTATGGAGCCCTTCCTAATAGTTGTAAAAAATAAAGCCTTAGCTATCTATTAGATTTAAAATAAAAAAATTATAGCACGACCAGCTAAAGTTGTGGTATTATAAAAAAAAATTGATCAATGTGATAGACAATTCCACTAGTCTATAATCTTAAAAAGTGGTACTCGGTAAGTTGGTAATTATTTCATGGTCATGTGGAATTTGGAAATGCTTATAAGCTCAGTGACAAGTAAAACAAGATTAGTTATTCGGATATATTCAACCTGATACATATTCAAGTTTTATCGAAACATTATCTTTTTTTTGTCCCAACAATGTTAATGATGCCTTTTTTGTACTTTATAACAAATATAATTTTAATAATGTAATAAATATTAAAAAATTAAGAGAAATAAAAAAAAAAAATCCTTTTCAATTTTCTAATGGGCTAGTAAGGGTGAAAACTCAAAAAGTCACACCACTTACCACCCACTAAATAGTGTTCACAACCCACCATAGACCGTGGTTATCATTTTCAATTATCACCATTTTTTTTCTTTTTATTTTTTACTACAAAAAAAAATTATATTATTTTTAGTTTAGTTGATAATTGATACCAAAATATTTCTTCTTACATCATGGTTCAATGAAGTTGATACACCGTAATCCATGGCTCGCTGCTCAATACGATTTATCTTCTGTTTTTTCCCCCCTTCATGAGCGAAAGATTGACAAGGATAATTTTTGGTTGTATGATTCTTCTTCTGCTGTTCTAGTTCTTTTTTTTTATTATTATTATTTAAATAAATTATTTTAAAAATATTATGAATATTGCTGATATGACTTTTGATGTGGCATTGACAATATTAAAATTAGCAAATTTGCAAGGGTTAGACATGGGCATGGTTCTAGAACCCTAACAACCTTTTTCAGGTCTTGAAAGTGAGGAACCAGTACCGAATTATCTCTTATGATTCTATGGAACTAGCGGTTTCTAGTTTGGTTTTTAGAATCATGGAATCATATTTTTTATTCATGTAAAAATAAAAAAATATATAAACAAATGAATATTAGTTTTCAATAATATAAATTTTAACTCAAAATAATTATTGGGTCTAAAGTTGTAAATTATTTAACCAAATTTTTTAAAGACTGGAATCAATTGTAATTACTAATATCATATTGCAAAATACTCTAGAAGATAAAAACAAAAAAACTATAATACAATAAATAGTCTCACATTATTAATGAAATGAATTTTACTTTTATGAGAAGTTTATATAACCTAATTATATATGATTTTAAGTTATATTCAATTTTTATTGATAATAACACATTAAATATTGTGAATTGGTAATAAATTTTACTATTCATATGAAATAGTTTAAACATTAATAATTATATATTTAATTTTTAAAATTTTTTCTTTGATTTTCTTTTTTTTTTTTAATGGAACTAACTGAAACTGCTAGTTCCACCAGTTTTAGTCTAAAGAATTGCCAAGAAACCAAAGAACCAATGGTTGCTTAGTTGTTGGTCGATTCTCAATTCGAAACCGAACCATGCCCATTCTAGGTTAATAATTTTCATTAAAAAATTAAAATGAAAAAAGAAACATCATATTAAGTTATTATGATCATTAGGTCGTATTTTCCCTTTCTTTATAACTTTTTTTATTGCGTGAAAAGTTGGATATGTTGTAGAAATGCTTGGATAAGTCTTGTAATAGTACTTCCAATTTGTCCTCCTAAAGGTTCACAAAATTCATAATTTACTTTTATCCTTTGCTAAAAACTACAAAAAATAGTATGTGTGTGATATGGAGAACTAGAGAACAAAGAGAGAGTAAGAAAGAAGATGAAGAAAAGAATTTGTTATTGATGTAATTAACCATCTAATTAAAGAAGTCCCTATTTATATCCTGTTACAAGAAGAAAAATAACACACATGACATAAATAAGCTAATACTCCCCCTCAAGATGGAGAGTAAATGTTAATTTACTCCCATCTTACTCAAGAGAAGCCTAAACTAATATGCTACTAAACCTTAAGTAAAAATATCTGCTAATTGCATCTTACTAGCCACATAAATCAATAGAAAAACACCTTGCACAACTTTATCATGAACAAAATGAAGATCCATTTCAAGATGTTTAGTTCGCTCATTGAAAACCCTATTCTTGGCAATATGAAGCATTGATTGATTGTCAAAAAAAAAAGTTGAACGCCTTTGTCATGATAAATATCAAAATCCTGTAGCAGAGAAAGAAGCTAGACAATCTCACAAGTAATACATGCCAAAACTCGATAATTCGATTCGACAAAACTTCAAGAAATTGTAGTATGCTTTTTGGACTTCCAACTAATAAGAAAAGAACTAAGAAATTCACAAAATCTAGTGTAGAATGACATGTATCAGGACAAGCACCCTAATCCCTCTCACTATATGCCTGAACAACTAAATCTAAAACACGAGAAAAAATAAACTGACTAGGCGCTGTTTAATATAGCACAAGACTCGTCCTAAAGTATCTTGATGTGTTTGTTGAGGACATTCCGTAAACTGACTCAAGACATGAACTAAATATGCTATATATGGTCTAATAAGCGACAAATAAAGCAACCTGCCAATGATCTGTCTATACAGCCTAACATCAATAGCCTCTGACAATCTAATCTACTAAGCTTGTGATTAACAACGATAGGGCTAGAAGAGGCTCGATTATATGCCTAGGAGAACAATCACTAGACAAAAGATATGGACGACGTTATTTTAGGATATGACACATCAAGAATTACTTAAACTATACTCTCGCTAAATTGATATGACTCACAAATGTACTATAGTGATTTTTTTTTTTTTTTTGCCACAATCAAAGTGATTGATAAGAACACAAATAACTCGCCACAATCAATAAAATGATTGATAAAAGAAAGAGTTTCTTAAAGAGAAGGAATTTCACAAAACTAATCATCAATTGTTTTATGTTTACAAATAAAAGCTCTTTATATATTAATGACCTAAATAAGGGGGAAAATAATAATTATCTATTACAAAATCTAATAAAGATATCTAAAAGATAAAGAAAAGATATACAAAGAAAGCTGCCCTAAAGCTGGCAGCTTATAATGCAATGCTGATGGCTTATATTGAAAGCCCAACGGTGTAAATGGCAGTGTAGAACATTCATTTTTCCATATTTTCTTCTTTTTCTTGATCAATTGCAATTTGATCCTCATCACTAGACAACCAAGAAAACTTGTTTCCTTTAACAATTCAAGTGCAAATTTAGGTTGACAAAGCATGAGAACCTTCTTTGAATGAGCCAGGCCAATGAAATATCACAATTCACCTAAATCCTTGACTTTAAATTGTGTGCATAAAAAAGCTTTAAAAGTAAGCAATGATGGCAAGATCTTTACTTATAATTGCAAGATCATCAACATAAACCCAAACGATAATAAAAATGTCACAACTCCCTTCATTGAGAAAAGAATAGTATGAATAAGATTGCTTAAAGTCGTTAGCTAAGAGACAAGATGAGTTTGAGTTTTAAAATACTTGGCTCGGTGAGCTTATGAGCTTAATCAGGTTTAATTGAGTATTAAATCGAGTCAAGTCGAAGTTGAGTTTATCGAGTATTAAATTCTCTTTATAGTTAAATCAATATTTTAAAAAAGTCAAGCTTATTCAAGTCAAGTTCGAGTTTATCAAGTATTAAATCGAGTCAAGTTCAAGCTTAAAAATCAAAGCTCAATCGAGATCGAGTTCAGAGTTTTTTATTTGAGTCCAGTTCGAGCTTAATATTGTATCAACTTGACTTGACTCATTTACAACTCTGTCCACACCTACATTCTTTTTTTTTTTTTTGTTATTGTAATATTTTCTTTTTTCATACGATATAGTAAGTGCATCCGCATGGCAAGTTTGATCCATTCCATGAAAATGTAATTACTAAACTGACCATTTATGCATATCAAAATTTTTTTACAAGCATTGGATCCAATAACATAAACATAGTGATATACGTATATTCCAATACATTATATTAGTCGACAATTTTATTATTAAATCAATGTCCTTTACTCTAACTTCATCATAATTATGTAGTCTACTTACTTGTAATTACAAGATATTGAAAATGACCTTCACTACCCTACTCCTTGGAATTTTTTATGAAGCTCATTTTTCCTCTACCCTTAATTTCTTCTTAAATAGTTCCTAAATTTCAAAAGCAAGTTAGAGATTATTAGGCTTGTAATACGTATAAGAATGAGGTAAAGTTATAAGGTTAGATTACCTAATTTTCTTGAGAATAGATGGGTTCTTAGGTAAAATTTTTAGGAGTTGGTTTTAGGTGATATGTGTTTGTATTTCTTCCAAATTTTGGATCATTTGAGGCATGTAATAGAGAGTAGGGTCTATTGAAATTTTTGGAAAAGGATAAGACAAAATGTTTTCCCTAATGAGGAAGTTTCTAGAGACAATGAGGAGGCTTTTGGATAATTAAAAAAAATTTGCTGAAAATATATTAAGATGATGCTTATGTGTAAGTTTCCTAGAAGAAATTTAAGTAGGCTATGGGCTAGGCTTAGGCAATGGGTTGGGTGTTATATTTTAGGGGTCTTAGAATGTAATTTGTTATTAGAAATTTATTTAGGAATATAGCTGAATTAAATTAGGAAATTAATTAAGCTAATTTGAAATTTGATCATATTTTAGATATTTGGCTAGAAATTTAAGAATTGAAATTTTAGATATTGAATTTCAAGGGGTTTAGCTAAATGGAGAAAATTGGAGAAGTTGGGTATTTAAAATTAAAGTAGATGACTAAGCATGAAATTGATTTAAGTCATTTGGTATTTTGGATAGGGTATTTAATATAATTTAATCTCTAATTTTCATTTGAAATCAATTACGAACTCAAATTGCTAATTCACTTAACTATGTTAATAATTCACTTAAGCTATTTAGTTGAATTATATGACTTAAATTTTTTTGATCTAGGTTTTAATTTGGTTCTGTATCTTACACTTATTAGATTACTCATTATTATTTAGACTATACTTGCATTAGGGATATTTCACAAAGAATTACAAGAAAGTACATAATGAATAGAATGTGTAGTAGAAGAAGAATGAAGTGCATAATCTACAATACTAGAGGTGTTATGTTGTAAAGAAAGACTCAAATTGTGGTGATAATAAGCCAAATAATATGACTCACATGTTTGCTTAGTACTACGACACAAAACAGAGGGAACAAAACTAGCATTAGCAGTATCATGTGATTGGGTATCATTAGCAACACTTAGTGCAACTATAAACTCATCAAACATAGTGAAAAGCTCATCAATGCAACTTAAAGAAACATCAAACGGTAAACAAGCAAAATGTGTTTGACAAGAAGAATTAGAAGGAAAAATATCATGAAGAGAGGAAACACAAAAGAGAAAAACATGTTCAACAAAGCTAGTATCATGTGAAATGAGATATTTGAATCTATCAAGTTATACAACTTGTAACCTTTAATACAAATAGGATAGCCAATAGAGACACATGGATGAGTACGTTCGTCGAACTTCTTATGACCATGTTTAAGAGTAGTAACAAAGCAAAGAGAACCAAAGACACAAAAAAAGTGTATAAGCAGGCAGTTGATGAAAAAATATCTAATAAGGAGATTTACCTTGTAACATGGGAGTAGGAATTCAATTAATCATGTAGCTATCAAAATAGCATCTACTCAAAAACATAAAGGTGGGGATGACCGGAATAAAAGATCTCTAGAAACCACAAGAAGATATTGGTGCTTTCGTTCAACAACACCATTTTGTTGTGGTGTCTCAATACGTGAATGCTAATGGATAATATCCACTTGGCTTTCTAGCTTGTAAGTCTTTGCTGTACTTTCTCTTTTTACTCTTTTTGTGAGTCAAAGGCACTCCTGAAGTACTTATCAAGATCATTAGTATGACAAATATTTGTAATTGCTTGAATAAAAATTAGACAAGACGAACTCGAAACCATTGTCTGTATGGATAATCTTAATTTTGCTTTCTGAGTAGAAATAAAATGAGAGAACATGGGATAGTAGAAACATCATGGTTGGTTTTCATCAAGTATATCCAAGTTATTCAAGTAAAATCATCCACTATAGTGAGAAACTACTTATATCTTTCTAAAGTAGGAGTGCTATAAGGCCCCTTAACGTCAATATGCAACAAATCAAAAGGAGAAGTTGTACTTTGTACATGTAAAGGAAAAATAGCATGTTGCTGTTTAGCAAGAGGACATACAAAACAATCAAATTTATTACAAACAACTGAATGATTTAGCTG
This sequence comes from Combretum micranthum, assembly GCA_024138025.1. Classification (NCBI taxonomy): domain Eukaryota; kingdom Viridiplantae; phylum Streptophyta; class Magnoliopsida; order Myrtales; family Combretaceae; genus Combretum; species Combretum micranthum. The sequence continues at coordinate 63,374 of JAMXBD010001047.1, forward strand.
ATGAATGTGTTTCACACGATCCAAAGAAGGATGACCAAGTTAGTAGTGCCATACATTAAAGAATTTTGCAAATTATTAAGAATTGAAGAAACAAAAGAAAATCCATGTGAACCATAGGAGTAACCAGAATCAGAACATGTAGACGGGAACACCATGATGTGCGAACCTAGTCTAGATTTAGCATGGCCAATCACTTTCTATGTGGTAGAGTTGTCAATATAGGCACAATTATTTGTGAAAAGCAATGAGTATTTGTCATGAGAAACAAGCTAAGAAACAAAAATAAGATTGTAACTAAAACTAGGAACATATAAAACATCATCAAGCATAACTATGAACTCAATTGAATAGTTCCTTTATGTGTTGCTTGAAAACATTGCTTATTAGGTTATTAAACAAAACAATCTCTAATAGATGAATATGGATGAAAAAACTTAGTAAAGTTCACCATGTGATCAATAGCCCTTGCCATGTTACTAATGTGTGGAGATTCCGAAGTAATGTTTTGCATAAGTAGAAGACTTCATAGTACAAACAGAAGGATCATCTTTAGACATGCATGAATTATCCAAAACATTAAGTAAACTCAATAGATGAAGCATTGATCTCAAAACACCAGCAGAAGAGACAATGTTATTTTGACTTGCACTGCCATCATTCTCACGGCCAAACAAAATCTGATTTATTGAAGGGATTTGGGACTTAATAAACTTGAAATGTGGTGGAAAACCTATCAACTTATAACACTTTTCTTTCAACTGCCCACTCTTATGATAGTAACTGCACATAATTTCATTTTTCGATTTACGTTATATGTTAGTAATTCCTACTATAGCCAAAGCATCTACAATAGAATTCTCTTTAGGCCTATTCAACCTTTGGAACTCATCTGTAATAACCAAATTATAAGCCTTGTGTAAAGTAGGAAAAGGGTTTCAATACCAAAATTTGTGATCTTGGTGCAGAAAAGTCATCATTAAGTCCATTGAGAAATTTAAACACATAATCTTTCTCAAACAATGCAACAAATTTATCAAAACACTTTTGATTACACGATCCACATGAGCAATGTGGTAAAGGACGATAATTTCAAAGTTCTTCCCAAGCAACATTGAACTCAATAAAGTAATAATCCGTGGTACGATTTCCTTGAACAATCGAACTAAGCAAATGACATAATTGAAAAATCTGAGTATCATCGAGTTAAGAAAACCTAATCTTTAATTTATCCCAAATATCCTTGGCATAGTTCATATGGAGCGCAGTAGGAGCAATTTGAGGAGAAATTAACCTCAAAATCCACACAACAATCAGATTATTACATCTATTCCATATTGGAAATAGTGGAGTCGCAATCGATCCATCAAGAAATCCAACCTTATTATGAATTGATAATGCAAGAAAAAAAGATCGACTCCAAGTGTTATAGTTCAAACCAGTTAAAATATGAGTAACCGAGACAAAGTTATATGTATCAGAATGATGAATGTAATATGGAGATGAAATATCTTCTAAGGGAGAAACTAAACCTTTCATAAGTAGTGTTTAAAGCCCTGATATCATGCTAAAAAACAAAAAAAAACAAATGTGTGTAATATGGAGAACTGGAGAACTGAGAAAGAGAGAAAAAAAGACGAAGAAAAGAATTTGTTATCGACGTAACTAACTATTTGGGCAAAGAAGTCCCCATTTATATTCTATTACAAGAAGTAAAATAACACATTTGGCATAAAAAAAGTTAATATCCTTAAATATATACAAAATTCATATAAATCTTTATATATTGTAAAGGTGTGCACGATTGTTCATAAATAAGCGATTTCGTATAAATTCTTTAGAAGAATTTACAGTAATACGTTGAATGCGGACATCTACCTGATCTTACACTTTTCATGAATATTTTCCATGGTTTATTTAGTAATGATATAATAATCCTTTTATTTATTTTCGTATTTTTTACAAAACAACCTGCAGTCGACCAGTAATACAACTAAGCAAGAATAACAGCAGGACTAGACCTATCTTGATCTCACACAAGCTGTTACTCAGAGGGAAGAGTAGGGTGCAAACCAACCAACATGATTCACAAACTTTTTGATATTTACTCGAGTTTGATTAAAAAATAGTAAAATCGAGTTCGATCTACTCAAATAGTTTATCGAATCGAGTTTAATCTTATGTTTAATTTGATTAGCTCTCGACCACAAATCAATTATAAATATTAATCTAATTTAGATCGAGTTTGGGTATTAATATTATTTAAATTATAACTAAAATATTTTTTAATAAATTAAGACTAAACAAGCTTAACTGAATCGAGATCAAACTCGAGCTCAATACTTCACTATTCCGATTCGACTAGTTTGTAGCCCTATGAGGAGAAAAGGAAACAGTAATATGCAATTCCAACTGCTAGTGCTTTTGTAAATATGCTCTAATATGCAATTCCAACTGCTAGTGCTTTTGTAAATATGCTCTAATATGCAATTCCAACTGGCAGGTATTAGCCAAATCATAATTAGAACTAACAGCCTCATAAGCTTCCGTAGAATCAGTTTCAATAAAATACTAAATCTCTAAATGATTCCTACAATTTCATTGCAAAAATGCATTGCTCCATATCTTGTAATCTTTTTTTTTTTTTTTGGTAAATTATAATTGTGTTTCTTAAACGTTTTCAAATTTCGTATTTATGCTAAATATGATTATTGATAGCTAGTAGCCTTAATTTTTCAAGAATTTCATAGGATAATTACATTATAATTATCCTCTAAAATCTGTAATTATGCTTTTTTATATATAATTTTCTAATCATTTCATAATTATGGTTTGAAACATATGATCTGGTGGACAAAACCATTGAGCCCGTCATGTGTAATTAATAATAAGATTAAGAATTAAACTATTTCATTAATAGAGACCATGAAAACTTTCTAAATTTCAGGACACTAGATGGTTTATAATTATAAATAAATAATTCAGATTTGACAGATATATATCTGTAATATATCATTTTCCCATATAACCTTGCATTAAAATTTATATATATGTGAAAAACCCAAATTATTTTACAAGTAAATAAACCAACTGATAACGGAAAAATAGTTCCCTCCATTTCTTCATCCACAATGACTCCTTCCCTCAAGAAACATGTCCATGCACTCTTTCACCTTTCAAGAAACCACGTAATCACCACCGTACTTTTCAGCCTTTTCCTCTTCTTCTTCCTCTCACCACCATCTTCACTTCAAGACCAATCTCCATTATTAACTTTTACATCTCTAACTTCCCGTTTCCTTCTTTTTCCTAACTTGAATGATGAAGAAACCGATGCTCCTTCTTCTTCTTCTTCGTTAGGGATGAAAGATGATAACGGGGTTCGTAAACTGGCGAAAAGTTGGCCCGATTCTTGTGATATTTTCAGTGGAAAATGGGTGTTGCATGATAAGGGACCTCTATACTCACCAGGGTCTTGTCCTTTTATTGATGATACTTTTAACTGTTACAAGAATGGAAGACCTGATATGGGGTATTTCAAGTATAAGTGGAAGCCACACGGGTGTTTCATTCCAAGGTTAAATATAAATATTATCATTTTAAACTTATGAACATTTCGAAAATTGATGTGTGTTCATGTTCAATCATGTAATATGATCCTCCTTTCTTAGCTAATGGAAACGGACAACTTTCTGTTTCAAGGAATCTGCAATTTGTTTTAGTTTTTAGTCACATAGTCAACGAAATTTGTTTCTGAGAGATTTTTCATGTTGATATAATGGTTTGGGGATTTTGATGTATGTATGTTAGTCCGCCTAATCATGTAAGCTATGACGCAAGTTATATATTTCCTGTACGATTTTAGGATGACACGAAAATGATATGCAAGGATGTCTTTTTTGAGCTGGTCATATGCTATTTCATAGCTAATTAATGTAACATTTTTCTTAAATAGGTTTGATGGGAAGAAAATGTTGAGGATGTTGAGAGGGAAGAGAGTAGTGTTCATGGGTGATTCTTTGAACAGGAATATGTGGCAATCTTTAGTATGCTCATTATGGGAATCATCCAAGAATAAGAAGAGAGTCTTTGAGGCTTCAGGAAAGCGTGAATTGAGGACTCAAGGCTGCTACTCAATCAGGTTTCAAGTTAAGTACTGCAGGAACTTTCTTGTTTCTTGGTATTTCTTTCATTAGATTTTATGAAGGAATCCATGTTACATTCCATTAATTACACATAGTAAATGATATTCTAAAGAAACAATTCACCTTGCCATTTTGAAGAGATAACAGAGTTTGAATTCCCAGAGTCATTTAATCCTATTTATTTGGCTCCACAAGATGATCATCAAATCGATCTTATAACTAACATTCCGGGCATGATGCACTAGTTATTGATCAACCTTATAACAGAATGTTAACATTTTGTTAATTTGGCTGTCTAGCATTTCATATCACAAGATAGAACAAAAAGGGAAAAAGGATAGCTGAATGTTCTGAACTTTGTTTAGGTTTGCAAAATGAATGTAGGACTATAAGTGCTCAATAGATTTCATCAAGTCGCCATTTCTTGTTCAAGAACTGAGAACTTTTGAAATGAGCGGAAAACAAAGGGAAACATTGAAGCTAGACAGAATCCAACGTTTTCCCTCCAAGTACCAGGATGCCGACATTATCATCTTCAACACTGGCCACTGGTGGACTCACCGGAAAGCCTACAAAAGGTACTTGCAGGAACCAACCACAGTTTGTCATATGATGTTTGTATGCTTCATGCTCTGAGGTTCTCCAATGTTTCCGCTTTTTCCAGCAGGAACTACTTTCAGGAAGGGAATCGCATCTATAACAGCCTCCAGGTAGCCAAAGCATATAAAAGAGCTTTGAACACATGGGCTCAATGGGTTGACGCTAACATTAATGGTAACCGCACAAAGGTCTTCTTCCGGGGATATTCAGCTTCTCACTTCAGGTAACGTTAACCACACCATCACCGTGGTATTAAATATTTATGATCAGGAAATAAGTCTTTTTATGTTAGTAACTGCTGTTATTGCTGTCATCACAGAGGGGGGCAGTGGAATTCTGGTGGAACCTGTGACAACGAGACTCAGCCTGAAACAGATGAATCCTATGAGACCCAACATCCCTGGATGATGACCATTCTTAAATCTGTTATAGGAAGAATGAAAACACCCGTTGTTTTTCTCAACATTACGGGCTTGACGGGTCCCAGAAAGGATGGCCATCCCTCAATCTACCGCAGGCCAGAGATCAGAAGGAGAGGAGGAATGATTCAAGACTGCAGTCACTGGTGCCTTCCTGGTGTACCGGACTCCTGGAATGAACTGCTCTTTGCCACTCTTTTGGGAACAAACTATGCATAGTTTGGAAACCAGAAAACAGCACAAGGGCATTTATCTTGGGGTAAAATCTGAGTTGTCCAGGAGTAAGCTGATTGCAAATTAGTCCTCATATGCTAATGCTGTATCATCTTTTTGCTATCTTCTTTATCCAACATAATGTAGAAAGTGGAGAGTTTCATGAATGCAATTCTATGCAGAATTAATCAAAGGAGAAAAGAAATGACTGCCATAACAAGAATCTTTACTTTTTCTTAGGCATGCAGTTCCATAAGTTTTTTTAATCAATCTCTCCAGCATATTCTTATTCATTGGTTTGTTGTTAGTAACATATTGACATAAACATGGATTAAATGGTTCCTACTTCCTACTTACAAATGAAAAGTTTGAAGGCAGCTCATAGCTTACCTGTTTTTGGAAGTCAGAAGGAAGGCAAGTCATACTTTTCGAATTTTGAGTACATATGCATATAGCCAACAGTTTTGGTGTTAAGTTGCAACTTGCCCAAATTAGATAATATGCCAAACTCTCCGGCTCCAAATAAATTAAAAAAATTTGCATTGCACAATACATGGTAGAATTATAACATGCAAAGTGTGACAACCCTACTTTATTCTAGCATTCTAGCTCTTCACTAGTTTAAGGTCGGGGTAAGAGCAAATCACTATTCATTGATATATTATAGGGTACCTTTGGTAATTAAATTTTACGGATTGAATTTAGTTATTGGTTTGGTTTTCATAATGGGTCTAAGTAAGAAACAATAGAAGGTTCAAGGCATTAGACTAAATTTAAAAAATTTGTACCATAAAATTCACAATGATAAATAAAAACAAATTTTTAAAAACCCTAAAATATACTTATCTTTGTTATTGATTCAATTTTATACATAAATTAATTTCTTTAAATTGTACTAATTAAATGATATGCATAATTAATTAAATAAATATAGATAATATAATGACATAATTATCAAAATATAACACCATAAGCTATTCTTGTTTATACCAAACAATGGATGGTATTAAAATCTTTATCCATTAATGCATGCCAAACATGATGTAAAAGAATGGGATAATATTAAAAATGGTATATAAACTATTGCAAAAGGTTCAATCAGGTACCTGAAATTTGGCTTTGAATAATTCAATACCTGAAATAAGTTTTCGAGTATATGTTTCCTAAGGTACCTGATTGAACTTTTTGCAAAAGTTCAGGTTTCATTTTTTACATTAATCCTAAAAAGAATTGTATTGTCCAATGTTCCTTGTATCGTACTATTTAATTCTTGTTATTTTGCTTGGTTCTTATAACTAAACACTATCTACACATGCTAAATAAGTAAAAGAAGGACAAGACATTCTAATATCTCTCAATGGATCCACTGGATATCAAATATATGATTGCGAAGTGAATGGATATTATGGATTTATGTATAAAAGAGGACCTTATGTGAATCTTCTTCTTAATAAGTCTCGAACAAAATATAAAGCAGATCATAATCAAACCACTTCATTCAAATGTCATACACAAGCTGAAATACCTAAAAATAAATAAAATTAAAATAAGGGTAGAAAAGTAGTTATTAAGTATTTTAATAAGGGCAAAATAGTGGCAAAAAAAAAAGAGAGGTTAAAATGGTCTAGTTAGTTGGAAATTTAAAAACAAAAATGATGGAGTTGCCAACGTATTAAAATTTACAAAGTATAACCACCTTCTTTCTTCTTAAATTTGAAGAATTCTTCCATTCCCATCAAATTAACACCCATCCATCTTGGCTATTCAAAAGGGTTCTCTTGTAGTCAAAGATCTCTTCTTTCTCTTTCTTTCATCATTTAAAAAAAAAAAAAAGTAATTGCTTGGATACTGTTTTTTCATAGTTTTAGTGATGTTTGCAATCTATACAGGAAGTAACAAAATTTGGGAGAGATTTTGATAAATCTCTAAACAAACAATTCAGAAAGTGGAATAGGCATAGGACTAATTGGATTCATAGTAAAGTAATGTAAGTTTCCATGCAAGTGCTAGTCTTTTTTTGCAAGATTGGTTAAGAAAGGTGAATGGATATATAAAATAGTGGTGTTTGAGTTTAAATTAGATTATGGCTGTTTGTAACAGTATAAGGCTTGAAATTTACGAATTTTGTACAAGTTACCCTTAAAGATGCAATCGGATCGAGTTTTGGGTGGGTCATATGAATCCGAACCTACTACACCATAGGGCATACAAAACCCGACCCTATAACCCTATAGGGTTTTCCTTCTATATCCAAACCTGCCCTGCAAGGTTTACTCTAAAACCTGCCACCTGCTTGATTACCCACCTGACCATCAACCCAATTACCTACCCGACCATCCGCTTAATTATCAACCCAAACCTACCTTGCTTATTTTTTTTTCAATAGATTCAGCAGACTTAAGCAGATAAAATAATAATCTAATAATATAACAATTCACCTTCTCTTTGCCAACTTGTTTTTAAATTTATCTTGTTACTATGTTTATATTTAGTAAATGTATTTACATTATAATTTTTTTTTACTAGGACTAATGAGTTAGGTAGGTATCCATTGGGTTTTAGTAGTATCCAAACTTGTCCCTAATACCCTGTAGGGTCTTTTACCTATGTCAAAACTTGACCCTATTACCCTATAGGGTTTAACCCTATAGAGTTTTTAATCGGGTTAAACGGGTCGAAAACCCGTTAATAGACGACTCGGTTGCATCCTTGGTTACCCTTTATGTATGTTCAACACGACTAAGTATACAGATTGTGTTGAGACTTATATAAAAGTACACAACCTTCAACGCAAATTGTGTATAAAGTTATTTGAAAAGCTAATAAGAGGCAAAATGTAATTATTATTATACATCATGAGCAACACAAGCAATAAAGGAAGTTGTGTTGATATGCATTTGGCCTCTATTTTTCTACACAGGATCTCTACACGACTTGCAATTGAGGTCATGTAGAGTTGTTTTTCGTGCTATTCTCCAATAGTTATTTCTATATGACTTCGATCGCAGACCATGTAAGAGGTTGTGTAAAGAATTTCTTTTCATCTTATCTTAATAATCATCTTGCTTGTATCCTTCCATAAATGCTTAATATTATTTTAAAACCTTGAATCTTGATATTATTAAATTAGTTACCTATTTTTCATTTTACCTCTTACCTTTACACAAGTATGTGTATAAGTATCGTTAGTGTTAAAGTGGAAATAAGAGTTATAGGAAATTAGATCTATATATAAATTTTGAAGGAATAGATGATTCTAAACACTCCGATCTTTGTCACGTTCTAAGCTTCACAATGAATCCATGTTTCAGGTACATGTATTCATTACGTGTATTTGTGTTTATTAAGTTAGAAACTAAAACAGACAAATCAGCTATCCAAAAATAATAAAGTGCCTGATACTTTTGTATGGTTGTTATTAATAGGTTAAGAGAATCCATGCCATTATCATGGCAACTTGATGATCTTAGTGTGACGTTGTCTTGAGTGGAGTTGCATCAAGCTAGGATCTAGCTAAATCTAGGTAGTGGTGGTGTCGTGGTTATTAGAGAGTAGTCAATAATCAATATATATGTATGTAAATATTTATGTGTATTTGGGGATGCTGAGTCATCCCTTTGTAGGTTACTGAGCTAAAGTTTACAGATAATCAAATGGTTAATTGCTACTTTTATGCATGGAGATGCATGTGAATATGTTATTATTTGTATAGGTGCATGTGATTATTGGTATATCACACTCAACTTCGGCTTACTCCTTTTCCTTTTAGGTACAATTGAGACTCTTGTAGCACTGGATTTGTTTAGATATGATATTGTAATGGGTTATAGGGAGGATGCCAATGGAGAAGACTACCCAATAGATTATTAGAATTTGGCTTATTTAATGGAGATAGATACTCATGTACTTGGATATTATTAAGTATGATATAATCAGGCATGGACTCTTTTAACTGTTTAATGATAAGTAGTGTAGTTTGTCTTGAAGGACTCCTTAAGCCATCTAAGTTTGTTGCTCTTATATAAGCTGTGATTGTTGATTGTTGTATGAAGCGGAATATTCTGTGTTGGTTTGATTAAAGTTATTATCATTCATGTGTATATGAAGATTAGTTGACACAGTGGTTAAATTAAGGGCTTATCCCAAACCATTGATTCGCGCACAAATACTAGCTTGAGATCTTCAAAAGTTTATTAATTATGAGAATTCCTAGACTAATGGCATTAAAATTCAAAACTTATGCAATAATTCAAAGTTTTGGAAGAGAGCAATGACAACTCTAAAATTTAACTGGGAAAAAATTATATATGATTGTCCATTTATCTTAGGGCAACAATATATAGTCTAGCTTAAAAGCTGTAAAAAATAGAACTGAAACCATCAAACGTAAAAAGGTCTTAGAAGTACATAAAAAGACTAAACTAGCGTCGTAAATGGCATACAATGCTGACACCCCTATAAAAAGTTATAAAAATAAAATAAAACTTACCAAGAATACTAAAAATGGCCATTTGAGGCCCTAAACGAAGAAATTTAGCCAAAAACCGGCCTAACTCAACACCAAAGGTGTTGACTTCTTCGAGTTAGCTCGTTTCTTTCAAGATAAGGACCTGTAATTATGGGATAGCCACTGACTAGTCTTTAACTTGCTTTTTCAGGTACCTATTTTCCACTTCATCATTAGTAAATGTCATTTATCGTGTGGATATTAGCAGTCTCCAAGCCTTTATATGTCCATAGTTAATATGAACATGTAGCGAGTTGTAAATATCCCTAATTTTGGATGTTACACAAGCACTATGTGAAACGCTTTAATTTATTGTATCTTATGAGCATTTAAATTCATGAATTTTGTAACTATGAATGGAGGCTCAATCCAATCTCAATATATGAGATTCATAAGAAGTCTTCTAAGAAGGCAGAAAATTATTGAAAAGTGATGCTTTATTGAAATGAAGTTTTTGGGATTCATACTAATTGACATATGAAGGAAAATTTATATTGGTTATGATTTGTAAATTTTAGCTTAGGTTTAATGTTGATTTGATAATTACTAAATGTTTAGCGTTTCTAAGTCACAATTTTTATGTAGTTTATACAAGTATCAAAAACATGACTTGAGGAGCTGTATAAGCACCAAAAATCAAATCCCTTGAAGAGTTGTCTAAATTTCTAGACGTTGAGTTTTTATACTCATTTAAGTTCCAAATTTTCAAAGACAACTTTTATTCTCTTGATTCTACATTTATTTCTTTCCTTAACCAAGGGTCATAATCATAGGTAAGCTAGTTAAAGAATTTAGTTAGCAGCAAATTAGAATAAATTATATATAGAAAAAATATAAACAACCCGTTAACGTGTGTAGCAACATTCATTCATTCATATAAATGTCAACAATCTTATACTAAAATCTTCTCATCTCTCTCTAAATTTCTTGGAGTTAGTTTATGACTTGAATCACATGTGACTCTATTTTCTTCTTTATTAGGATCAAGCTATAAGTTTGTTTCTAATGGTGCTCTCCTTGAGAGTCAAACTCAAAAAAGCTAACTAGAATAGACTATAAACAAAAATAAATAAACATAAACAACCCTGACAGTAGGAGGGTCATCTTTGACATTACACAATAAAGAAAACTTACTTCTTTAAACATTAGCAATGATTGATTGTGTGATTGAGAGAATTGGATTTTCAAAATTAAGTAAGGAGAAACTCGAGTGTGTATTTGGCATTTATTGCTAAAGTGATTGCTATTTTGTTTAATAATCAAGTGTCTCTTTTGAGAGAGTTTACTTGCAGTGAAGTTTGGTTGTGAATGTTGTTTTAAATTCTAGTCATAAGTTTGAAAAGTTAAAGTGTTCTATGAGAAGCATATACAAAATTAGATAAAAGAGAGTTTTGAGAACTAAGAAGAGGCATGAAGGTCAAAGGACATAGCAACTGAAGAAGGTCTATTGAAATGATTTATAGTGGATTCCCTAACAGATCCTTTTTTTTTTTTTTTCAATTTTGGTCAACTTAGTATATTAAGCCTCAAGTTAGGTTTCTCTAATGGTATTCTAGTCTTCCTTATTGAGTATTATGCCTCCTAGTAGATTTAACTCATTAGGCTCATTTTATATGCAAGCAAATTTCATATTTGCATGTATGATCCAATGTTGTTTACTATCTCACACCCCATTAAATACCACTTCTGACTTTGAATTGCATCCCTTGTGATTGTTCCTTAAAGCACTTATAGATAATCTAATGATTACTTGGTTTTTGGTCTAACATCATGGGCATAATTGTGAGAATTGAACTTAAATTGCTATAACAACCAATTTACACCTCTCTTGGTTGTGGACTCCAAAACCCACAATGGGTATCAAAGCTAGGATTTAATTGTATTAAGGCTCAGGCTTGATTGTATTAAATCTCTTTCTTTTTCCCATAGAAGTGTTATACTTTCTTATCCAAGACCATGGCAACCAATAGCGTTTATTTATCTAAAGAATAATCCAAATCACACTCTGTTTAATGAAATTAACTTTTGTCTATTGAAAATACAGAATGTGGCATGTTAATTAGTGTAATAGAACCAAAAGTGTAGATGATAATTATGAAAGGACCTTTTTGTGCCTACTTGTGCTAAGAAAGAATGAAGAAGGATGTGATACTAAAATTAAAAGAAAAGTACCACTAAATTACAAAACCAAGCATATGTTGTCTCATGCTCTAAAGTCTTTTGAGTTCAACGTGCAATTTCATGTAATATTGGCAAAAAAAATATGGGATAGATCTATAACTACACATGAAGAAGGGGTAAATTGCACCAGAATGTCACAACATTTAAGAGTAAGTTTATTTAAGGTCACAATGTTTCGAGTGGTTCATTTGATGTTACAACATTTAGAGAAGTGAGCTAATTGAACTCACCATTGACACGTGTCAATAGGAGAAAAATTTAATTAAAACTCAAAAGATCTGTCATATTGTGACTTGTGCCAATCGTGACATCAATTGACCCACTTCCCTATATACTGTGGCCTCAAATGAACTTACTTCCAAACATTATGACCTTACAATATAATTTACCCCATGAAAAAGACTTATGGGAAGAAAGTAAAATAAACATATTAGTTGAAGATTATGAATTCGTGAGGATGAATCTAGAAGAAAACATTTAACATATGTAAGATAGATTAAATGACATTGTTAATGGACTAAAATCATTGGGGAAAATTGTAATCGATTTTGAAATTTTGAGAAAGATTTATACATATCTTCCTTAAACTTGAGGTGCTGAATAAATATCAATTGAAGAGACCAAAGAACTATACACTCTTCCAATAAAGAGATTATTGTCTTGGTTAATGAAAATATATTATTTTTCAAATTCTTTATGAAAATGTAAAACCATACTAGAGAATGCTCACGCCCCGCCAGGGGGAAGGTGGGGTCGGGGTGGGGGGTTTGATGTGGGTGGGGTGAATTGATTATTTACCCTAAAAGGCTCAAACAACTAATTTTAATGCAACAGATCAAATTTAACATTAATAGCAGGGATAATATACAATAGATTATAATATGAAATTTGAAAGAGATAGAGATAAAAATTTTGAGTCCAGATTTAACATGGAGCTTGACCCACTTCCTACTATCCATGATCTACCAATACCTCTGATCAAGGACTTCATCACCACTTTATTTATCATAAAAGAAACATGTTCAAGCTGAGCAGTACATCACTTTTACAACACTTATGAAATAAAATATATCATTTCTATCTCTAGATGCTCACTGATAGATAGCAAATACAAGAACAGAGCACTGGAATATTTTTCTCTCTTTCCAGATATTTTGCAAGTTAATGAGCAAAAGAACAAGAAAATTAATGATTTGTTTGTCGCAAATAAAGGCACTTTTTCACTTCCACACTTCTCTTCTCTTTTGAATCTCCTAAGGACAAAGTATTTATAGCCTTAAAAAATTTAAATATCCATTAGAAATAACGTCTTTAAGTCGCCAAGTATTAAATTCCCTACAAGAGCTCTTTTTGCCATACTGGCTCATGCTTTTAAATCGTCGCATCCTAAATCTTGTTGCGCTACAAAGTGTCGTACCCTCATTTTAGCCATTGGCTAAGTTTTTGCTTACATGAACTACATTCAGTCTTGAATTCAGACTTGTCATGCCCTACATTCATCACGTCTTAGTTTTAACCTCGACTAGAGTTGTGTATGTTTGACCTTGTCAAGTGTTGGTTTTGAGCTCATCGCATCCTAACTATTTAACACGTTAAGCCCTCGATATGACCCTCGACCAAGACTGTGCATTTTTTTTTTAATTTGTCAAGTTTTAGACTTTTAGTTTGTTGCACCTTGAGAAGTGGACTCGTCAAGCCCTCAACGTGCGGGGGTAGGCAAAAAAATGACTAAACTAAGAAACCAAACTGAAATTGGAAAACCAATATAAAAAACATAGTTAACCAATCCATTAGTTTCGATTTAGATTCATGGTTTTAATTTTTTTTTTTGTTTTCAGTTTCGATTTGTAACTATGAAAAATTAATAGTTAACAGTTAACCGATAGCTATAAATATATAATATTATCTATAATTAATTTAAATATATATATAAGGCTAAAGTGTTAAAAGTTAAAACTCTAATGTAATCACTATCAATTTCTGCTACATTGTTTTTCTTTTGGGTAAATCACTTTCCAATTTAGTTTCCCCCTTCATTTCTAATCTTCGTCTTTGTCTAGTCATCGACTCATCATCTCCACTAGTTGTTGCCTTCTTTCTAAATATTTTTCTTACCTAACTGATTTGCAAACTCAACTAGATGCTCAACAACCGTTGGTAACTACTTTTCCATGACACGCTTAATAATTGTTAGAACCTCACCTTTTCTCCTATGTTCAATAATCTCCAATTAGGGCTGGGCAAAAAAACCGATCGAACCGTGAACCGAGCCGAACCGAGCCGAACCGAACCGAAAAATTCGGTTTTTTTCATTTCGGTTCGGTTCACGGTTCGGTTCGAAGGTAGATGTTCGGTTCGCGGTTCGGTTCGCAATTTCAAACCGAACCGTGCGGTTCGAACCGAACCGAACCGTCTTACTAATTTAAAAAAAAAAAATCTTTTCACTGCCTAAAGTAAAAGCAGTCAGCCTCAGCCCAGCCCCAATTAGGTTTAGCATTTAGGTTTTTTGTAATCGTCTCTCCTTTCTCCTCACCTCCTCCTCACTCGTTCACTCCTGCGCTGTCTCCTACTCACTCAGTCCTCACGCGCGCCTCACGATCGCCTCACGATCACCGATCACGGCTGGGCTAACAGTCTCACACACACTCACACAGCATCAGGCCGTCAGCCACCACACTCTTGGTCAAGGTGAAGTCCTTTTCTTTTTCTATTTTGTGATTATGAATGATTTCTACTACTAATTTTTTACTGGTTGTGTTGTAGTAGTATAGTGTTTTGGGGTAGTTTGAATAATGAATCTGCTATGTCGTTGTGTTGTTAGTGTAGCTTTTAAATAGATCTGAGATATCTCTAACTCCGATTTCAATCTCGACGAATATGCCGAGAAGTCGAAATTCGTCCCTGTAAATGCTGAATCCATATGTTGCCACCAGTATCATCCATTTACGTGACTGTCCGGCCATAATAATAATAATCCTACCAACGTAAAACCTTGGATTTTTTTTCTTTCACAACAAATTTTGAAGGGAAACTTGTTTTGCACTTTTTTTTTTTAAGTTATCTTGGGATCTCTTCATGAGTCTCATTTACATATATATATGGTTGGTTATGTTCATGGTGTGAGTCGCAGTAGGAGAATCCTTGTTTTTGTCTTCTTACTTCAAACGGTTTGCTAATCGTCATATACATTATACAGGGCACTGCTAAAGGTTAAAATAAAAATAAAAATAGTAATAAAAATTCTCACATATTATAATTACCCATTATACACTAATAATAATATTATTATTAATAAACGGATCAGAGGGAGATTTGCAATCATCTGATTTATTCACTTGTTTATTTTTTCCTCCCATTTATTGCCCACAGTATAGGGTATATCTTAAACAAATTAAAGGAAATAATTTGACATTTTCATATCATTGCATTTCTTGTTGATGGTTCACACCTTCGAATGCGTCACAATAATAAGTTTTTGATGAAATTATGATGAAAATGATTGGTTTGGACAGGTTAGCCTAACCTGTATAGTGATTGAAGGTTAATTTTTTCAACTCATTTCATGAAAAAGCATCATGGTCTTACCTATTTTAATCCATAAGTCAAAGCAAGTTAATCATGGATTAGATTGGTCCACTTAATTCACTGATCATTGTTTTCTAATGGGTTCAAAGGGGATATGATTAATGATTAGTCCCATTTATCTTAATAAACATCTTAGTATTGATGGATTTACATGTTTAGCCCATACAGAACGTTTTACTAAATTTATTAAACCTATTAACCCCTTATCTTTTTTAAATAGTCGTAAATTTCATAGAAACAGTTTATAGTTGATTATTTTTTAAAGCTTGAACATTAAAATACACAGTACTTAAAGTATATATTCTCTTCCTCTATTCAAATCGTGGCACTTGGGAAAGGTAATATGAAAATTACCTTTATATTTTACTGACGAGTATAAATCTAGCTTTTTGTGGATTTTTTTAAGTCAGCTTTTAATTTTTATATTTTTAAGCGTAATAATGGAGGGTATGTAATCCATAACTTTTAGGCGTAATAATGGAGGGTATGTAATATTGTAATCCCATCCTTGTGTTTTGTGATCGGGATCTCATGCAAATAACCTTATCTTTTATAATATGTTTGCTGTTTGGTTTCATGGAGCAAATCAGTTTTGTTACTATGGTTTATTTATTTTTTTGTTTGATTTATAAATGAAATTATATTAAAAAATTATTTATAAACACCAATTGCTTGGTTTGTGCTTTCAATAGCAGCAAAGTAGAACATATTTAGCTTAAGGCGTTTTTATACTTTCATCTAATCTTTTTGTTTTACTTTTCAGATGTCTTCGTTTGATGCACAGAGTATGAGCAAACCAGTAAATGTTGATGCTTCGAAGAGCAATCCGATGGATGTGGATGCATCTGAGGAAAAAGTGAATAGAGATGAAAATGTTGGCAAAGACGATCAGAATGATAATAGTGGTCCTCTACCTTCTTCCGGTACAACATGTAAACTCCCTTCCTCTCCATCAGCTTCTAACAAAAGACAAAGGTCTAAAGTGTGGGCACATATGACATTAGAATCAGATCAAAATGGGAACAAGAGGGCAAAATGCAATTATTGTCATAAAACCTTTAAGTATACTGGCGGGAATGGAACTAATGCATTGCTTACTCACTTGAAGAGATGTAAACAATTTGTTAGCAAAGACACAACGGGTAAGCAGAAAACTCTCCCTAGTATATTAGAAAATAATCATCTTTCCATTCAACTAAATAGTAATTTTGATGAAAGTCGGTGTAGAAGAGAGCTTGCTAGAATGTTTGTAGTTGCTGAGCTGCCATTTAGATTTGTTGAAAATGAAGCTTTTATCAGTTATAGCAATGTATTGCAGCCTAAGTTTTCAGTTCCATCTCGTAAAACTTTAAGACGTGATTGTCTAGAGTTGTACAATGAAGAGAGGGAAAAATTGAGGCAATATTTTGCTAAATTTACTGGTAGGGTGTGTTTAACTACTGATACGTGGACTTCTTGCCAAAACTTATCTTACATGTGTCTTACATGTCACTTCATTGATGAGAACTGGAAATTGCAGAAAAAGATTTTGAATTTTTGTCAAATTTCTGGTCATTCTGGTGAGGCAATTGCCAATGCTGTGGAGGCATGTTTGAAGGGATGGGGTATAACAAAGGTTCTTACAATCACTGTAGATAATGCAAGTTCAAATGATGTTTGTATGCAGTATTTGAAAAGAATATTTCAATCTTGGGGAACACTTATGTTGAAGGGAGAGTATCTCCATATGAGATGCTGTGCACATATCTTAAGTTTAACTGTGAAAGAGGGTCTGAAAGATATGGATGATTCCATATTTAGAATTAGATCTGCTGTTAGATATGTTAGGTCTTCTCCATCGCGATTGGCAAGGTTCAAAAGCTGTGTGGCAGAAGAAAATGTAGGGAGCAAGGCACTATTATCTTTAGATGTTGAAACCAGATGGAATTCAACATATACAATGTTGGAGTCGGCTGTGAAATTTCAGAAAGCATTTGAGTTGTTGGAGATGAAGGATGAGAAGTTTAGGGCAGATCTTACAGGCAATAAAATGAGGGACTTCCTACAGAAGAAGATTGGGTATATGCACGTGGCATATTGCCTTTCTTAAAAACATTTTATGATGCTACTTTGAGCATTTCTGGTTCTTTATATGCCACTTGCAATCACTTTGTTGAAGAAATTATGGGTGTTGGGAGTGAGATCAAAGAACAATGTGGAAGTGATGATCTTTCCGTGAGAATGATGGCTGAAAGAATGAGAGTAAAGCATGAGAAGTATTGGGGAAATATTAACAACATGAATGTATTGTCATTTGTGGCTGCAGTTCTTGATCCTCGTCTAAAATTGTCTTATGTGATTGGATGGTGAGAGAGGTTTATGATGATGAGAAGGGAAACCAGCTAATGGAAAAAATTAACTACACCCTCTCAAGCTTGTTTTATTATTATGATTCTTGTATTGAGCACAGTGAGGAAAGCTTGACAAATTCTGAAAGTCATGTGAAAGAACCAAAAGTGGAAATGGTAAATGAAGAGCGTAAAAAGAAAATGAGAAACAAGTTCACTAAAAAAGTGGGAGTGAACAAAACGATGCAAAGGAATGAATTGGAGAAGTATTTGGCAGAAGAACGGGAGGAACTTGATGATGATGATAAAGGTTTTGATGTATTGGATTGGTGGAAAAAATTCTCATGTAGGTACCCCATCCTCTCTTTAATGGCTAAAGACATCTTAGCAATTCCTTTGTCAACCGTGGCTTCAGAAAGTGCTTTTAGCACGGGTGGTCGAGTTCTTGATGTTTTTAGGAGTTCACTGACTCCATATATGGTGGAAGCCCTCATATGTGCACAAGATTGGCTCAAAAAATCTGCAATTTTGTCCATTGAGGAGGATCTTGAAGCACTGGAAATTTTTGAATCAGGTTTCAGTTTGTTAAATTTTATATTAGTTTCAATTTCTTTCATATGTTGATTATGTGCTAATAGGATGCCTTTTTTATATATTGCAGAAACTGAAGTTGTGAAATTGATGGATTCAGCTACTACAAATATCACCATCAATTAAACTAAGGTCACTAGGTCAGTCCATTGAACCTCAATTTACTACTTAAAAGAATTACTTGTGAGCACAAAATGTTTTTTAAAGAAGGAAATTGATCAATTGTAAAGTTTAGATACTATGCCACCAAAATATCATTTGTGAGGTGAACTTTTTTTATATTTACTTCATTTAACTTTTGTCCTCTCCAGGTATCAAGATTGGGTTCTAAATTTTGTCATCAAGGAGATGTCCCATTTGAGCTGAGGTTGAAAATGAAGAATACAACCTTCTTGCAAGAAGAAAACAAGAAAAGGAAGTTGGAATTATGTAGTGAAAATAGTAGAACCAATCCACCTATTGCTGAATGGTTAAATTGTGAAGTCAATGTATTATTTTAGCCATTGTAATGTTAAGTTTTATGCTCTAATGAAAACATGGATGTTACTTTATTCTATTTGCTCTTGATGTTGTTTTCCCAAATGTGGGAATTGGAAAAGCAGGTCCTAACTAATGAAACAAGTTCTTTATGTATGCAAGTTGGTGTTATAATATAAAAAATGTTAATTAAATAAAAAAATTTGAAAATATATTGCGATTGAACTCAAAAAACTTAAATAATCTGAAATAGAGTGGCTGAAATTTTCCTTATTGCGGATGAAAATTAAATGTACAATTGCATTTATGAGTTTAATTTCATGTTCACATACATAAATGCTTATAGTGATGTTGTCATAAAATTAAATTCTCTTTTTTTTTTATATGGTTCGAACCGTATATCGAACCGTACCGAACCGTTTTTTTTAGGTTCGAAAAATTAGTGAACCGAACCGTAAGGTTAGGTTCGTTTTTTAAAAATAACCGAACCGTTATTTTAGGTTCAATTAGGTTCGGGCGACGAACCGGACCGAACCGTACCGCGCCCACCCCTATCTCCAATTGCATATGATGTCCTCAAGTCATCATTCCCTATATCATCTCTTTTATCATATTCTTCAACATTTTTTTAACTATTTGAGTGGCCTCTCTCAACTTTTTCATCAAAATTTGGTCTCTAAGAAGTAAGAACCTCCTTGAAAGGGCATTCCTCATGCCATCAAGCATTGCTTTATGATTAAATAGCTATGGTCAACCCAAATATAAGTGGTAATAACTCAGAGAAATCACATCGCATACAAAAGTAATATAAACCGTAGAAAACATGTATAATTGCAATATCGTGTGGCAAGAGGATGAACCAATCAAAGAAAATGGTAAGTAATTCCACGAGTAGAAAGGAAAAAAAAAAGTTACACAAATATGGTTAACCACAACTTTTAGTTAACCATTATACTAATGGTTAAAAACCAAAAAGTAAAAATATTAATAAAAAATGATTAATTGTTAAGACGTTTAATCGTTAATAATGAATCGGTCTAGGTTCGGAATTTTAAAAACCGAATGCAATGATTAGGTTCAAAAAATGGGGTCATGGAATGGTTAATGGTTCATGCCTACCTCGATCGATGTGACCCTCAACCAATGACTCTGTATTTTTGGACTTGTCGAGCTTTGGTCTTAAGTTTATCATGCCCTATTAAATGAAGTAGTCTAGCTCTTGACTTGCTTCTCGACTGAGACTGTTCATCACTAATTTGTTCCTATTAAAACCTACACAATCTCCATAAAAACATGCAACATACACATATATATTTTAGTATAGTTTTTCATAATTGAATAGTTAATTATGTATTATATTGTCTCATCAAAATCTATATTAAACATACAAGTTCAATAATCTTCCCCTGTTTGATGAGAACAATTATGCACAATTAACCCTTGTCAATTCAATATATTCCCCCTCAAATAAACATCTGGGTTTTAAAAAATTTTTCTCAAATTTGATTCAAAGACTTGATGCTTAATTCTAAGGAAATCTTGATGCTTAATTTTAGGAGAATGCAAACTGCACTTAATCCATCGTTTAGCTCCCTTTTTGGATAGATAAACAACATCAAGCACTAGTCATCAAATAAGTTATGCATTCAACACATCTCTTTCCTCCATTCAACACTTTAACATGTCTCTACCCTTTTGAACTCACTAAAAACCTACTACATACATGTTAATTGTGCATTTTACACTTCTCTCCCTTTGTGCTCATAAAAAAAATGACAGACTTACAATATTGCAAATAAAGAGATATGCACAAATAACATATAAGTTTTCACTGAAAATATCCAACTATTCTCAAATATGCAAAAAGGTCCAAAGAGTCTCATAGAGCATGTTCAAATATTCAAAATCAAGTTTTAGAAAAACTTCGATTTGAGCAAGCATACATATAAAATATTTTAGTAAACAGAATAGTTTACAACCATCATAGAAACATGTATGAATATCTAATAACTTCTTAAATCCTTAGATCAAATTCTAGATTATCTTGTCTTCATGATATTTAGCGCCTATCTTGTTTTGTCATATCTAATTCTCTTCGTAAAGTGCAAAAAAAAATCCTCATACAAGGGTTTTGTAAAAATATCAACAATCTGATTATTTGTATCAATAAATTCTAAGCTAATATCTCTATTTAGAACATGATCTCTAACAAAATGATGTCTAATTTCGATATGCTTGGTCCATAAGTGTTCAATTGGATTTTTTGTTAAGTTTATAGCACTTGTGTTATCACAACAAGTTGAAACATTTTCATATTTTAGACCATAATCAAGTGGGATTTGTTTCATTCATAAAACTTGTGCACAACAACTACTGATAGCTACATACCTAGCTTCAGCATTTGAAAGTACAATCAAATTTTGCTTCTTTGAGTGCCAAGACATTAGAAAGTTCCCAAGAAAGTGGCATGTGCCACTTGTGCTTTTTCAATCTACTTTACACCAAACAAAGTTAGCATCAAAATCATCCAACAAGATCAATAGAGGTAAACTTTAGATACTACAAGTCAATTTCAATTGTGCCTGTAAGATACTTAAATATGCATTTTATTGCATTCAAGTGTGTTTCTTTTGGGAAAGATTGAAATCATGCACATATACACACCAAAACATGATATTAGGTCTGGAAGCTGTTAAATATAACAAGTTATCTATCATGCCTCTATAAAGCTTCTCATAAACGTTCTTTCTATTTTCATCTTTATCAAGTTTTACATTTGTGCTCATAGGTGGAGGTTTAGATTTGCAATTATCCATTTTAAACCTTTTTCAAGAGTTCTTTGGTATATTTAGATTAACTGATGAAGGTTTCATTTTTAGATTGCTTTATTTTGAAGACCTATAAAACAATTGAGTTCTCCCATCATAGTCATTTCAAACTCATTCTTTATGAATTCAATAAATTCATTTATAAGACTCATTTTAGTAGCTCCAAACACAATATCATCCACATAGATTTGCACAATCAATGTATCTGACTTGTGATTTTTATAACAAAGTTATATCAATTTTTCCTTTAGAAAATTCATTATTTAAAAGGAAACTACTAAATCTTTCATACCAAGCTCTAGGAGCTTGCTTGAGATCATAAAGAGTTTTGTTTAATTTGAAGACATGATCCGAGAATTCATTATTTTCAAAACCCGGTGATTGCTCTACATATGCTTCTTCTTTTATAAAACCATTTAAGAAAGCACTTTTGATATCCATTTGAAAAAGAGTAAAAATTTTTAAAGTAGCAAATGCCAAAAGCATTCTAATTGCTTTTAATCTAGCAATAGGAACAAAGGTTTCATCAAAATTATATCCTTTGGCAACTAATTTAGCATTATTTATTGCTATTTATTCTAGATTTATCAAGCTTGTTTCTATAAATCCATTTGGTTCTAATAATAGGTCTATTATCAGGTCTATGAACCAATTTCCAAACTTCATTTTTTGTGAACTAGTTTAATTCATCTTGCATTGCATGTATCCTCAATTCATCTTTTAATTTTTTTTTAATATTTTTAGGCTCTGTTTGAGATTCTTGTTTATACTTTATTAGAAGGTTTACCAATTATTAGATCTTTTGGATGTGATCTTACATATTTCCGTTCTTTAGGAAGATCATTATTAGCAGATTCATACATAATATCCCTATTATGTTCATTTTCTTCTTTATTAGTATTTTCAAAAGAAAACTTATCCAAATCAACACAAACAACATCCACATCATCATTTGAACATGAATAAGGCAAAGAATCATCAAAGGCAATATAAATTTATGCTTCTACAACTAATGTTCTCTTATTAAGTACTCAATAGGCATTACTAGTTAAAGAATAATCTAGAAAGATTCCTTCATCAATTTTAGCATTAAACTTAGCTAATTGTTTTTTTCCATTGTTTAAAATACAACATTTAGTGCCAAAAGGACGTAAATAAGAAATGTCAGGTCTTTTTCCTTTTCGAAGCTCATAGGGAGTTTTCTTGAGACTTAGTCTTATGAAAACTCTATTTGATATATAACAGGCAATATTTACAACTTCAGCCCAAAAATATTTTGGTAAATTGTTTTCACAAAACATGGTTCTAGCTATTTCAATTAAGGTTTTGTTTTTTCTTTCAGCCACACCATTTTGTTGTCAAGTTCTAGGTGTTGAAAAAGTATAGTCAATGCCATATTTACTACAAAAATCATCCAGTTCTAATTTTCAAATTCTCCTCTATGATCAATTTGAATAGATAAAATCGTAAGACTTTTTTCAGTTTGGAATTTCTTGCAATATCTAAAAAAGACATGGCTTGTTTCGTCTTTAGATGCAAGGAAGAAAGTACATGTATATATAGTGAAGTCATCAACAATAATTAAGGTATATTTCTTACCTCTCAAACTTGGAGTTTAAGTAGAACCAAATAAGTCCATATGCAATAGTTTTAATGGCCTAGAAGTAGAAATAACATCCTTATCTTTAAAAGAAGTCTTAGTTTGTTTTCTTTGTTGACATGTCTGACAAATCTTATCTTTTTGAAATTTATTTTTGGTAAACCTTTGATAAGATTCTTTTTAACAAGTTTTGAAATTACATCCATATTAGAATGTCCCAATTTTCCATGCCATAGCCAACAATTATCATTTTGGAAATATAGACATGTTTCATTTGATAATTTAAAAACATCTAAAGTGATTTTATAAATATTTCTTTGTCTATATCCTTCAAAATGTGCTTAGTTGTTGTCAATTCTTTCAATAGAATATTTATTTGCAAAAAATGTTGCTCTAAAACTATTATCACATAATTGACTTACATTAAGTAAGTTATGTTTTAGATCATCAACCAGCAACACATTTTTAATAATTAAATCTTTATTTATAAGAATGTTAACTTCACAAAAAATAGTTGATTTGCGACTATCTTCAAAGATAAGATTCCCTTGACCTTCAAGTCTAGAGATGTGAACTTGGGTGCGTCTCCAGTTATGTATTTATAGCAACCACCGTCTAAATATGTACCATTTGTCGTTCCCACTTGAAAATCCCCACAAAACAGAGCATTATTTTTTTAGTACCCATTTGAGTTTGGCTCGTGTTTGGTTAGATGAAACAAGAATCTCTTTCTTAAGAACCCAAATCAGCTTGCTTTTATGATTCAAATATATGGTTTTTCTTATTTCACAATTGTGTGCGATATGACCAAATTTGCCATAATAATTATATGTTCCATGGGTGGCTTTTACAAAACAATTTTTGTAGGACTTGCAACTACTTTATCTACTATAGCCAATTCCATATTTATTTGAATCACATCTTTGATCTCCAAGAAGTATGTTTAAATTTTTTTTACATTTGTGAACTTGGCTATAGTTGTTTTTGAATAATTTAAACTAGATTTTAGAAAAATTTTCATTTTTAGTGTTCTAGTTCTTTAAGAATTTCATTACAAGTGCTGACACATTCAACATTATTATTTATAGTTTTAATTTCAAGATCAAGCAAGTCATTTTCAACTGTTAATGTTTCATTGATTTTTCTTAACTCATCATTTTTACTTTTTAGCTTCTTACACTTATTATTCATTTTATCATTTTATAATTTTTTTAGATTATTTATTTCTTCGTGCAATTTTTCATTTTCTATTTTAACTTCTTCATACTTGTTTTGAAATTTATCTAGCTCTTCTCCTACTTCCATCTTTAATGTTTTATGCATGCTATTGTTTTTTCTCTACTTTAACTAACTTACAACATACTTTATCATACATAAAATACAACTCATCATACGAATGTGAAGAGGGGAAATTTACCTCATCATCCAATGTTATAAAGCACATATTCTCATCTAAGTCACTTGACTTATCATCACTCCAAGTGGCAATGAGTGCCTTTTTGGATCCTTTTGCATGCCTTTTTGAGTAGTGGATAATATTGTTAGATGTATCCTAGCTTATAACATTTATATCACGTTATCACATCTTTTTTTTTTTTGGTATCTTGATAAGTTGCTGTCATCATCTACTCTCTATGTTTTGTTGCTGAGTCTCATGAACTTTTTAAGATTTTTGGCCATTAGGACAAGTTCCTCATTCTCATCATCATCGCTTGGAATCTTGACTTATGGCTTTTAAGGTAATCGCCTTCTTGTTTGATTCCTTTGCTTGCTTTTAAATAAGTTCATGCGTTTTGAGTGCTCCAAGGAGTTCTTTACTCATAGCACTTAAGTCTCGTGTTTCTTTTATAACAGTTCTTTTTGCTTCCCAATCCTAGGTAGTAACTTAAGAAGTTTAGAATTTATTTCCAAGTTATTAAAATTCTTCTTAAGTGCACCTCAGGAATTTATGATTTTAATGAATCTATTATGCATCCCATCATAATAGATTCATTTGGAAGCATTTTAAAGTTTTCAAACTATCCACATAAAAGACTTTTTTTTATCTCTAACTCTAGAAGTTCCTTCATAAGTTTTTCTTATTTATCCCATATTTCTTTAGCAGATTTACATGTATAAATTCTATTGAAATCACTTTCATTCAGTCCATAATGCAAAATATTCATAGCAAATTCATTCAAATCTAATCTCTTCCAATCTTCTTCATTGTAATCTCTTTCTTCCTTTCCTTCTATAGTTAAAGACTCATTTTTTATAACATTCCAAATTAATCTATTTTGATCTCTTAGAAAAATTTTCACCATGCACTGCCAGTATGGCTAGTTTTAGTTACCCCTAGTTAGAAGTGGTGGTCTATTTATAGCTTGCTCCTCTAAAAACCTAGTGCATTAAATGTCATAATCTTTACTCTATATGCGATAAAGCACAAAAAATAGAGAGGAAGCTTTGATACCAAATGAAAACGTGAAACCACACTAGAGAATACTCAAGAGGGGCAAAGGGGTGAATTGAGCATTTGCCCTAAAAAGCTCAAACAACTAATTTTAATGCAACAAATGAAATAGCAATGGATAATATACAACAGATTATAATATGAAATGTGAAAGAGATAAAGATAGAAAACTTGAGTCTGGATTTAACGTGGAGTTCGCCTACTTCCTACTTTCTACGATCCACCAATGCCTCCAATCGAAGACTTCATTACTACTTTATTTATCACCAAATAAATAAGCTCAAGCTAAGTAATATACCACTTTTATAACATTTAAGAAATAAAACATTTTCTTTCTCTCTCTGCATGTTCACTGATAGATAGCAAATACAAGAATGAGCATTAGAATATTTTTCTCTCTCTTTCTAGATATTTATAAGTTAATGAGTAAGAGAACAAGAAAATCAATGATTTTTTTTTGACAAATAAAGACACTTTTTCACTTCCACACTTCTCTTGTCTTTTGAATCTCCTAAGGATAAGTATTTATAGCTTTCAAAAATTCAAATGTCCGTTAGAGATAACGTTTTTAAGTCACCAAGCATTAAATGCCTTTCAATAGCTCTTTTCACCACATTAACTCATGCTTTTAAACTGTCACACTCTCATTTTAGCCCTTAACCAAGTCTTTACTCATGTGACTCTTTGCGTCTTGAATCCAAACTTGTTGCTCTTCAAACTTATTGTGCCTTACATTCATCACATCTTATTTTTGACCTTCGACTAGAGTTGTGTATGTTTGACCTTGTCGAGTGTTGGTTTTGAGCTTATCATGCCCTAACCATTTAATACGTCAAGCCATCAATGTG
This sequence comes from Combretum micranthum, assembly GCA_024138025.1. Classification (NCBI taxonomy): domain Eukaryota; kingdom Viridiplantae; phylum Streptophyta; class Magnoliopsida; order Myrtales; family Combretaceae; genus Combretum; species Combretum micranthum. The sequence goes on from JAMXBD010001047.1 coordinate 90,144, forward strand.
ACCCATGACCAAGACTATGCATTTTTTTTAATTTATCGAGCTTTGGACTTTTAGCTTATCGTATCTTGAGGAGTGGACTCGTTGAGCCATCAACATAACCCTTAACCAATGACTTTGCATTTTTGATTACCGAGCTTTGGTCTTAAATTTGGTGTGCCTTAGTGAATGAAATAGTCTAGCTCTCAACTTGCCCCTTGACTAAAACTGTTCATCACTAATTTGTTCTTGTTAAAACTAGCACAATCTCTATAAAAAAACCAACATACACATATATTCTAGTATATTATTTATCATATTATTTGACTAATTAAGTACAATTTTTCACAATTAAATAGTTAATTGGTACATTATATTGTATCATCAAAATCCATATTGAACATACAAGTTCAACACTTTAAGTATCCATGACAAACTTGCTATTGTTACAAGGAAATTCTAAAAATTCTATAAAAGAAGTCAAAATGCTAAGAGAACAAATTTGAAAAAGGATCTTAAATATGAACCTAGGCATCTAAGAACAAAATGGATTCAAATGATAAGAAAAAAGAAACTGTCAATCATGAATGTAGCTAGCATGGATATACCAAACATGATTATCCAACATTTGAGAAGTTTATGTATAATATAAAGAAAAAATCATGATGATTACATGAAGCAATGTAGGAGACTTTAATAATAAATTTAAAAATGAGAAGATGATCAATATTTATCTCATATATGCCACTAGTGTAAGTAATGAAAGGTATATAAAAAGGAAATGTCAAATTTAGTAATTAAATTTTATCTATCATATGTCAAGTTTGTTCTTTTCGTATAAGTCTGCTTTATTAAGGGCCAATTGACATTGTTGTTTTCAATTTGACCTAACCATGGATAGTTTACTTCTATATCATTTTTCCCCTTAATTCAAGTTAGTTTATTAATTGTCTAATTTTTTAAATGAAATACTAGAGTTTTTACTTGTGTTGAACGATTATGGGGTTTTAGTCCATGTCAAGATGAGACAAACAAAGTTAGGGGACATAGTGAGAATACCTACAAAAGAAAATGAAATCAAAAGATAAAAAAAAATAAAGAGAATTGATTAAAAGCTCACAAAATCAAGGTGCTAGCAATAGAAGATATATGACATCAAAGAGTTGAGACAAGGCTTAGAGAAAGAGATGTGATTATTATGTAGTTTGTGGATATATCCCCTCTATATATTTGGTACAAAAAGAGATCACTTATTATCAAGGAAGTAATCAAAAGAAAAGAAAAAAAAAAAAAAGGTACTCTTTATACATGGAATCCAAGTGGATCTATGTTTTAGAATTAAGATATTCTACTTACTTTGCGTTGCAAGAATTACGATAAGAAAGCAAGGTTATCGAAATCTAAATACTAGCTACTCTAAACATATAATAGAAGATGTGTTAAGCTTCATTTCTTTATAATAAACTAATAGGCGTTAGCATTTGAACATAGTAAAAGGAAAAAATAATTGGTACAACATTTTGCTAATGGATAGGTAAAGATGTAATCTTCTAAAGATCATTCATTTTTGTAATGAAGATTACAAATTTTCTTTGAAAATAATCACTGGGTTGGTTTTCATATAGATTAAGAAAAGGCAATTTTTTATTAACATTTCATTTGATAGTTTACATCAAATTCATCATGAAAAATATTTTTGACCTTTATCTTTAATTAAATGTGGATTTTACTTAAATAAAACTTTTGAAAAAAAATCACTTGCTTAAATTCAATAGTTATGTTTTGCAACAATTAAATATAAACAAACAAATAAAATTATCTTTCAATACAAAAGAAATAAATGAGTACAACTAAGCCCCCATGCGTCATTTAAATGATTTTTATACCAATTAAGGCTCGTAGTTAAGAGGAAATAAGCAAGATTCACCAACAGTAAATGATTTCTTTGGAGTTATGTGGGAAATGTTCTTGGTACCAAAAAATTATACTTTCCAAAAATTTATAAAATTTGCTAAGGAGATACAAATGGTAAGTGAAACAATAGAGGAAGCTAGAAGGTAATGAGCACTTCTCTCTCTCTCTCTTTCATTTTTCACAAACCCTAGTGTAAACTAATCTCAATATCTGCATATCTACCACATTTAATGTTAGATTTGGGTAGCGTATATAAATTTTGATTTATCAGTTTAATGTTTCCACCACTACAAGTCATGCCAACAAATTTTGGTGGTTTGAAGGTTGTAGATCAAGCAAAAAAAAAAAATATATATATATATATATATAGCAACATTTAGAATAAGCGGTTTTTTAATGTATTTGTTTTTTTTCTTTTATCTCTTATACGGGTGATGCTATCCCTTTTATGGGAATGTGATCTCTGATTAGATGATTTGATTCTCTTGGGATATTATATCCCCTGTGTGGTAGAGGTAAGCATGGTACAGCTCAATTCAGTTCACACCAAACCAAACTAACCTAAAAATTATGGTTATGTTATTTTTGCAAAATCAAACCTAACTATATGGTTTGGTTTGCTAATTTTTTGAACCAAAAAAATGGTTTGGTATACGGTTTGAACCATTTATTATTCCCTCTATTTTTTTAATAAAAAATTAGATGCTTTCATTGCATGAAAATAATGAAAAATTACATGTGCAGTTTGAGTGTTAAATTATGGTTAAATGTCAATGAATTTGGGAGATTGATGATGGAAATCTTAGGCAATTGAAGATTTAATAAAGATGGAAAATCAAATTATTAATTGTATGGAGGACAAATTAGAATTGCATTCTAACTTAGATTTGAGGATTGCTATGAAAAACAATAAGAATAGTAGTTACAACAATGTCTTGGTGATAGGCATTGTGCGGTTTTACTTGCTTATTTTAAAAGAAAAGGCTTTCAACCTCAAAATAAACTAGAATTGTTTTATATTTAGTATAATTTCACATATCCACAAGATACAGAATAAGTACAAATATTATCTTGATGAACCCATAATTAAAAAAACAACAAACTTTCAAACACCCTAATGGAGAAAAACATGATACATGATTAAAATCATTAGTTACAGTGAGACAAAGTTAACCTGTTACATTGGTGGCAAAACCTCTGTTCAATACCACTAATAATGACTTTGGGAGACTTTAAATAGTCAAGTAAGACAAGTTCAAAGATGCAAACGATAGACGATGACAGATGGCTAACGGGAATGAGAATCAAAGGGTTTGATTTGCTCATGCCATTATGACTTGCGTCTACTGGCTCTATAACAACTTGCTAGGTTAGATTTGTAAGATTAGTGTATGTTTCTTAGGCTGGGCCAACTTCATGTAAAAGTGAGACTCTTTTCCTGTTATAAATATATTTAGTTTTAGGGTTTGGTTCGATTTAAATCGATAGGTTCGTTCATAGAACCGCGAACTGAATATTACTTTTCCAAACCGAACGAATTAGGAAAAAAAAAGAACTTTTAGTTCAGTTTTGTACGGTTCGTAGTTCGGTTGGAGTTTTTGCCTAACCTTATTGTGCAGAACATTTTGGCTATAAAAGATATGTTTCCATTTATACATATAGGTTCTCGTAACCCCAACTCTTCATTTGTTAGTTTTACATTGATTTATGTAATCAATGTAATTTCTTTCTAATGAATGAAATTAATCTTCTTTACTAGCAAAAAGAAAAAAAAAAGTGAAACAGTAAAGCAACATACATGGAGTAAAATAATCTAAACATAAAATCATTTGAAGTCAATTAAAGTCAAACAATATCCAATTTTGTCCCTAAACCTAAATTTTTGAAGATTCAAAGACAATGAAAGTAGGAAAATGAGATAATTTAAAGTAAGGAAATAGTTTTATGCAAGAATAAACCAAAAGAAATCAATAATAGTAGTGAAACTAGTTAAGATTTACACGTGTAATTTGGACACTTAAGATTATGCGGCATGATACAATCTAAATAAAAGTAAACAAAACCTACCTCTTTAAACCCTATGTCACGGGTCTTGTCTTTTCTCTTTCCTTCCATTCATTTGTTTTCATCTCCTTTTCATTTACACACTATGCCTCTCAAATGGTTTTCACTTGGTAAACTCTTAAATTGTATACCTTAATTACTAAATTAAGCCTAATTAGCCAATTAGCTAGAGATTGAACTAATTTATCTTCTTCTTTATCCTTTTCCATATGGAAAGGAAAAGAATTAGTCATCTTAAGTGAAGTTTAGAGCTAGGAATTTCAAATTATTAGCTAAAAAGGTAGGTAATTAGCAAAGTTAGTAAGATTAAGCATGTATTTGAACTTCTATTAAGTTTTAGTAACATAGGCAACTTGTATTGGTTATAAATGGTAAGAAATCAACTACTAAGCTTTTTGTGAGGTAACATGAGCTACAAGAGAATTCTAAGAAGTGATTCTATTAGCTTTATAAGAGAATAAGTCCTATCTAGCTAGCAATTATAGTTAGATGTTGATGGAAAGTTGTATGCATGTGTGTACGGCAGTGGCTTATAGCATGTGTTGGGTTTCCAGGGTTTTAGGATTTATAAAGATCAAATCTTTTGTAGCAGAATTCAAAAAGAAAACCGTAATCCAGTATCAATGTGTTTTGATTAGATTAAAACAAAATAAATAGTTTGAATTTATATCTTTAACATTGAAGCTTAGAATCAATTGGCAAATCAAATCTTTAGGTACCGTGAATTCGCAATCCCCTCTACCACATCCACATGAATGAACATTCCTTCAAAAAGATCATTCTTGTGCTAGTATTATCTAGAACACTTCTAGATAAGATTGGGAAAATTTTACTCACAACTCTCATGTTTCTCTCTTTTAGGGTTTACAAAATTTTTCTACAGGTTTAATGTTGACAACACATGTCATTAACCCTAAAAGAAAGCTCTTATATCTTATTTATAATAATGTCAATATGAATAATAACATTAGTGTCCCTAATCTTATTAGGGATAAATTAATTTATTAACATAAAATTCCTAGTCCAATTAGGAATTATTATCATTCTTAATAAATTATATATATTTATTATTCTTAACAAATTAAGATTAATAATAAATAAATTTATTATTCTCGCTAGACTTATTTAAATTTAGTCAATGATCCTTTTTTTTTATTCTTTTATGTGTGACCTATAGGTTCATTTAATGTTGGTTATTGACCTAAAACCATTTTAGCCAACAAAACATCAACAGCCTCTAGTAAGACATTATGTTTACACAAATTAAGTGAAGATCGGTGATCCGATTTTTACCTGATCCATAACTTATGTCATTATTCTTTTTGTCACATGATATATAGATTGAATATAAGGCATGGATGGTGTCACCCTTATATCGTTCAATCTTATCATTTCTAGATCTCCAAGTAAACTAATAAAATAAATGAAATTGATCGCACTATCAATTCATATGAGCACGGTCATGCATTTCTCAGTTCCACTTATCGAGGGGCCTAGAGATATCTTTCTCATAAGAGGAGAACAAATCTCATCTTAATCACTCAACTTCCAATGATTTACATTATGCCAATCACAGCCTTTATAATTATCCGATCACATATAACGTTTAATTGAGTTGAATCATAATGTTCCTTATGTTGAAACCTATAGGGATTTCAGGTCTAAGAATACATTGACATTGTTATTGTGAGAATCACTTATGATATTAATCCATATAGTGATCTCATACTAGATCAGCCCAGTACATAGTCCTCTAATATGTGCTTATGAGTTTGATTTGTATCCCCATACAAATGACATCTCATGACTATCAAACAAAAACTCATACTAGATTTAATTCATTATTATTCCCACAATAAAGAATATCTATGGACTTTTAGAATAATTAAATTATTCATGGATCTTATTATAAAGTAAACATACAAACAATATAATAGAAATGCCTCTGTATCAATAATATATATATATAATGATAATATCGAGTACTTAGCCTAGGGCACAATCATTAGCAACATGGTTATGGCATGTGGGGTATATTGAGATGAAATGTGTCTATTTGATGTTAATTTCATGTTTAGCCACTTGGTCGTGGAGTAATATGTGGGTTTATAAGAAATCTCAATAGTTGATGTTGGTAATATGGATTTACGATGATTTAAGCTAAAATTGCATATATTAAAGGCTAGAATTAAAAGAAGGTTAATATTGCATTTGATACTTAAACTTTTCCCAAATATACATTTAACTACTGGAAATTTAAACTAGTTAATTTAATATCATATCAAAGTTTGGTTTAATAATTATGTGATATTTGTTGTGTGGCTACTTGTCCAACAAGTAACAACATTAGACTAATTTTTTAGCCCAATTACAACTCTAAGAAGATGGGGCAGTTAGGCGCTTAAGCCCCCCTAAATGCATAGGTAAGCTTGGCTTCTAGTTGATAGAAGGAATTCACAACTAGTATGAATGACTTAAGGTTAGATGGAGTTGTGATATGGTTATCTAAGTGTTATGGGCTCTTAGATAGAACATCACAATGGACAGTGCTCATCATAAAACAGATTCAATAGATGATTTTATACAAGACTACTTCTTTATTTTTCTTTTCGGCATGGTATTAGAGGCTTTGTCAACCCATGATTAACAACAACCAAAGTCAAAACCCTTCCATTCCTTATTTTTTATTTTTTTATTTTTTTTGTTTAGCACAAGTCATGTCCATATTTGTATTTCTAGGATGCTAAAGAGACACTGTTTGTTGGCTTTTATTTAAAAAATTTAACATGTTGGGTGTTGCATTATAAAAAGTGTACGAGACATGTGAGTATGAGTCTGTTCACTATTGTAATGGGCTTCATTGCTCGGTTTTTAACATTTCAAGTATGGACAATGATAGCTTTGTGGACTTACACTATGATTTGCTAGATTATAGTACAAGGATTATAATTAATGTGGTTTATCATGCAAGGCTTTTTAAAGAGGATAGAAATGATGACTATACATATTAAACTTAAACTTAGGTCCATAGTTTTAGGTGTGGACTACTGCCACTTAATGAGGCCCTAGATTTCATGTTTATGGATAAATATATTTTTGGTAATTTTTTATTTGCTATAGGTTAATTTTACATGTTGTAAAACTTGAAAATCATGGAAAAATAGTATGAACTCTACAGGATTTTCTATAAAACTTAATGAATAATTTCTTAAGTAAAATAAGCTAGAAACACACATAGCTAAGATTACCTTATATCTATATATATATATATATATATAGTGATCCACGTGGTTAAACTAATAGGTCTGATATACTCAAGGTGTGACATAGACTTTTAAATAGAATATGTGAATTGTAATTTACATTATATTGTAAACAAAATGGGATTAACCTTAAATTTACTACACTTTAAATACTCTAACAAAGGGGTATTATATATAGAAAGAATAGGATGATCAAAGACAATCTGCACAATGATTAATGAAAATGGGATCACCAAGTACTTTTATGCCGAAGTAGTGAACACTATATTAGCAATCACCTAAATTTTATTAAGCTTTGAAAAAAGTACAACTAGGCTACGTGCATTTGCTATGCTCTTCTTCTTCTTCTTCTTCTTCTTCTTCTTGTTCCTCTCTCTCTCTCCCTCTCTCTCTCTCGTGCAACTTATTATATTATTATAAGTGGATCAAATATTGGCATATGACCCTTGATTAATATGAACATTTCATTTTTTTTTTCTCTCTCTCATATTTGATTTATCTATAAGACATTTGTTGTTCCTGATGTATTGTCCCAATGGTGTCTCACCAATTACAATAAGTGGTGAAATTAATAAAAAAAGTTATCCTAATTCATGTTATATATTTATGGTAAACTACACTAGACGTATCAACATTTGGAGGTAAATTCTTTTAAAGAATCAACGTTTCAAATAATTAAAAAAGTATTTAATATTTTGTAAAACGAGCCAAATGAAGAATCAAGAAAGTTAGTTAGAACTAGGGGTGCAACCGGGGCGGGTTTGAGACGGGTCGTATGAGACCCGAACCCTCCCCACTTCCTAATAGGGTTTCCCAAACCCGCTCCGCGACCCTACAGGGTTTTCTATTCAATACCCAAACCCACTCCTGTAGGGTTTTGACCCTGACCCCCCTGTCCCGCGACCCGCTTAATTTTTTTCCTCTTCTCAACACTTAGTTAAATTACAAAATTTAACGATAATTTTATCCTATAGGAGTATAATAGTTAATTACAACTATGCTTAAATGAATTTTACAAAATATGCCATAACTTTATTAAGAAATATAAAGGTTTAAAACTATCATAAGAAGATTTTCAAATATAGATGAAAAGACATTACTTCACTTACATAAATATACATAATACATATGTAGGAATTGTGCCTTGTGAAGACTCAAGAATAGAAAAACATGTTTTCAAAAATATCGACAGTGAGAGGGAAAGCGAAGAAGCAACAATGTCAGTTTGTAATGTGTTTACTGTGTTAGCTCAACGAGAAAATTCGTAAGGACTTTTATATCTTAAATACAATGGAGGTGTAGATCAAGATGTTAAAAGTCAAGAAATAATAAAAATATATTACATAATTGTTATTTTAAAATTTTAGATTTAATTTTTTAAATTATTTATATTATGACAGGTTCGGGTTACCATCAGGTTTTTTTAATTACTCGAACCCGCCTCGAAACCCTATAGGGTCAGCATGTAATTTTCCAAACCCGTCCCGCGATCCTATAGGGTTTTTAACGGTTCGGGCGGACCGGGTACCCTATAATGACCCACCCTAGTTACATCCCTAGTTAGAACTGTTGAAACCTTAATGATTTTATGAAACGTTAATACCTTATTTGAATCAATTTATTGAACATTCATCCATATTTTTAACCACTTAAAACGTTAATATTTTAAATTGATTTACCCTTAAACATTGATATTTTTTATGTAATTTACCATATATACTTAAGAGTTAATTCTTGGTTAATTAAGATAGCATAAAATGGAACTATGAATACAACAAATATGTACCCCTTGAATTTACCACCCTTAAATTAGATGATGATGATGATGATAAATAAGTAAATAAAAATAAAAAGAAGAAGAGAAAGAAAGAAAGCAAGAAAAGAAACGAACTAGAAATATCACTCATGATAGAGAGATGGGCACCCATCTATGATTCCACATGTTTTTAGTTGAAATTCTACTCCTGTACCATCTTATATCATGTTTAATATGCATATATGAACCTAAAATGGAATCGTGGTTTCATATTCTATTCCCATTCCTATGTTTGATGTGTTTTTAAAAGTTAGAGTCGCGATTTCGATGAATCAACCATCTCGACTTTGAAGGAGAATTCGATTCTATCTTCTTTTGAATCCCACAAATGAATAGAAAGTTAGATCTTACTTGAATCACCCCATCTATCATCCTCAGGAGGGGTTTAGTTTCAAACTCATTCAAATAGGAAAAGTACACCATGTTAATAATGCATTGGATGATCCACATTACAAGGTTAAGCACTAACGAGTATATTGAACTATCCATGTATGTGAGAGCCCTCACAATTTGTCTTATAGAAGATGGAATTTCCACTCTTGTTAATATATCCACATATGGAATTCCACTCTTATTAATCTTACTCACTTAAATTAATTTTTTATGCAATTAATATATTTATTATCCATATTTATTACTGTTTTTTTTAATTGTCATTTTATTCCATTCTATTGTATGGTATAGTTGACGAGATCGTCCAGTCAACCATCTAACCATTAAAATAACTATAGTAATTGGAATATTAATCATTTTAGTAATTCAATTATAGTTAGATATAGTATGAGTCATCGGTGTTAAACTTGTGAGTTCGATATGAATTTCAATGAAACAATTAGTTGCATAATTAATTACTCAATTGTGTTAAACTACACTTAATCAATCAAACAACTTAGACGAACAACATGCTAGAATATGCATGTGTGTATGCGCGCACGTGTGTTTTTGTGTATGTGTTGTTATCTAAAGATTATGCAGGTGCAAAATTAGCAGGTACAAATTCTTGAGCACAGCCTTTTTCGCAGCTTTCATCGAGGACTCGACAGGCTCATTCATTAGGGCATGATAAGTTCGAATCTCAAGCTCGACAAGTTTAAAAAAGCATAGCCTTGATAGAAGGTTAAAGCCCAAGGCGCAACAAGTTTAAAGGGCAATAAGCTTAAGGCATGACAAGTTCAAATCTAAGGCTCAACGAGTCCAAATAAGCATATACTTTATCAATGGTCAAATATAAGGCACGGCAAGTCTAAGATGCGACAATTTTTGAAACACGAGTCGATGTGGCATAAAAGAGTCGTTACGTGCCTTTAATGTTTGATGATTTTAAGATATTATCTCTAACAAACATTTAAATCTTTAAAATCTATAAATACTCTTTCCTTTGGAGATTCAGGTGTGTTGAGCAGAAGTAATTAAGAGATTTTATTTGCGAACAAACAAATAAGAAAAACTCTCTCATTATTTTTGTACTCTTGTTCATAAATTTGCAAAATTTGTAAAGGGAAAGAAAATAAAATGAGTGCTCTGTTTTTGTATTTGTTATCTATAAGAGAGCATCTTAAGAGAGAAGAGAATATATTATTTCCTGAGTGTTATAAATTGGTGTACTGCTCTATTTGAGCTTGTGTGATTGAGATTAATAAAAGTATGTGAAGACCTCTGATTGGAGGAGATTTGGGTGAGCGTTGAGAGTAGAAAATGGGTCGAACTCCACGTTAAATTTAGGCTTAAATTTTCTTTCCCTATCTCTTTAATATTCTTTTCAGTCCTTTATTATTGTCATATCTACTATTATAAAATCTTAAATTGATCTATTGCAAAAGAATTTATTGTTTAAGAAGTTTAAGTTAAATACTCAATTTATTCCTTCTTCATCTTGAGTATTTTCTAGTGTGTTTTCAGTTGGATGGTAATGGGACTAGTCCTATCAAAATTAACGATGAGACTATAAAATTTCCCTCATGGTACATCTAAACACAAGAAAAGTTTCTCTTTCCCTTACTTATTCATTCCATTCCTTTTCATTCTTCAATTCCAATCTATTTGCATTCTAAAGAATCCATGTATGCAGTAAATGTGGTATCAAGGTTACGAGATAAACAAGATTTTTTATTTTTTATTTTTCTTTTACAGCCAACCATTGTTTTTAACTAAATACTATTAATGACATTACTATATTGAATTAATTATTATAACAATTTACAAATAAAAAATTGACATGTAGTTTTTATAATTTATACTAAGAAATGATGACGGGTTAAAATAAGATTGTACAGAGAAATATATGTATTGATTTTGTTGGATCACACAAATATGTTTTTGTAATTTTATTTAATAGTTTTTTTAATAACGCATATTGCAGTTTAACATAGGGTTAATTAAAAAATATTACCTATATTTTCGTTAGTTTGTAAATACATGATTTATGTTTTTCTTTTTCTTTTTTTTACAAATGAATAATCTGATTTCAATACAAAAGTGTCAAAATTATTTAATAATTTTATAATAGCACATGTCAATATTTTATTGATTATAAAAAATAATTTTATAAATTTTTCAATTTTCTTATAAAAAAATAATTTTAATATTTTATTTATTTAATTTGTTTTATATTTCTAATTTTTTTTTTAAAATTTAGTAATATTTTTTATTAAATTAATTATTTTAGACCAATAACATATCAACACATATCTCTTTAATAGTAATTAGTTATAATAACATTTTTACAAAATTCAAATAAATTAATTATTAAAAAAAAAATTAACACAACTCATGAATTTATAAGTTCACCATCACCATAACACATGATTAATCCCTGAAGATAGAAGCAGTAGAATATAAAAAACGAAAGAGATGCTTCATCACCATGTCGCCATTATATAGTCCATCCACGGAACAGAGTAATTTAATGCCTTAACAGCCAAGTTTATACACTATTTGCTAGAAATCCCTTCCTTCGTGGTTTCATATCAAGAGAAAGCAAACTGTGATAAGTGGCAGTCTCCCGTCGCGGAGAAGAAGACGAAGAAGATGAAGATAGACGTTAACACGATTGCTCGTAAAGTCCAGGTCGATAATCGGATTCCTCTCCACTATTATTATCGGATCGCCGATAATCTCCTCAAACAGGTAACTTTTTTACTACTTCTTCTTCCTCTTTCTCTCTCGCTCGCGCTTTACTAATTAAACTGTTTAATCACGCAATTTCTAGATTTTTCTATGTGATGAGTTTAATTTTGGTGATCCACTTGCATTGATTATCAGTTGACTGATGTCGCTTTTTGTAAAATGATTGTATAACGTGTTTTCGTTGTGCTTGTTTGAGAATTAGACAAATGTATGTGCCCTAGATGCGATTCTATTGAATTTAAGGAAATTCAGGTGGTCGCTAATTGAAGTGCCTAATTTAATTATTGATTAGTAGAAATTTAGGTTTGATAATTCTTAAGAAGATTCTAAATATCGCTGTTTCAAAATTTAAAATTGGACAAGGGAATTCGTGTTCTGGTATTATTAATAACTTGGATTTTGTATCATGAAAATTTTTTTATAATCAAGCTGTGTCGAGTCAGTATCGTATTTTCTCTATATATCTGTATTTTGTAATCTTCCTGTATTATGTGCTGCATCGAGGATTGCCGCCCCCCAACGATGACTCAAACTTGAAAGGAGTGTTGTTAGGTTGTTTATTTTGATATTAGGCAAAAATATTAGCAATTCGAAAAGAAAAAGAGATACTTGATAATTTATCTCTTCTGTTGGCTCCAGGTTTCATGCATGCAGTTAAGAATTGTAATGTAGCATCTGATATTCCTTATTGCTTTGTTGTATATGGATTTCTCTCTCTATGGCTAACTGGCGCAAGACTAATTATTTCATGTGAATATATATTTAATCCACAGCATCATGTTTCCTATATACAACTAGTAATGTCATTCTGTGCTACTATTCCTTGGTGATCATGTTTCCTATATACAACTAGTAATGTCATTTTGTGCTACTATTCCTTGGTGATGTTTCATAACTGATGGACAAAGATATCATCCACAAGGCACTTTCGTTATTCAGAATTTATTCTTTAGTCTGTGATGCTTCTTGTTTCAATGTCCTAAAACTTTCCCGTAACTTGTTCATTGTGTTTGGATTGTGTTAATGATATGTCCATAGTCCTCCATCCATGTGAAGTATACAAGATTTGTGGATTTTTTTTTTCCCCCCTTATGATGCCATCCTAACTTTTGGCTGCTGTTCATATGTGTGGCTATATTTGCTAAACTTGAATTTTTATATTATATCTCAGGATGCTCAAATGAACTTTTTGTGGTTAACATTGAAAGGAAGAAAACTGTTTGAATGGACAGTATCTCTCCAATACTGAAATCATGTTTCTTCTTTCCCCTTTAGCAACCAAAGCATGTGGCTGGTAGAAAGAATATAGTAAATTATTACTGTCTACTGAATTTGTTTGGTGAGTCATGTAATTACCAGTAATAGAAGTTAGCAGTACAAAAACTTAGAATTGATATGGTCTTATTGTGTGTGGTGGTGGTGGTGTATATTGGTGCTTTTGGTTAGGAATTCATAGTGATGATATGATCTTGTTATGTATATAAACATAAATGATTGCTTTGTATAAAAAATTGTTTGAATATCAGTTCCTGATATTAGGAAAGTTGCAATGTTAGCATATTGGTGAAATGGAGAGTAACTGCAGGGCCAGAATAAAGTTATTTGATATACTGGAAAATACTTAAACATGCTGTTAATATCATGTTGAATGTTGAGAGTAATGGTGAAAATGATACAAATTTTGCTAAGTTTAATTCCTTGCAGCACAGCCCTTTTACTGATATTGGAGAGGAGCTTCTACTGATTCCCTAAAAAAAACTGATTCTTTGTTGTGTTGAAGTTGAAAGTGTTGAAGTAATTTTGTATCCGTGTCATTGTCCTGTGTCTTGATTTATGTGTTGTTGATATACATGACAATGGAAATTTTGTTCCTATGCATGGTTGATAATACCGTGTTATTCTGCTGGCAGGCAAATGTTTACAGAGAGGAGAAGAACATTGTAGATTTGTATATCATACTGCTTAGATTTTCTAGGTAATTGACTTCATTCCCACTGTGTGATTTGTGCTGTTATTTTGTTCGGATTTCTGTTCACAACCTTTCTTTTGGAATTTTTCAGTTTGGTTTCAGAAACTATACCATACCACCGAGATTACCAGGTTTTGCGTCCAAAGGAAAGAATAAATTATAAAAAGGTGTGACCTACTTGTCCTCACGATTGTTTATTAGCATTGTTAACTGCTTTATAAACTTTTCATTTGTTATGTTACTTTTACAACAGAAATTGCTAGCTGTACTTGATGAGCTTGAATCCTTGAAACCAGAATTCCAGCAGCAAGTGGAAAAATTAAACAAACCAGGGGCTCAACTTGTTGAACTTGATGGTCAGGAGAGCACCGATTATGCTTCTGGGGTAGTTTTACAATGGCCTTCCACCAGTAGAAATACTTATTTGACCAGGGACAGTCAAGGGGTAAGGTTTGAAAAAGAAAATACTTAGCTTAATTTTGGTGCATGTTCTAGGTGACATTCTTATGAATGTTTTTCAGCTTTTTTAGTGGAAATTTAAATAACTAAAATGCCTTCAATAATATCATTCTTTTCCTTCCCTTCTTGGTTAATGTTGATTGAAATTTCACCAATTTCTTGCTTCTGATAAATGGAGTAGTTTGTATTTTTACATGATCCAGTTTCATCGAGTACCCTTTCTTGCATTTGTCTAAATTTAGGGATAAGCTATAAAAATAGACAATTTTGGTAATGGAATTAAACAAAACAAGCTTTTATACTAAATGCTTCTAGTAAAGAACTTCCCTTCAGCTTCCCTTCAGTTGGTATGAATATGTTCAGTCTTCATTGCTTGATATGGAAAAAAGAGTTCTAGCTTCTAGCTAAGGGGATAAGGTGGCAGCTTATTGGACTTTGGCTAATGTGCATAATGAATTCAACCTTTGGTAGGTATTATTATACAAGGAAACGGACTGCATCAAATGCTTGCTCGTTAGCTTTTTTGTTAATTCTTTTTTCTTTTTACTCCAGTCTGGCAGCTCAGCATCTAATACATGGAAGTATAAGAATGACCGTGCTCCAATTTCATCTTCTAGTCCTGCACAACTGGACAAGCAATTTGAGAAACTGTGAGTTGACCTTGTTTGGATGCAATAAACACAGAACAATATGGTGATGTCATTGTTTTGTGTAAGCTCTTTCCTTTACACTTTGTTTGGCATGATAGAATGAATTAGGAAGAAAAGATTGTGAAAGGAAAGAAATTGGAGGAAATGAATTATTGGAGAATTTGAATCCTTACATGTATTTGGATAATGGAGGGGAGGAAAATAGATGGAATCTTAATTATTTTAAAAGGAAAAATAAGATATAATAGTAAATTTATTGTATGTCCCTAAAATATAATAAGTAATTTAAAAAAGAAGGGTTAAGAGTAATTTTTAAATTTTTTCCCAGTTTTCCTCCTTATTCTCTCTATTTTGGGGGGACAGAAAAATGGTGGACCTAGAAAAATATTACACCAATTTTCCTTTCTTTTATCTTTCCCTTTTAAAACAAGGAATGAAATTTAATTCCCCTAATTTCCTCCCCCTCCAATCCCCCTATACCAAGTTTTAAAGATCAGATTAACTGCTTCTGCTATCAGGTGTTGGAATTATGTAAACTAATGTGTTGTGCCCTGATGTCAAGGATTGCAATATTTGCTTTCCACTAGCTGTTGTATTTATGTAACTAGGGGCAATGTGTGCAAAAATTGGCCTTACATATGATGACTTGAGATTGCATGCCTTTTGAATGGTTCTGACCTTTGAAATGGCCTTTTCTTTTGGGGAATGGTTATGCTTGATTGTATGTGTATGAGACATGAGAATATAGTCAAGTTGAAGAATGGGTGCAAAAGAATTGAAATACAAGATTCTAGTGCATCTAACATCTCTGATGATTATATTTTGCATTGATTATGGCAGGTACTCATATATGTACCTTGCAATCAAAGGTTTGATGAAAATAACAAAAGAAGTGGACTTGGGAACATGTTATTACCATCTATGCTCACATCTCTGTTTGAATGACTTTGCTAAATGTATTAAATCATTGCCACTTCTGTTGAGATCTCCTTTGAGTTTTGGACCTCATTTCTTCTGCTTCATTAAGTTTAAGTTGAAATCTTTTGCTTCATGCCACATTTAAGCCTTCTTTTTAGTTAATTGGATTGTACTGGTTGAATTGACTGTGTGGCAATTCAAATGAGTTAAGGAGTAAGAATGCAAATCAAGGCCATTGTCAGAGTTGCTGCATTAAAATTTTTGCTACTCCTTCCCTTCAAAAGTTCTTATCTAAGTGATGTCCTTGTACTCTTATAGTGAACCAAACCCATCTTTAGTTCCATTCTTGGTTTATCTGTTATTTTCCCCTTCTGGACCTTCCATATCATGAATTTTTCTAGTGTTGGGACTAGAGAATTGTTCCCAGTCCAATCAGATACGAAAAGAATTATTCCTAGGTTTATTATAAGTGACTTATCCAAAAAGTTCAGAGGTGAGAACATTGCATCAATCTTCATTGACTATCTTCACTTAGCTCCATGACTTCAGCAGATTCTGTTGTAATTTACTGTCTTCTGTGGATGCTCCTTAAACTGTAAATTCTTGTCGAAATCCATTCTTTTGCATATATGCATATATATACATACACACAAGCACATACATATATATTAAAAAATAAGAAGAAGAATCTGGTATTCTGGTGGTAAATACTCTGCTTACTTCAAAAGAGTGCCACTATCTTAGCAAGTAACTATTTCAATGGGTGGTTTAATTAATAGGTGATTATTAAGATTGCTGATAACTCTCAAAAATAATTCTTCGAGTGTTTGTTGATGTAGACAACCAGCATATGCTATAAATGTCGCTTTGACTTACTCAATCTGTCCAAGTAGATTTTCAAGGCATTTTATCCCTTAATCCTATTTGTTTATGGACTGCTTAACCTTTAGAATCTGTCTAAAAATACAGTCTTGTATTATAAATGACTGCAGCATGGCTTAAGTTAATTTGCTCTTACCAACCATTGAGATGATCATGAAAATGTTTTATGTGGAATTTTGCAGCTCTGTGAGCCTTCCACCTCCAAAAAAGGAAACTTTGTCCAGGCACTCATTTTTAGGTCCAAATGGTCTTTATGTTCAATGGCAAGGACCCAGTGCTGAAATAAAGGTAAATGCATTGCATGGTTGGGGGCGGAGTTGATTTAATTACCTAAAAAAAATTACCTGGTGACTTTTCTGGCCAGTGCAGGTTCAGTATCCAAGCAGCAAAGACTTTATCCATGCAGACAACTTAAGGTTGGAGGATTGTGATACTGTAGTTTGACTGAACTTTCAATTTTTTGTTATACATTTATGCAGTTAAACTTGCTTACATATATAAAATCAACTTTTCTATTTGCTCTTTTATTGTTCACATAATGATGAGACAGCCTTTAAGATTTCCATTTTGTTTGTCTATGCAATAGCATTGATCCAGCTGTCCAGTATGATCTTCCAACAATAACAGATGCAGATCAGGGTGGGACAAAATCAACAATGGATTCGGTGCTATCATTGGATGATGGTAGATGGTCACATCCAGCTGAGGCCTCTATATCTGCATTAGCAGAGGTGAATAAGGATGACCCTTTCCAATTTGTCAGCATCAGACAGCCTTCTCCTCCACCTGTTCTTGCTAAGGTGCAGCAGGATGTTGCTCCAATTCCTCCATCTCAAGTTGCTGATCCACGACCAGGACCTGCATGTTCTCAGGAAAGTCCAAGCTCTTATCAACATTTACATGTGGTAGGTTAACAAAAATTTGACCGATGGGCATTAAGTACTTCATTTTCTTTCCCTTTATTTTGCATTAAGATGTTCATAAAAATTTGTCACACTTTTTTCTTTCGTCTAATCTTTTGCAGCCTGTTAATATGATGGAAGACTTCTTAAGATTAGCCCGGCAAAATACATCGAAAAACTTGGAAACTTGTGGCGTTCTTGCAGGTTCACTGGTGGGTTAACAGATTTTCTCAACTTCTTTTGTTCTGGGGTTAATAATGATCAAGAATGCCTTATTCTTTATTTACATGGTGTAGAAAAACAGGGTTTTCCACATTACAACACTTATTGTTCCAAAGCAAGAGTCAACTTCCGATTCGGTAAGCATATAGTCCATCATCCAATAAGACTGTTCATTTTTTACCTGTAGGTTATACAAGTTCTTTCATTCCACATGCATTGTCATTTCTGGTAATAATTGAAGGGATTACTGGATGGATAAAACTTCTATAAGCATTATAAATGTAGCTATGGAATTGAAGATACAAGTTCTTGGATGCTTCCACATGTGCATAGATATATCAAATTCTGCTACCTTGAAAATTCGGTACTGATTCTTCTGACAATGAATCATGTTCTGATGGCTAAAAAATTATGAAATGTTATTAGTCTGATGTTTCATTATTTGGACAATGTGATGGCATTTGTGTAATTGTTTCAACCTGTGACCTATGAATAGTTAGCCTCCTATTGGTTGTCGAATTTTGTACTTAGAGGAACTTCTTTTATTGTACTCACACTATTGGAATGTATTTATTTGTACTGTGCAGTGTCAGACATTAAATGAAGAGGAAATATTTGAAGTTCAAGACAGATTATCACTTTTTCCTCTTGGTTGGATCCATGTATGTCTCTCGATGAGCTTGGTTGATCATATATGGTTTTGCACAATCTGCTAAAGTTTTTCTATGGACCATTCAGAAATATTAGAGCTGATATTTTCTGTTTCCAGATAAAACAGTATCTTATCTTTGGTTCTTTGTTTCTGACTTAAAGAACTTGTTGCACATTTAAAAAAGCGTTCTTTGATGTATCTGTAACTTTGAATAAATTGTTCATTTTCAGACTCACCCATCACAAACCTGCTTCATGTCATCAGTAGATCTGCATACCCATTATTCTTACCAGGTAAAGAAATGCCTTGTAAAATTTTGCTTCTCTTTTACTGTGCAAGTTTTGTTTCACTGGCTTGTGTGATGCTGTCCTAGAATCTTTAGTTCCTGATGCATAAAAAATGTTGATATGCAAATAGCCTGTATAGTGAAAATGAAGAATCGCCTTTTTCTAAAAGAATGGAGTATGGCAAAGGCTCACAGTTAATAAGTTTATTATTTTGTGTCTTATTAAAGTTAATAGAAGGTTTGGTGTCACGGTCTTTTTAATTATTTAATTTTTCTAATCTAAATGAAAGGATAGTTTGACTGCAATAGTCAACTGCAACTTACTGTACTAACCCATAGGGGTTCTCTTGAAAAAATGATAATAGTGAAGATAAAGCTCTTTCAGGCTAAGTTCTTCTTTTGGCCTTTCTGGTATTTGGCACCAACAGGCTCATGGCCAACCACTCTCTTTCAGTCTAAGTTAGTTTTTGGGTGGGTCCCAGATGAAGAATATATACAATTCTGTGAATGAGAAAAAAGGCCCATGTACAGCCCATCTCTGATTTTCTCTAGGAATGGAGGTCATTCCGGAAAAACTTTGTTATGCTCTTTCCTTAGCTCTTTAGAGGGAGAGAGAAAGAGAGAGAAAAGGAGACAAAAATAAGAATAAATGAAAAGATAAGATAGTGCCTTAGCTAAAATAAGCAATCAGTTAAAAGGAAAACAACGTCACATTCATGAATCATGAAACCATAGTTTCTCTATGCATGGAAAAGCTATAGGAAGACATTTGACAAAAGTGTTGGCATGGTCCTCAACATCCTGGCATTCTGTGTCGTGTTAAATTTCTGCATGCAAGTTAATCCACCTGTTCCTGGATATGCTGAGAGTTTTTTAGCTGAAAGACATCTTCCCTAAATTTAAATTTCTTGAAGCTGATAAAATTGATGGAAGGCATGACCAGATTTGCTTTTTGAAACAGCTGTATCTGTTCATATAGAGGTGAGGGTTTGTCTTTGGTGATATCACATTTTGCTTATAGAAACATTACTATCGGTGATGCACCCGCAATATGGGTGCCTAAAAACATAATATAATTATATAACATGAGGTTCAATGTTTAGTATCTTGTATTCTTGGGAGGAGGCGGGGATTAATTCATGAAATTACATAAGAATTTATGCATAAACAATCCATCTTTAACTTATGCTATGCAACTGTTAATTTGGTAAAATTAAGTATTACACCAAAACTTTCCCCTTCCCCTTAAAAAAATATGGATATTTGCTCATTTTTATAGCTGTAGATGAAGCACTCTTTTGTCTTGGTGATAGGTGAAAACTGATGGCATAAAGATATATGGGTCCTTAATTCTCATCCATGTGGCGCTTCCTTGTAAATTTTATTCAAATTTCTCTTCATGTTTTACATCCAGATTATGTTGCCTGAAGCTATTGCAATTGTGATGGCGCCTACAGATACATCAAGGTAAGCAAATGCTCCTTTCCAACTTAATTTATGTTATTGTTTTTATCTTCACTAACCATTTAACTTCCCTTCTATTGCAGCCCCCATGGCATTTTTCATCTTTCTGATCCGAGTGGTGTGAATGTGATTCGAACTTGTCAACAGCGAGGCTTTCATCCACACGAGGAGCCTTCAGATGGAAGCCCGATTTATGAGCACTGCTCACATGTCTATATGAATTCTAAACTGAGATTTGAAGTTATCGATCTCCGTTGAACTTGCAGCTTTGCCTCCTTTTAAAAAAAATAAAAAATATATATATAAAAAGCTAAAGATAGATGAGTTTTTTTCTCGGTGCCAATTATTTTGTAAATTATAGCTGTATATTCAGTGGAAATACGGTAAATATAGCATCACATTTGCCTGAGTTTCTTTTAATATACTTTTGAGCTATTTGAGAAGAAATCTTTCTCGCTCTGATCTCATGTAATTCCATTTTCTCCTTCATGGCTATGTTTGTGAAGTAGGTGTCATCCGCCTAATGGCATATCCCTCTGTAACTATTGTTCAAATTCCAGACATACTTGGGAACAGGTGAAAGGTAAAGTGACAATTGTTTACAGGGAAACATGTATAGTTTCATAATTATTCAGACATTGCACGACGATGCCAAGTACAGGGTGCTGCCATTCCACATTTTATATCTGGGACAAACCGATGCCACTGAATCTAACAGGGAGGTTCTTTCTGAGGATAAAGGCCCACTTTATTACAAACTTTAATTAAATAAGTAATGACCACCAACAGGAAAATCCTATACGAATTGAAAACGCAGATGGTGACGGATGCATTCAATTTCGTACAAGAGAATTGTGAGGTCTAAGTAATGACAATTTTTTAATAAAAGATATTGCCAAAGATAAGTGGTCCATTTATCTATTTTTCGGCTTTATAGCTACATCTTTTGTGTAATTACTTTCAAGCATTTTATTCTCTATCCTTGATCATTTTACTGTCCTTAATCATTCTCTGTCCTTAATCATTTTACTGTCCTTCCTAGTGTGTCAATGAAATTGAAAATCTCACTTGGATGATATAGTTCCTGTTCATCAAGTTCTCAATGTTTTTTAACCCTCTACTTTTTTTATATTGCTACTTTAATAAGAGAAGCCAGTTGATAATGATCAAACAATGCTTATCTGCACTTTTGAGCTTGTTGCAAGTTATTAATTTTTTTAATTCGTTATAAGATTATAGAGTCTTGTATTCAACCCCCACAAACAGTGATTAGACTCAAAAATTTCTCAATACTTTTGCCGAAACATGACGTTTTCGGGATGAAATATAATATGGGTCATTAATCACTGCCAGTATGGTACCATTTTAGGTCACTGAGACGGGGAAGCTATTGCAACTCACACTAGTCATTGAGTTCAAACTCTACTTTGATTCACATAATCTCAGTACGGTCTCACCTCTGGCACCTCTTAAGAGATGCATTTCATCAGATAGTAATTACATGGGAAGTATGAATAATAATATGTCCTTCAACATTCAATTTTCCATGTCTAAACTCTTCAACTTCATTTCACAAAGGACAAAAATTCCGAGATATGAGCTTTCAGGTTAATAATAGGCAATCCTTATTTGTTAGTGCACAAGATACTTCTCAAGATAACTTTTTTAGGGAAGCCTAATTTGAAAATGAGTTATCGACTTTTAAGATTGTCAAACTTGCTTTTACCATGTACGTTTCTTTAAAATCCAATCTGCTATATTACAAATTGGAGCTCATGGGACACACCAAGTGCGATATTTACGTTATGGTTCCCATTTTTTGGATGAAATTCCAGAGGAATATGGATGTGCTATCTTCTGAAGCATTAAGATAAATAGGCACTTACTTCCTGTAGTGCGGATGAGAATTTCCGCAAATCCGTTCAATTTTTTTAATGCGTAAAGCAAAATAACCTCATGGAGTTTGGACAGGTTAAGAAAATTTCCTTAATAAGACTTGCCAGGATAAATTCATTTGCCAATAACAAGGTTCTGAAATATTTGTTTGGGTGGTAAATTATGTTGATATTGGTTTTACTTAAAAAGATAAGAGGCATCCAAATTTCAGAAAAACGTTAAAATCTTGATGCAAATAATAGTAATTGTCTAACCTGAAATTGTGCCACTGCTACAAATGACTGTAATCCTCTGTAGTTCATAGATAGACCCAAGTCAAGCCATAAGAAGATCAAACGGTTTCATAAATCTGTTGTACAAAATGTCGACAAACTACCTCTACATGAATTCAATCCCATGGCAAAACAAGAACATGAAGTGCAACGGAATGCATATAATGATCTTGGTACAAGCTTGCAAGATCATAGTTATTTGATCAAGTTCAAGAATGAACTCTTTTCTCAATCAACAGCAAAACAAACTTGATTGATTCACCTTAGTGTTTTAGCCTCTGATGACACGGGGGACAAAGGAAAGAAACTTGTATCAGAAAAAGGAGCTTAAAACACCAATTCCTCACAATCAATCCAACACCAAACATAGCTCGGTTGCAGTACTGGCTTTCCCTTTGTGCAAAAACTTCAATGAAGCACAGCAGAAATGCACACTGGTATTTGCAAACATATAAATTCACTACAAACACAAAGAATGAAGGCATTTGTTCCCAAGGAAAAATAGCCTTATATGATGAGAAATTACACTCACAAAATGTCTGCTAATGCTTCATCAACTAAACCAGCAAGTATTTCTGCCTCGATTTCCACTCCTAATTCAAATCCATCAGCTCCAAAATCTAGCCACTTTCCATATTCGCTACTCATGTCTTGTCCACAAGGTCATCAACCATACAATCCCCCATGCCTTTCCAACCCAAAATCTCTTTGTACACATCTTCAGCTAACCTTTCCTTCCTTCTTACCATAGCTAAACCCTTGGTCCATGTTCTGCAACCCCCACCAATGTATTTCCTGCATCTTAATTCCAAGCATTCTCTTGTGCAATCAAACAATAACTTGCGCTGGAGTGATTCTCCACCATCATATTCTGCTACTCCTTTTCGAGTTTCCAACTGATCAAAGAGATGGGGGGTTATGATCTCACGCACTCGTCCCAAACTATAGTCCTTGAACATCAGCTCCACATTTGATAGTATCTCCTTCACATACTCTAGTTCCCCTTCAGATGTCATTGAAAGATCTGTAGGGTTAAACTGTTTGCACTAATGCATCCTGAGGTTGCTGAATCTGTTAAGTCCAGATCCATTGCTGACTAGACTTCCCAGAATTGTTCATCTCAAGAATTTCTTGTGCTTGGACTGATAAAGATTGCCTATAACCTGAAAATGCATGTTTTAGTATTTTATCTTGAGGATAAACAAATGAAATTAAAAGCAACAGATACAGAAAGTTGAATCATGAAGAATATCAATCTACCTTCCATAGTGTTGCTATCTGTGCTATCCGATGATATGCAGCTCTCTATTGATTGAACAGGTGCAAGAGTTGAAACCGGACTAGGATTATGTGAATCAAAGTAGATTTTAGCATCTAATGATTGCTATTGCTTCCCTCTACCTCAATACCCTGAAAAAGACAACGTATGAGCACTGACCAATTTCAGAAAAAAGGTACTTGTGTAATTTTGACTCAAGCAAATGAACATGCTGGATCGAACATAGAATTTGATAATGTGCTAAAAGAGAGAGAGATAAGTAAAAGGATTATTTTAGGGGAAAAAAAAAAAGAAAAAGGCTGAAAGAAACTTCAAGTACCTGATGATGATCCTGCTTCAATCTGATCGAAGGAGGATCGGGGGTGAAAAGGTCTGTTTCATATTGAGCACATAATCTATCTTTCGGCAGCACATTCTCCTTGTACTTGTCATGCGTCATTGATGCAGAACTCTCAAAATTCAAAGGCTGTACTAAATCCTGTGAGGTTGATGTGCAACTAGAGGTAGAGGCAGGATCACTGTGAGAAGATGCACTATCAAGAGCAAATTCCCGTAGCTTTTGTTCTAAAAGAAGACTCAGAGCATCTCCTCCTATAAAATTATATTGCAGAGAAGAGGATTTCACAGTATCCAAGCTAGACAATGATCTTTTGCCATAGTAATCTGAGCATAGACGATTGTCTGGTGTTGCATGGGCAGAAGTCTCGCCATCGGACATTTGTCGTGTCAATGGTGCCATGAAAGTAAACGAAACAACATCCATGCCTTTCTTTCTACTGCTCTCACCCCAGCTATAATTTTTCTCAAGGATTGCATTTGGTTGTTGCACTGGCTTTTTATTTTTTTCACTTGAGCCACCACTCACTGCCCAATTTTTCTCAAACTGAAAATCGCTATCCATTGACCGTTTTTTCCTCAGGGACCTCTTCATATTGGACCTCAATGCTTCACTATCATTATCAATGGCGTCTAATTTCCTTGTAGTCTTGGAATTTCCAACTGATTTTACAGTTTTTTCTCTTACTGATGAAGAATCAGAGGAGAGTTTTCGACCTTGCAAGCTGGAACCCAAGTTCTTTGGTGCTAACTTCTGTTTATCCAGCAAGCAGTTTTGCTTCTGATTATTTTGTCTCAGTACACCAGAAGAATTACTGCTCAAAGGTTTCTTTTGCGAACTCCTCTGTGCATGCAATTGACTTCTGAAATGTAGGCTTGACTTATTTTCGCTCACTTCCTGCTGACTAACAGAACTTCTTCCACTGGATGAAGACAAACCTTCTCTTCTCTGAACATTGACTTTAGCTTGTACCGCAAGGGAAATGGACTTTCCTTTGTTTTTAACACCAGAACTTTCTGGCACGGTGGAAGATGAAGCTCTGGATGATGAAGCATCCATTCCATTCCAACTTTTGTCTATTCGTTGTCCTTTCAAATATCTACTGGCACTATACTCGACTGTCCTTCGAGAAGTTTCCAAAGGCCTAACAGCTTTCTGATCAATGTCCATTTTCTCTCTGATATCTTGGCCTCTTCTGTCTTCTATAGATGATCCAAACACCGGCAATCTCTGTGTAGCCTCCACTCTCTCTTTAAGATCTCGAACTTTCAAATGCACCGAAGGAGACCCAACTACCAACGAAGTTTTAGCCTTAAGAGGGACAGCAGGCCCTGGTTCAATAATTCTTGCTGCTGCTTCCATTATATGAGCAGCATTCTTGCTTGGAATAAACCCAGGACTCTTGATAGGAGATAAGAGCTTATGGTGAGTTATTGGAATCGATTTAGCTGATTTAGGAGGCAAAATTTCAGTCTGGAACTTTTCAATTGGCCTATGTACTGTTGTTCTTTGGGATTTTGGTTCCACATGATCTTTCATAAGGACATCGACGTCATTGAGCAGATCCACAGAATGCATCTTTCGATGCTCATGGTTTCTCTGCTGGTAATGATCACTATGAATAGACAATCCATCAAAAAAAGGAGAAGAAAAGGGTTCTGAAGAATTGGTAGTCGGCATTGTATCCAAGCCCATAAGCCTGGCTACTACATTGGGTGCCCTGCTTCCATATCCATCATCATCTGTAACCGATGAAGAGCAACTATAGTCACTGTGTCCTTTCACACTTGAGGCAAATCCAATTTCATCCTCTTCCATCTGTGCTCAGAATTAAGCAGAGACATCATAAATTAGATCAGCTCAAAACATTGAATTACACAACATTGTATAGTGAATGTGAAAACTATAGCACTATCCTCACCATATAGATATGAGTCTTAGGCAGATTCCCATCATGCTTCTTTACTTGTTTGCTCCGCTCTAAATATATAAACATAATAACATAAAAGGATGATGATGATAAGAGTCATGTAATTCATTGATGGCACACTCCATGGATGTTTTAATGCTTCGATTCAAAAGAAAAACATGAATGCAACTACAAGGACAACTTTGATTACAGATTACCTTGTGACTCGGACTTGCTTGAAAATAACTTCTTCCGAGATTTTGCTTTCCAATCAAACAGCTGAAAGAAACCGCCAACGTACCCTCCAGGTCTTGAGCCATCTTTCTCAACTCCCATTTTCTTTATGCACGGAAGAACCTTTATTCACAACTTATGGGAACCAGAAAAAGCATGATCTACAATACAAACAACGTCCATAAATAAAGTACGCAACAAAGAAGCAAACATAGCTTGGCAGTTATGTCAGATATCCAATCGAACGAGGCAGTGTTTTTCTCTGATTTCTTAATCCATCACATTCAACCTTACCCCAACATCAGAACAAAACTAATTGTATATTGCAATCTTCAATGGTCAATGTCATCATCAAATTAGTCAATCACAACCTCTGCCCTATTTCTACATCAATAAAACTGCTAGTCCCATGTGTTCAAATAGCAATCAACCACGTAGCCATACTCAACGCCTTTATAAGATACCAGTGACATAAAACTACATCTTATACCTACTTGAACATACAATTAGAATCCATCACACGTACGCTGATCAAGTACTCACATTTTCACATGATCATAAGGATAAAACAAAATGCAACATTTCCCATTACTGGGGGAAAAAAAAAAAAAAAAACCAGATACCCAATTGATCCTCGAACAACAAGCAATCATCACATTCCAAATAGACCCACAAAAAAAAAAAAAAATCAAAACCCTAATCCCTTAAAAACGGTCTAAAAATTAATATACACAAAACTTACATTAAAAGGGGGCCTAATCTCCCGTAAATTTTCAATCTTTCTTCATAAATGCAGCTAAAGTTTGGAACTTTATAACACAAAAGAAAATGAAAACAGAACAAAAGTTTCTAGTATTAATTTGTAGTTGTCTGGTGTTCAAAGGGAAAAGCAGTCAACAGCAGAGCATACTATGTGAAGAGAGAGAAAGAGAGAACTAAAGACTAAAGAGTGAAGCATTAAATGGGAAAACAGAGCGAAATAAAGTCCAAAGAAGAAATTAAAAATTTAAATGAATTTGAAAAAAATGGGTTGAAAGAAAAAATTTAATAATTATAATAATTGCTATGATTAAATAAAAAGACAGAAAAAGTTTGTAATCGTAACGGTCTCTTTTTCTAGGGAGGGGGCACAGAATTCAAATTTCAAATATGGATGGTTGGATGGATGCATGGATGGCGTGTGTTGTATTGTATTTGGCTATGGTCATGGAGGGTGTCCGGTAGGTGTGATTTGTCCACGTGTCTGCTCAAGATACCTCTGATCTATTAACGTTAACGCTTTCATCATGCTATAATTTACTGGGATAAAACAATGTCTACTAATATTATAAAAAAATTATATAAATATAAATTATATAAAAATAATTACATAAATACCGATATAAAATCATATATTAAATAGATATTTCATAAATTTATACATGAAATGCTTTTTAAAGATGTTGTTATACCAAAAGTCATACAATATTTAATCTTATCTTCAAAAAGTGTTCACATTTTTTAAAGATGAATCATATCTTGAAAGATCGATCCATTTATTTTGTATATGAATCGCATCTTTAACCAATGATTCATATTTATTTATAAATCATCTCTAAGATTCATTCACATACAAATTCACCAATTATCCATTAAATATTGATTCTATGTTTGCATTTTAATAATTAATTTTATAATCAGTATTTTATTTTTTTAACTTTGATGTAATTAATGTTTGAATAATTTTTATTTAAAGAACCAATAATCACATAATTTTCTCAATTTGTTGACCATCCTGTTGTCCAAATTGAAATTTAAGTATGTGCGTGTTGGTTCTCATATAAATAATCAAGGTTGTTGAGTATCATATACACTTAAAATCGAGTGTGTTAATATTTCTTGAATAATCACTGGCTTTTTTCTTTCAATTTCATTGCGCATAACACGTGGACGAATCCGTGTTTTTCGGGGGAATTACTTAAGAATTCGTCACCATTCGCGACTTTATTGTAAATTTTTCCATCCAAATGTGCTATTTGCGTCAATATATTCTGTTTCATCCAAATATGATGGTCTAAATGTACCATTTTCGTGCCAATTATGATTGTAAATAAGTCAAGTCTATACACGAATCATTTGAGTTCGACTTGATGATAACTAGGATTCAATTCAATTGCAATCGAATCAAGTTCGAATTCGAGTTACTTAAGTAACTATCGAATTGAGTTTAAGTTTTAAAATATTTTATTCGAGTATCTTACGAACCTAATCAAGTTTTTTAGACTTTTTATATTAAAAAAAAAAAAAACTACAATGCTTGTGCTTTCCATTTTGAAAGCATATATTCATTCCTCACTTTTTTTTTCTTTTTTTTTTTTTCGAAGGCCTCCAGTTATTATGTTTCAAAATAAAGTCCACTAAACCTTCCATTCTATTCTCAAATGTCAACTTACTTTTCAATCAAATTTGTTTTTTAAGAATAATCGAGCCTAACTTAAATGAGCTCGAGATCATCAAGTATTAATTCAAGTTGAATTCAAGATTAAAAATTAAAACTTGATCGAGTTTAAGTTTTAAGTTTTTTCATTTGAGTTGAGTTCAAAATTGAAGTATATCATTTCAACTCTACTCGTTTACAATCCTAATCTATATGTGGTACTTGTAGCAATTACCAACTTTTATTTAAATATATTACTTTCATCCATATGTATTATGGCGACTTTACCAATAAGATCTCGTGTTTCTAGTGTCTAGAAAATAAAATAAAATATTAATTATAAGAATTAAGAAAAATAAAATAAAAAAATATTTGTATTTGTGATCTTTTATAAAGAGGTAATATGTTTTTCTTATATGATTATTTGTTGATTTTAATTAAGGATGATCAACATTTAATTGGATCATTAGTATTATTATGTATATATAATTAACTAATATAATACAAATAAAACAAAAAATATAGAAAAATTGTAGAAATCTAGTAACACCTAAGGAATATGAATTACACACTAATTTTTCTCTTCTCTAAGCCTAATATCTAATCCATGCATAACAGCAAGTAAACAACAATAATATAAAATGCAATAATAAAAAATTGACGGATATAAGAGATAACACTAGATATAATGTATAGTTTAGTCACCCCTAGTCTCCACAGCCCATGCCTCGCTCAAAGAGGACTTCACATTTCATTCGACACAAAACAACCACAATACTCCACCGGAGCTGCAAAAAACACAAACACATTATTTGAATTGTGCCTTTACAACAAGCTTTTAAGCATACTAGGCATAACTTAAGATTCCACTAACACACACTCTCTAAACAATTGAGTAATGCTTTACAAAAAATAGAAGATTATGAATCTATAGCACTTAACGCTCTCACTTTACAAATTACACAAATAGTGTTTACAAGGATTTGTATGCAATTAAATAGCTCATCTAACTTCTCTCAATTGCTAAACAATTTGTATTTATAGCCTATTGAAGTTTTTTATCTGATGGGTTCAAAACTCTAAAAATTCTCTGGATATTAAATGCTCTAACGATTCTTTTTTTCTAACACGGCATCTAAATGCTACCTGCAAAATAGAGTAAAAGATCATTTGGCGTCTTGACATTAAACCACTGGAACATGATCAAAAAATTTTTTATCAATCTATGTCTAGATGCCATATTCTAGCGTCTCAAAACCATCTTCAACATTGTTTCATATTTTGGGCATAACTTTCTCATTCAGGCTTTGATTGAGGTGATTCAAGATGTTATGGAAAGCTTAGAGAGAGCCTTACAACTTTTTCTCTCCTTTTTTTTTTTTTTTTGAAGCTTTAAGAAATTCTAAAGAAAACCAAGCTTAAAGCAAGTTTGTATCAAACTGAAACAACAAGCATAAACAAAATCCAAGAAAAATAAGTCCAAACATATTCAAATCAAATCGAGGACTTGTTTTACTAATTAAATGTAACTAAACATGATTAATTTGTTAATTGTGCATTTTATTTCCTCATCAAAATATATATTAAACATACAATTCAACAAAAATAAAAAAGAAGACGCAATGGTGCTTAAAGTTATTTAAAAGAGAGAAAGAGAGAGAGAACTACTAATGATAATTTTCAAACACCTAAACTATTTTTGCAAAGAAGGAATGAATTAGGAGAGAAGAAAAGTAGAGAGAAATGAAAAGAAATGGAAAGACCTAATACCTAATTAGTACTTTTTTGTTAAGATTAAAGGAAAATGGAATGAATAAGTATGGAAGGAGTACTTTTCAAAGCATTGTTTAAAAGTGTCTTAAATTATCTAATTACCATATTGTCCCAAAAAAATGTGACAAGAATTTAAAAAGTAATGTTACAATTACAATTTCAACAACTCTCTTTCTCTCTCTCTGCTATATAAATCACTTTAATTTGTAATGACAAAAAAGTGTGGACCTACGGAAAAAGTAGATTATATCTTAGGAAAACTTTCTATCCTAAATCTATTCCCTCCCATATTTCTTCCTTAGCAAACAAAGGAAAGTTTCTAGGGTTATGCAAAAAACTACCAAAGAACAAACCACATGACGAAACCAAACCAAACCTATTCAATTATGGTACGATTCAGCCAATGACATTCGAGTCACGATTTGATTCATTATTTCGAACCAAACCATACCACTATATATATAATTTTACTTATCTTGCATACTCCAAAGTCCAAATAAACACGTATGTCTATGCCTTGCATACTCCAAAGTCCAAATAAACACGTATGTCTATGCCTCTCGTTAAATCCCACTACATTTTCCTTTTACAACTCTTATTTTATTTTGTTTTTTCAACAGCCGATCCTTCTCTTTCTTTTCCATTTCCTTTACCTTTACCTCATAATTGTAAGTGACTTTATATTTTAGTTCCTTTGTGAAAAATTATTACTTTACAAGTCTAGCTTTTCTATAATCTTAATATCTAAATCTTAATTTATATGTTTGTAAGTAAAAAAGAAGCACTACTCCCTAATCTCTATTCATTCGACAAGTAAATCTAATAGCCTTTTGAGAATTATCTAGATTAAGGAAAAGGATGTTGATGAAAGTAGCCCTGGAAGATCATGGGCTTTGTTTCCCTTTTCCCACAATAGTTTTTGAATACATGAAATAATAATGTATTGAAGGATGTTTGTCAATGAAGTAAGATATTGCAAAACATGTTTTCATCATATAGTAACCAAACTCCACTAACTAGTCGCAATTCATTGTTTTAGCAGATCCAAGAATGCTAGCTATTTGAAATTAAGATTATGTGACTGTCAAAATTGATCCTCTAAAAACAACTTGTGACTAATCTTAACCATTTGAACCATATATTGAATTGAACCAAAATGTTTTTTTTTTTTTTTATGTTAAAAGAACTACAAACTAAACCATATAATTCATTAGAAAAGTGAAATTAACCGAACCATACCACTTCTAACCTTAGTAGTAAAGGCAAAAGTAGTTATCAACATGCCTATTCTTTCTGTTGGGTGGCAACCCATTATAAAATGGGTCATGCTATTTATCCATGTAATAGGTGTTTCATGCTATGTGTTAAACACAAAAGGTAATTAGATATTCCTTTTTCTTTTATTTTAAAATGTTTCCTATTTTATTTTCTTTTTTTTTTTTATAATCGTATATGCATTATTCTCTTAAGTTATTTAATATTATCATAAACTAGTATAAACTAAAAAATTAGCATGTATCACCTATTTACCATCAACATCAAATTAAAATATAGAGACCATCTACCTATTAAAAATTAAAATATAAGTACATCTTTGCAATAATTCAAAAACACATATTACTTTCTTGGTAATTCCTCAAAATATATAAAATCCTAAATCTTCTATTTATATATTTAGACATAAATCATTTATTTATTTATTAAGACACGAACACTTTCTATTGGTACACTTAAGTCATGCATGTTTTATGAAACACCAAATTAGTACAACTATTAACCTATCGATCTAAGAGGTAGATGGCTAAGATTCATGCGGTTAAGTAGTATAAACAATAATTTCCAAACAAGTTTGACATATATTCTATTATCTTTCTCTCAAAGTTGCAAGTAAATAGTGATTGGAAAAGAAAATCAGAAAAGTTGGTGTAGCAAATGTTATTAATTTTTTGACCCAATTAGACCTCACACATATCCCTTTCTTCTTCTTCTTCTTCCTCTTCCTCCTCCTCCTCTTGTTCTCATATATTAAGTTATCTTTTTAAAAATCCTATAGTCTATACTATTTTTTAGGGGATTGGTCTTGCATGCTATTAAATGACTCAAATTTGTACCCAACCATGATCAAACCTATAAAATACCTTTTATATTAATTTATATAATCAATTTAATGGCTAGATGATGGACTGGATGGCTTTGTAGAAGTTCCCTATCTTTATTTACAAACTCTCTATAATATTAACAACCTAGAGAAATCTACCTATTAAAGGCCTCTATACTTTATTAAAATTCCCCTCTTAAAGACGAAGCAAAGCAGTCCAAGCAATACCTCGAGATTTAGTCTCCATTTCTATAAAGTATCCTAAAGCTAAAAGATAGGGACCATTTCTCCCTTCATGTCCTTACTGCTTTCTTCACATGAAGAAGACCAAGACCCTGTTTCTTTTGTCATGCCATGTATCTACGAATTTCCTCAGCAATCTCTCGATCATTTTCACCTAGCTCCTCCAAAGACTTCATCCTGATAGGAGTCCCCCACCTTGTCTAAAACTGACAATCTTCCTCATACTCAACAACAATGAATTTCTGTTTCCAGTTTTTTATAAATGAGTTGAGATCATTGAACATTTTATGCTCATAAGCTTAGACGGACTTATCCATCCTTTGTTATCTTTAATGATGAATAAGTAGCTGATTAAATGTGAGGGTGGTCTCTTTAGCAAACTTTGACATAATGTTTCCAAGCAAATCAATGGTAACCACCACATGGGTATAAAAGTGACCAGGGGATGCACGGAAGTGGTTCATGCACTCCTTTTCAAAATCTTATAAAGGTACCCTTAAACTAAATTCCAAATACTTTAGTTAGACATAGAATTAAGACATGGTGACAATAGAAGCCCTATCCTTAGGTCTAAGTTGGCAAATACGATATTCAAGGGAAATCTTACAAAAAAGGGTTCTTCATTATATTCTCTATTTTACCCTCCTAGATCTAGCTAACTTAATCAATTGGGTTTAAGCCTTCATGATTTAATGTGGGTATTGTGTAAATATTGCTGGTAGTTAAAGTAGCCTCATCATCATTTTTATAATGATCCCTATAGAGGGATTTGATTAAAGAATATATATCTATCTCTCCACCAATTGTTCAATCGCACACACTACTTGAAGCTTACAAAATTGCTTTATCCTTACCAACATTTGATGCCTCTATCGATACTATTTAAGGGGCTACTTTTTGTCATGGATACTCATTCAATGCATTATTGAAGAATTTTGACGCTCAATTGCTATTGTTGCTTATATAATTGTTTTAAAAGAAAGCACACCCTAATTGATTTAAGAGTATAAAAGAAGAGATAATGAATAGTGAAATGCCAAATGGTGAAGTTTGGTATAGCCAAGGGATGTTGTAGAATCAGGGTCAGCGTTATTCCCTAACCATTAGATGTTGTGTGAATTAAATTTAACAACTAAGATCTCATAACACAAGGCAACATGCACGATGTGTATGGATGTGATGTGAAAACAACCTATTCGTATTTGATATGTACCGCTTCTAAAGCATCTGGTGCTAGAATTTGAAAAGATAAAGTTTCTCTCGCACTATGACTCCACTAATGACCATTGTATGCTTGAAAGTCGCAATACAATCAAAATATTCACACATCCACCCTAGCCTCTCATCCAAATCTCCTACATAAATCCCCAGGTTATCATTAAAATGCTCAACCCACTAGTGAAATTTCATGAACACAAACATGGGAACCAAATTACTTTTGACTAGATTCAGGTTGTCAGCATTAACTCTTACACCTCAAGATGGCTGCTCTCCCAATTGTTTCTTTGTTATCATTTATTGATACTTGAATTGAAAAGTCCTCTTCTACACTCTCTTTGTTTGTTAACTCCTCATCAAAAGACAGAGAGTATGTGTGTTTGTGTGTATGTTGGGGTAAGGGGAGGGGGGGAGGGATGGGTAGGGTTGAGGGGAAGGGGTGATATGGCTGTAGCTAATTGATGGACAAATTTAGATCGAGGATTCCACAATCTTGGTCTAACCTAACTATAACATAACAAAGCCCTACCAATCTCCACATTTCAATTAGCCATTCATAAGTAACCAATCGTACAAATAAGATGCTTAGTCCACTCGGCAACTAATCTTCATGCCAACTAACTTCCTTTATTCACAACAAGCTACTCGTTATATTCTTTAGAACTGGCTTAGTGTCTGTTGGCCACCAAGAAAATAACTTCCATGACTTGTCATTACTCTTACAATCTATTAACTGATCGAAATAATTGTCAATCGCCAGCATGTTATAAATATTTATCAAACATGCCCTTTGGAGGGAGGTTGGTTGGTAAAATTTAGTCTACATTTTGTCATTTTATACACTTACTATTTTCATCACTTTACTAACTTAACTGCTAGAGTGGTTACACCAAACAATCTCTTGGTAACCACTGATCTATTGTTTTTTGCAAGCCCTTCCAATTCACAACCCAAATCCAAGATACTCTACTGGCAAGCTAAGGCGCTAACATAAAGTTTTAACATTTTTTGCAAACTCTTGATCTCATTTATTATTATTTTTACACAATTATAAGTTAAAGTACATAAGTACTTATACCAAGTACAAACATATAATTAAGGATTGGGTATTTTTGCTAAGTATTATAAATAAAGATGGTCTTACAAAGGCTTATTTATCTTAAGGAGTAGAAAAGATAGTGAATAGAAAAATTGCTCCTTATAAATAATCATATATAGAGTAATTTCAAGAATTGGGTCTTCAACTTCATTTAATGCAATGGCTTAATCTTTTTGGCTAATAACAGGGTTTAAGAGATTGAGTTCAAATGGGGTTATTTTAGAGAAAACTGGCTTGGTAGGCTCTAAATAAGAATTATTGGACCGATTTTCTCTACTCTTGGCATTACTTGGTTTTTTCACGAGTGAAAAGTAGACTTGAAAAATAGTTTTCAAGGTTGATTTGGGCTTTATTTGATTCTGATCGAGCTTATGTGAATTAAAATAGGTCATAAGCTTATTTAAATTAAAGATGAGTTTGTTTTATAATGAAATCAAACCTTTTTTTTTTCCTTTTATTATAATAAAAGCCTTTAGATTCTTCAAAGCTCACATTCAAAGTCCATGCCTGTTGTAGGTGATATTTTGCCAATAGAAATTGTATGGGCCTACAATCAAAGAAGACTCATCAATGGTGTGCTAGAAGGTTGTTTAGCATGGTCACTTTGATACTTGAGTTAGTGTGGATTTGTGATAAAATCAAAGGAATAGAGTTTGTTGGGACTTGTTTTGTCTAGATGGCATACTTTAAGCCGTTAAACGCTATTTATAGGTGGTGGTCGTATAAAAATAGGGGCCCATAGAATATCTTATGTTATTTGTTGTGGTCCCCAATTGGTAAATGGACCTGAGGTGGTAAGTAGATTCTTCTATGGAGGGTGGCTAGACTATGATAGCAATGGACCTTGTTGCTATACCTCCAAGGAGGTTTAAGTTATCCTCTTGGAGACATAGGGAACCAAGGTGGTGTGGTATGTTTCCAGAGTGGTATGAAGAGCCGTAGAGATATGGTCTGGGGGGAGTTCAGCAGAAGAGGAGTGTCCTGGTAGGGGAATAGCCCATGTTGAGTCTTTGAGTGTACTAAGGACTCTGAACCAATGGGCAGTCTAGGTCCCTAGGTTAAGATAGCTTAGAGTGCCCAATTGGACTTAAGAAAGTCATGGGCCGTTCACTTTGCTAGTGTTAGGCCTGTTAGGTCCTTAGCTGTGATATTCCTATCAATAATTCCCTTGCAAGAAAAGAAGGGATGGATGAAAATTGAAAGACCTTGAATTTTCCCGTTATTCAATAATAATGGATTTAGTTCCATTATTTTATAAATGTAGGTGCAACTTAAAACTTGAAAGACATCGAATTTTCAATGTTCAAAGTCTTAGTGTTAATACATGGTCTTCACTAGGGTTGCAAACGAGTCAAGTCGGGTGAATATAGTAACATGCTTGAACTCAACTCGAATGAAGTGCTTGAAGCTCCAACTTGAACTCGAATTTGATCGAGCTTTAATTTTTAAGCTTGAACTCGATTCGATTTAATACTCAATAATCTTAAACCCAGCTTAATTGAGCTTGATAATTCTTATAAAAATTGATTTAACTAGGAAAAAGAGTTGGTTTTAGTACGAATTCAAGATCCTTTTAAAGCTCAATTCACCTATATTATTTTAACCTGTTATATTTAAAATATAAAGAACAACATACGTAGGTTTCTCTTAATTTATATCAAGAAAAGATGTTAAATTGAATATCTTGTGCATAACTCATAAGCACCATTTACAAGTTATATAAAATATAAAGAACAACATGCGTGGGTTTCTCTTAAGTCATATATCAGTTATATGTATAAGCTATGAGTTATATAAATAAATAATTTCTATAATATATATACATAATTTAGAGATTATAAATATATAAGTTATGTATTATATATATATATATATGACAAAAAATGTGATATTGATATAACACATAAGTTATATATACATGTAAGCTATATTTTATAAGCTATATATAATGTATATTATATATAAATTATTTAATATATCAATTATATGTATAAGTTATGAGTTATATATATATATATATATAAATGTCTAAAAATTATAAACAATACAAACTATGTAAGATAATGTTATATATATGATAAAACAAAGGGTATGGATATAATACATAAGTTATATATATAATATATTATAACTTATAACTTGTATTTATAACTTATAAGTTATACATGCTCTATGTTTTATAAGTCATAAATTATGTACAAGCTATATTTCATATATATAAGTTATGAGTTATATACATATGTTATATAATATCCGTTTTATGAATAAAATATGGGTTATATATATAAAATGTCTACAAAACATAAATAAATTACCTAGAGATTATAGATATATACGCTATGTATTATATATGTTATATATACAACAAATAAATAGGATGTTAATAAAATATATATGAGTTATATAGACGTATAAATGTCTAAAAAGTATAAATGTATAACCTAGATATTATAAATATATAATCTATGTATTAGATATGTCATATACATATATATGTTCTGTGTCACACGTAGATAATTCAAAATCTGTATATACTTATAGGTGTGTGTTTGCTTTATTTACTATATATATAAGTTATATATTTATATATATAATGCATTTGTTGTAGATAATATATGTACAGGTGAATGTGTGAGTATGAGTGTGACAATATGAGTATATGAGCCGTCAAAGTAAGTAAGCCATAAAAAATCCAAAAATAGGCTTAAGAATAAGATATGTATAAATTTTATAATTTTTTTTAAAAGGTAAGAAGCTCGACGAAGCTTACAAGCTTATCGAATCAAATATTTTAAAGCTTAAACTTGAGCTTGGTAGGTATTTGAGTAGCTTGAACTTGAGCTCGGTAGGTATTTAAGTAGCTTAAACTCGAGCTAGTCTTAATTATAAATGAACCGAATTTAAGCTTTTGCCAAGTCGAACTTGAGTAGCTTGCGAGCTATCTCGACTCACTTACACCCTTAGTCTTCACGCCAAATGTTATATATAACAACACTCTAAAGCTTGGATCAAGGTTGGGAGATGCCAACGATGTTGCGTAGACATTGTCACGGTTTGGTTCAGGTCTAGAACCGGACCCGAATCGCTAGTTTCCAGTTCCAAAAATGATGGAACAGGAACCAGAATCGTGGAAGCCGGTCCAATTCTTGGTCCTTAGGAATCGCCGGTTGCCATGGTTCGGTTTCGGTCTAGAAGAACCGAGAACCATGAAATAAAAAAATAAAAAACTAATTAAATAATTTACTTAATTTAACTAAGAAAAAATATAAAATAAATTTTTAAACTTGAAATAACATTTCATAGTATTAGTTAAAAGAAATTATATAATTATGTATTTATTTATATACAAACACCTGCACTTTTTAGTTGTTATATTAACAATGTGACACTATAAAATAATCAAGATACAAATAATTCCCAATAACAAAAAACAAATCACACATTGTTAAAAAAGAAAGTATACTTTGATTAGAAGTCTACATAAATTTAACAATATATGATTTCAAATGTATTTATTACTTGTATTGTTAATAAAAACAAATTAAATATTGTGAATATGATATAAATTTTTTATTATTTATGCGAAATTAGTTTTAAATATTTGTTTTATAATTAAATTTTTTTATATTTTTCTTTTATATTTTTCTTTCTTTTTTTTTATAATTTATTGGTGTAGAACCGTCGATTCTGCCGTTCTTGAACGGGTGGTTCCAAACTCGCCGAGTCATGTGCTTTTTAAGGATAAAACCATAAAGACTCGCTAGAACTGGTGGGTCCTTTACTGGTTCAGATCCGCCATTCCCGAACTAGTTCTCGATTTAGGAACCGCTAGTGACGAGTCAAGTCGGTTTCCGATTCAGAATCGATCTGTGATGATGTCTAATATTGGGAATTGTTCAACTATAAAAGGGACTTTCTTCGAGTGTGAATTACTTTCATATAATTAAAGCTTAGTTAAATTAAAAATGCAAATGATAGTAGAAGTTAAATTTAATTTTTCTATGAGTGATTATCAAATATATGCTAGAGTACTAGGTTGTTTTGAAAGTTGTTACGTGACAAAGTTTTAATAACAATTTCATCCACAAAGAATTAGGACCTGTTAGGGTCTGGAGTATGCCTTCAATGGGGAGAAATCCAATGGGCTTTGTAAAGGATTGCACAAATGGGCTTTGTAAAACACCATCCATAACCCAAAACCTTAAAACAATGGGTTAATGGGTCTTCCCTCTTATAAACTCTTCACACAAGTCCCATATTTCCTATATAGGATTCTTACACTTGTACCCTAACAATCTTCCCCTCAAGTGTGAGTCTTCACAATGGGGTAGGCCATACTCCTCCTCAACAAGAGCTTGTCAAACTACTCTACTAAACCCATTTTGTGAGTGGTCTCACCTACTCACCATGGGTTTCACAAATGAGTTACACCACAAAGCTCTTCTTTCCACATGGTAGGCTAACCATGGGAGATTCCCGGCCAACCATGGGAGATTCCCAGCCAAACCATCGGCTCTGATACTAATTGTTAGGGTTTGGAGTATGTCTTCAATGGGGAGAAATCCAATGGGCTTTGTAAATGATTGCACAAATGGGCTTTAGACACCATCTATAACACAAAACCTTAAGGCAATGGGTTAATGGGTCTTCCCTCTTATAAGCTCTTCACACAAGTCCCATATTTCCCATATGGGATTCTCACACTTGTATCCTAACAGGACCAAAATCGATAGCCATGACCATCATTAAATGGAAAATCCAAGTGTAAAGTTAGCAATCACATTAGCTAGATGACCAATGATGGGATAACATAAGAAGGTGATAGTCAGAGTAGAATTAATGAAAACTATGG
Organism: Combretum micranthum; assembly: GCA_024138025.1. Taxonomy (NCBI): domain Eukaryota; kingdom Viridiplantae; phylum Streptophyta; class Magnoliopsida; order Myrtales; family Combretaceae; genus Combretum; species Combretum micranthum. The sequence goes on from JAMXBD010001047.1 coordinate 130,333, forward strand.
GGAATCTTTCTAATTTGGAAGGTTTCCATGATCTTAATAGCAAAATACCTTTTTCTTTAATAAAAAAAACTCAAAATAGACTTTACTATCCTTTAATTTCAATCATCAAATATGGTTGACTTTGGGTGGAAATGGGGCAATAATCAATAGTACTCAAGAGCATGGTTGTTAGAACCGGCCCGGACCGACCAGTTCAACCCGTTTTGATCGGAACCAGTACTAAAGTCGGGTCGAGTCTCATCTAAAACTCATTTTTGCAACGAACCGGCGAGACCCAGATTGACCCGGTTGAACCAGGTTGAACCGGTTGGCCCGAATAAAAAAATAAAAAATTAGAAATTTAAATATTTATTCATACTTTATTAAAATTTTATAAAATATAATAATTAAATCATATTTATTTGATAATTAATTAATGAATTTGATCCAAATATAAATTTAATTGAGTGATTACACACATATTGGTCTTCTATAATTAAATTATCCCTTATATTTTTATTTTTCATGACCCCAGTCTGATCCCCAGTTGAACCCGATCCGACCCCTTGACCCTTGACCCTTGACACCTTAGCCTGTTCGGGTCAAACCCTAGTCCGATTCTGACAACATTGCTCAAGAGTGATGAAAAGTCAACAAGTTATGCTCAGCTAGTTGAGATTATACGAAGTCCCAATATCAATTGTTGCAAATAGAGATCCATAGTTTGTTTCAAGATTATGGGAGCCGCTAAAAGGAGATGGACAAACCTGAAAGGATAACCCGGATGCTTGAAGATATGCTTAGAATATGTGTGCCAAATTTAAGAGGTAGCTAGGATGACCATTTGCCCTGGGTAAAGTTTGCTAATAACAACAATCACTTTATTACTATAGGATAAATTGTCTCAAAAGTTATCAATATTTGATCATAAGGCATTTAAGGTATGAACGTTTCAAGTAGTTAAATGAATGAATCAATAATTGAGGGTAAATTCATTTAAGGCATTGGTATTTTAAGTGATTAAAAATAGGAATCAAAGTTTCATAAAATGAACAAAAAAAAAAGGTATTTATTATTTACCATTGCAAAATTTACGAAGAACTAACTGAAAACTAATTCAAATATTAATAAACATTAATACCTCATTTGATTTGATTTGCTTTGCAAGGAATTAATTTGCTTACATAATTGTTTTATTAAATAATGTGTATGTTAATCCTCTTATTTAACTTTCCAATTTTATAGTTTTTATTGGTTACTTGATGCTAGCTATTTTCTCATTCACTAGGAGTGCTAGCTTAGCAAACAGAGCTAACTTTGCTAAGTAATGTAGTGTTAATGAATATGAAAACTTTGATAAGATATTAAATTTGCTACTTTTAAAATTAAAATAATTAATTATCTATTTAAAAAAAATTGAGGTACCAAATGGGTAATAACCCTAATGCAATAAAACGAAAGCTGTTCGAAACTTATTTTTTGCCAATGGGGTTGCTTTATTCACCTTCCATCTGAAACTTGTAGCGACAAAGGAATAATTGCTGCAGATATGACATGTTTAGGGTTTTAATATTATATATGGATTTGCATCGCTTCCGCTTTGCTGTAAGAATTATAGCAAAATTAAATAAATAATATTAACGTGAATAGGGTATTAACTTCACTTGTGATTAATGAAAGTGGACTATCATTTACGACAGAGCTGAAGTAGAACTATAATAATAATAACAACAATAATAATAATAATAACCAAAGATCTTAAACGTACCTGAATTTAATGTCTCAGGCAAAAAATAAATTTCAATTGTACCGAACCCACTTATCGTTCTGACACTGAATTTCGAATAAGGAATTAATTGTCGTCACATTTTTCTTATTGCAAAGTAGGAAGCATTCAAAACGCAAAAAGAATTTATTCTAACTAATAGCATGAGTATTCATTACCTTATAAAATCAAATTGAAATAAAGCTTTGGTGTATTCTATCTATAAATCATACTAGAGGATCCCAACGTTCCAAGTAATTTAAAAAAGGTCTCAGCGTTTAGAAAAATAGATTGTTGAGCTTTCTATTGGTACATGTTAATAAAAGAAATATTTAACTAAAACTAAAAAAATCCGTTATATTATGGCATATGTCAATGGAAACCTCAATTGACCAACTTTCCAAACGTTATGACCTCTTTTTAATCACACAAAACGTTAGAATATTAAATAAACTTACTCTAAAATGTTGAGACCTCCTAAAGTAATTTACCTCCATAAAAATTAACATCTCATCACTTGAAGGGTATAGCTATTCATTCATTCCTTATTCTATATAAAAATACTATTACAATGCTTGGTTGAGAAGAATAAGAATCCGTAATGAATTTTTATTACACAAAATAATGAATAACAATACATGTTCCTATATAAATAAATATCATTCGATGATTTATTTTCAATTTTTATCATAAATACTTTTATCTTGAAAATATCATCTATACAATTATTATTTCTCCACAATAAAAATAAGAAACATTATAGGTATTTTACTTCTACTTTAATAATTATTTGTTTTATTTTTTACACTAAGTGAGACATTATAATAGACATGTAATAATCATTGAAACTTTATTCTATTCCTATTAAATTGGAATTCAATTTCCAAATTATTTTAAACTGCGAAGTGAACAAGCCCCAAGAAATAGGGCCTATGCATTAGTAGTTGTTAGTCTTTTAATAAATAATTGCTATCATTTTCAACTTATGGTGATAATTTTATATTTAATAAGTATTGGATGCAATGATTTTTTCACATTATAATACTAGTTTGTAAATTACAAATATTTAAAAAGAAAAACACCATAAAATGTACTTTATTATATCCATCACTTTTAAATTGTTACTACCTATTATGTCAAACAAATCTAACTATACTATAATAGTAAAGTACATTTTGTACTTGTCATTTTTAGGACCTAGTGGATAACCTTATCATAAAGGATATTTACGTGTGCTTTACTTGACCGAGTAGGACTCAAGTGGATACTAAGGGTCATAAGGTCGGATATAAATGTAGATTTCTTAGAATCTATTCTCAACTTCTTAGAAGGTAGGACACGAATATGAGATTTTTATATTACATACCCACTTTGAAATCTGTATTATAATAATAAGAGTACATGTTTAAAATTCCCCATATCCCACTTATGAAAATTTATAAAAATATATATTAATTAATAGAAAATAAATAATGATACTTCGTTTTTTTATTTTACAATTAAATTTATTTAATATTATCCTTTGTAGACTACCTCCACAAATTTTTATTTTGGAAGAACTTTGATTATGCGTACTTATACTATTAAATTTTAGAGAAATTTTGCTTATCATTTGAGGCCAATTAATATAGAATTACCATCAAAGTTTTTATTTTAAAAACTGCAGCGCGTTTTATATATTACATAATTTGTGATATTATGAAATTACTTATAATTCCTTTCCATATGTTATTTATAATAAATATATGAAAATAAGATAGTTTAATGTATTATATGAAATCGTATACATTGTTATAAACTTAAATTTTAAGAAATTAAAAAAAAAATTATAGGTTTCAAAAGATGACTTATATCTTGTAGGTATTACACGATACAATATACAATGTATTAAGTAAGTCGCAGGTACAAAATTTTGTTACGTGTATCTTACAGGATGGTGTACAAGTAAAGCTTCATACTTACCCACCATCTACCTACTTGACCCAGTCTTTTTAGATGAAAAATTTTAATAAGTATTCTTAATGTACAACTTATACCTATAATAATAAAAAAGAAAAAATTCCCTGAAAAAAGAAATCTTCTTATAAACAAACACCCGTAACAACAAACAAATGGTCGTAATGTACTAGTGAAATATTATAAAGTGTAGTCTATTTTCATAGGGTATACCTTTTTAAGTATTGTTGTGCATAGCAACTGTTCAAATTGGGAAAAAAAATTTCATAAAATGTCTTTTTTATTTTTTATGCATTTAGTCCCTAGAACTTTCAATTCTAATAATCAAAATCTTACGAGTTATAGAATTTTGCATTTGAGTTCCAAAACTTCTAATTTTAGTTATGTAAGTCTTAAGATTTTCTTGAACTTTGGAATCAAATCACATATCTACTATTTTTACTATCATATTTGGGTTAAATTCAGTCATAACAATTATCATCAATCCATTTGACATGATGTTTCCATCTTTACAAGCTTTACACTTAAAGATCTAGTTGCAATGAAGTTTTAACAATTGATTTGATATTCGCATATTATAAGTGGGCTTTTAATTTGTTTCATTTTTTTGTATGTTATTTTTATCTCTTTATGATATTTTATTCAACTAGAGTGCTGATTGTAGAATCTATTTTGTTAAGGGATCTTTCAACCTTCACTTGTAAAAGAAATGTTCCTTTTTTGCATCGGTTCTTTAGATTTCATTTCTTTAATTGTTTTGTTGAGATCTCATATTTCGTGTACTAATGTTCTTATACTCTTGATTAACTGCATGAATATTCATTTTGCGAAGAAAGAGGAAAAATCTAACAAGTTGTTTTAGCACCATTTTGTGACAACAATACTCAAAAGTACGTCATGGTAGATTAAAATAGTATATTTGGACTTGGCTCATTGACCGTGTGTTTCTTCTAAGTTCCTAGGATTTGATCACTGAAGGTGAAGATTTTAGGGCTTGGTTGCATATACTTGAAAATATGGGCCAGACTTAGGTGTGCTTTTGCACATATGATATGAGGTCAAAAGTTGAATGCCCGTTAAAGTAAATTTACATTTTTCAGAAAAAAATGCTTGTTCATTCAAAAGATAGGAAATTTGAGAAAAACACTAAAGTGCTGCTGAATTTCTATCTAAAGAGATAAAATGCTTGTTCATCACTATTAGTGGGGTTTGACGCTTGATAGCTCATCCTCTTGTCACAAGTGCATTTGAGATGATTATGATTGTCTACTCCTCCTTCTTGTTCCACCTCTCTCTTAATCATTTTTGGTGTATCATTATGTGTCACTTCTCACAAGTCATATATAGCACAATACTCACGCAATTGCAATATGCATGTAACTACTTCACTCGAATTTATACATCTACAATAGTCAATTTAATACCCAAGCAAATTTTTAATGTTACTTTTACTACCTTATTAACACTATTCGCTTTATTTTCTGATGTGGAAGAAGCAGTCTATAAATACTAGACGGTATTAGGAGAAATAGTATGAATTCTATAATACGCTATCTCTTTCATGTAAGCAAACAGAATAAACAATATTAAAAACATAGTAAAAAAAGTTACAAAAAGTTTGATTGGGTATCAAATTGACCATTTTTAAGTTTACATACCAATTGAATTTTTATGCAAAATTTAAGTAGCAAATTTAACTTTTACTCTAACATAAATCAACCAAGTAATAATCCTTAAAGGAAAACAATCTCTTAAATCCAACAAATTGTACAAATATATAACTAAACATATTGAAAACCTTAGCCTAAATAATTAACTAGATTATTTTCTTATACGCAACTACCGTAGATTCCACCATCAATATAAAGATTATAGTCTAAATAATCATAGTCATACTTAGGATCATCCAAAGAAATTGAAACATAACGAGTAAGCAAAAATACACAATACATATTGCATATATACATATATGATGTCATACTATAAATAAAATTAATCTATTAAATATCGTAACCATAAACATAAACAAGGAACCTTAATATAAGCATGACCCAATTGGAACCAAACACAAGAGAAAATATCCAAACATGCAAACCCATTTTTCATTAAAAACGTAAATATGTCATAGACGACAAATCTAAAAATTTCAAAACCTCTCGTTTGGCAGACCAAAATATTCCTAGACCTCTATTCTTATGCCATCATGCGGATCCAATTAAGATCCTGATAGCTCTCTGGTTATGCTATCCTCCGTGGAACGATGATACCAAGACCTTTAAATTATGCCACAACTAGCAAAACGAAAGTTCTCGAGACCTCTCAAAGGAAACAAGTGGACAATAGAATCTCAAACTAAGATATGGAAACCAGGAATCTAAGAAGTGAAATTAAAAAACAAAAGAAAAAAAAGAAGAAAATGGTGCAAGTTCTAGCATATACTTATAAAAAAGAAGGGTCTATATGGTTCTAAAGGTTTTTATCAATAACACTTTCACACCAACACAAGTAATATATATAATATTGTTTAATTAGTTTAAGGATACTAAATCTATCATGAACAAACAACAATAACTATATACTTGATGATAGAGGTCATCACGGGGCGGTTTTGAACCGCGAACCGTCCCCGACGGTTTCGTATCCGGGAATCGTCCCGTTGGGGATGGTTAAGAACCGCAGAAGGACCCACCAAAATCGGCGAGTCCTAGTGGTTCCTCCGCAAGGAACCGGTGGTTCTTCCGGGTCAAGAACAGCCATCCCAGACGCAGAACCGGCGGTTCCGACCCGGCGTGTATAGACAATTAAAAAAAAACAATTTATGAGTAGTTATTTGTTGTTGTTGTAGTTAGTGTGTTCATGTTGTTGTGGAAGTAATATGTAATATCTGGCACAATAAAATTTATTTGTCATCGTTTGCTTATATATTAATCAACTACTATGTGTTCCGTAATTGTGTTTATTATTTGCTAACTATTATATTTTATTTGGAAATATTTAAATGTTTATTTTGGGTATAAATAAGTTGTAATTGCTTTCGTTGATTTTAGGGTTTTTTTTTCATTTTTCGATTAATTTATATAAAAAAAATGGTTAACGGTTCGAGTGGAACCGGAATCGGAACCGCCAGAACTGGCGGTTCCTTGAAACAGTGAACCGCCCTGGCGTTGGAGGTTCCGGTTCCAGTTCAGGTCCGGAACCGATCCGAACCGTACCAATGTCTACTTGATGTTCGCGTAGTTTCAAATTCTAAAACATATGATGAAATAATTTAATTTCATATCATAAATAAAATATCAAAAGGTTGCACTACCTAAATGTTTAATTTGTCTCCTAAATTTCAATTTCTAATATAATTTTTCAAGTTTCCAAAAATAACCAAAATTACACTCACCCACAGTTTAAGCTCCTGTTGACCGGTGGATTACAAGCAAATTGGCCTTGTTCGAGAAATGTGTAAAATGTGCATGAAGTTCAAAATTATATTAAATTTTTCCCTCTTTAAATAAGATGGGAGATGAAATGTTTTGCATACTCGTTATTTTAAGGACTTAGGGGTACAATGAGATTTTTTTTTATAATCCTAGGTTCTTCATGCAAAAACTCAAGGATCTCCACTAAGAGATCTTAAGAATAAAATCCACATCTTGGTAAATCATGTTCCTTCCCTAAGGAGCCAGTATTAAAAACTCAAAATACATATTGGTAATCTTCATTATATTTCATTACTACTAAAAATAATAAAAATTAGTAAATGACAACGACATGGGGTATGAAAACTTTAAAAGAGTTCCATCAAATATCAACATAACATCTAAGGAACTCAATGAACACGTTAAGCATAAAGATACTCCAAGTTACACGGGCCGGTTTGCTGGATCAAACCTATTTGAATAGCTTCAACTAGAATTATAAATTCATGGTTTTAATTAGAGCTGGGCATACAGGCCTGGCGGGCCGGCCCACTTCAGCCCGCGGGCTAAACGGGCCAAAAATTTTTGGCCCGTTTTAAAAACGGACTAAAATCACTTGGCCCAGGCCCGGCCCGCATTGAACCCGCGGGCTAACGGGCTGGCCCGTTTGGCCCCCATTTTATGTCCCTTTTTTTTTTATGCACATAAAAACATGACAGCCTATTATTACTTAAAGAATTATTCTATTTGTCATACCAAGAAATTTTTTTATGATGAGGTTACATCATCCGTTCATATGAGTCATACCAAGAAAACTCATATGTCCATCATTTTCAATAAAGTTACTACTGCATAGTGCTTAGCCTGAAAAATTAACCAAAGCAGAGAACGACCAAAGTTATTTCATTGGTCTATTCCAATATATTAAACCAAGACAAACACATCCCAATCTCAAAACAAGCAATGAAGCATATCCACATAATCTGGTCTTCAAGTTCCGGAAAAAATGTTTTCGTCACATAAACCAATTTCGCTTTCAATAGAATGGCGTTAATATACAGTAATAGGATATATATTCAACTGGGTATAGAAACTAATAATCTCGTGATTTAGAAACATAACCGAAAGATCGGTTAGTTACGGCATATTTGTTTTGATAAAAAAAATTCTAAAAAACCATATTTTTATTTTTCCACAATTGTTTAAAGAAAAGTAAGATAATTATTAAAAAATATTTTCTTTTATTTTAAAAAATAGATACTCATTCATAACATGATTTTAAGAAAATAAATTACGGATTATAAAAACTTGACTTAAATTTTTTTTTTTTTTTTTTTTTTATGTTTGAACTCTTGGCCCGCGGGCCAGCCCGGCCCGTTATGGGCCAGCCTGCTTTTGGCCCGCGGGCTAACGGGCCGGATAAATTTTGGCCTGTTTTTAAATGGGCCAAATTTTTTTGGCCGCAGCCCACTTTTTTAAATGGGTCAACGGGCCGGCCCGCGGGCTTTGGCCCGTATGCCCAGCTCTAGTTTTAATAGTAGGTTCTTTGATGAAAATTTGCTTTTCTTAATATTACAAAGTATTAATACGTTACAAGATCAAACTCCCCATTAGCTTACCATCACATGGACTCACAAAATGAAAATTTCAACCACAGTAATCCTTCTGGAGATGACATAGGAAGCAAAAACTAACAAGAAGAATAAATTTCCTAATTTCCACACAGCGATCATGACTCTAATCTCCTCCTTATAGCGGTGGTTTGAACGATGCCAGCCTCAGATGCAAATCAACGTCCGCTTCAGAAGCTACAGAAGGTTCCACTTTTCGACCCACAACTAAAACCCATCCTGGCCGTTCAACAAAGTACTGACGGTAACCTCTAGCAAAGACCATTGGGATTGATTTGGTTGCAGTGCAGCGGAACCCAGTTGTACTATTGGCTAACGTTAAACGACACAGAGACCCGCTTGGGTGAACACACGGCCCAGATCTCGCGTTGGGGGGAGTTGAAATTGGGTAAGCTGTTCTCAGCCGTTGATGAGGACTGTCTGTCAGAAGATGGATCTTCTTTGACCGTTGTCTGTCCTTCTTATGTGCGTTTTCATGACCCCCTAATGCCTGCCATAGGATAAACAGATGTTGAGAAATGAGTTTGACTTTGCTTTGTGGAAAATGTTGAGAGAATTTTGTAATATTTATAATACAGAGGTTAATAGAATAAATGATTGTTTGGAAAAATGAAAAAGCAACAAAGTAAAGAAAAAAAAAGAGAGAGAGAGAGAGAGAACCTTTGTGATGATAAGCTAGTAAGTAAGTACATGGTGGTAATTGGTAAATTTATAATAAAAGATAATGTTAGCAGATGACTCAACTTATTTTGAATTGAAGTGAGAAATATTTATTAAAATCGATTTTTTCTAATACAAAATCATCTTATATTTCAATGTTCTCAAGATAACTTAATCAAATATAACTCCTTAACTGATAATTGACACTTAGTTTTTGTACCATAAATTTTCACTAAAATTAACAGGTTTATGCTAAATTTGTAAAATATAGTTTTTCTACCATAAATTTTTACTAAAGTTAATAGGTTTTTGCTAAATTTGTAAAATATTAATATGAAAGAACTATTTTTAAGAATCTTATGAATAAGGGGAGAAAGCCTTTCTCAAATTGATGCTTACCTACCAACATAAGAACTTGATAAAAGTTCTTAGAAAATAGATACCTAGTGAATCAAGCTCTTCAAATTTTTTTTTCCTTTTTCAGACTAATAGCTTTTCTTTCATCATTTTGTTTCAATTTAACTTTACCATTAGTCCATGATTAATTAATTTGATGTGCGTGTGTTCCCTTTGAAAGAACAAACTTGTCTATATCATATGCAACTTCTTATCCCTAACTCATAAGGAAGGACTGCGATCATAATAAATAGATAATTTAGTACAAAGCAACACATGACCAATGTGTTATTTTTCAATTAAAACCTATATTAAAATAAATCCTGACTTATTCACAAGGATTATATTGAAAGAATGTTGGACGGACTTAATATTGTGGACAGCAACCATGTTACATGCAACCCTTGTTAATGATGATATCACCATGAAGTTTAAAAGGAAAAAAATAAAAAAAAGATCACCAAAACTGAGATGCCATGTGTAAAATCTAATGGTCGGTAAGTTACAATAAAAATTTTATAATTATATAGTTTACTTGCCAAGTTAGCATAGCTTACAAATACTTTTGCATATTAAATTTTTCAGATGTTCTTATCTATTGTGCTACAATACATACGACATATCACTCTTAGTAAAGTCTTTTACTATTGAAAGTAATAATGCAACGCGATCTATTCTATTTTCGCGCAAATATTTTTCAAATAAATATTGGCTAGGAGCTATATAGCAATATATCTAATTATCAAAACACCTGAGAGTTTGCAAATTCACGACGGCAAAATTGGCACTCGAACTTCTTGTTGCCATCATTGCTTGTTTCTAATTCAGGAAGTATTGGAGCTCCAGCACTTAATGAAACACCAAAAAGCTTTAACTGTGGAGATGGTTTTTGGTCTAGTGCACACATTATTTCGTACACTTGAAAAATAAAAACTACTTAGTGCATGAATATGAGATATGGATTGGTGAATGGAAGAGGGTATTTATAGGAAGAAATGAAAGAGCCACTTGAAGTGACACAATTGCTTTTAAGATTGGTCCCAAAAGCATAGGTTATTAGGGATTGCTTGAGCATATCCAAAGCTACAGGAGGGAATAGCACTTCTTGCTATTTAATTTGTTTATTTTCTTGAGTGCAAGTGATGAAGTCATCATAACCTGTTGCTCAGTAATAAGATAATTTATTGGCTCAAAAGGTCAAAACATGGGGTGGCTGAACTTTGATATGATATCGGGGAGTTGGATGCATTCTCCACATGGGATGGCTGAACTTTGATATGATACGGGGAGTTGGATGCATTCTCCACTTTGTGCATGGCCATTCCCTCTTGACACGTCGCACGTTACTTTTATATGATTGTGATATGCAAGATGGTTCAACCCATTATCTAAATATTGAGTTGATTTTAAAATGTTAATAAAATGAAAATTTCAATAGTTAGATCAATGATTGGACAATTTCTACGATTTCTTGTATGGTAACACGTATTTAGGTTTACTTTAGTGATACAAACATAAGAAACAATATAGGATATAGAGTTAAACAAATGGCTATTTTTCCCATAGAGTTTGGATGGACTTTAAGATATATTTTAATAATTTTTATTGCTTAGATTGGGCTGGATTGACTCAAAATTATGCTGGTTTAAGAATCAGACCCAACCTAGGTAGCTTTTCATAACCTTGCTTATGGATTCCCCACAAGTCAGAGGTAGGTGCATGGGTCAGGGGTGAGTCATTTGCCTAGACTCAAGTTGCTAGATCCCAAGCAAGTCACTAATGCAAATTAAAGAGTAAAAAAGAAAAAAATTAAAGATAAACCATATTTTTAAGTTAAACAAAAAATTATAATTTTTTACATTATTTTAACATATTATTATTAACAACATAAGAATTGGATGTATTGTTACAAAGAAGATGCGAATTAAGAATATGTTTACCTTCACTATAATAGCAATTCCATGATAGTTTTATTTCTTAGGAGGAATTGTTAGGATGCTTAGTTGCCTATGGATAATCATTCATTATCTAGGTTTGTGAATAACAATTCAATGCTTGAATTGATTTTTCTCAAAATAACCACCAGTTTAAATAAAAAATTAACAAATAAATTTTTATTAGGATTCTACTGTATTCTTTAGTAATAATAATTCTATTACAACCTTATTCTTATATTTTTAGCAAATTAAATGACACTCAGTGTAGATCTGGCTTGATATAAATAAAATTTCATAATGATGTGAGGGTAACTTTTACCTTTTAACATTCATGCTAGTCATTTATCAAACATGGGTGGGGCAAATTGAGTGTACTTCTTATAGATGCAAGTGTAAATTCTTTGTCACAGGATGATTTATGGGTTCAGAGTTTTTTAATTTAAAATATAAGAATTAGAGAGGAAAAAAAAAAAATAGTTTCGGCTAATTCAAGTACCTGGCATCAAATAGCTCTCCATCTAAGGACCTTAGGCATTTGCAATGAGTTAGGCCGTCAACCCTTTTAGGAATCACCAACCTAAACTTATGATATTTTAAAAGTTTTAAACTGGAAGATAATATTTAATATGATGTAGATGATAATCAATAGGATGTTGAGTTAATTTGATTTGTGTTGTCATTCAAATCATTTAGTTTTTAAAATTATTTTTTTATTTAAAGAAATATAAATTTTGATGTAATTTAATAAAATCAAATCATCTTATTGGTTCGATTCCAAACTAGTATAGGTTATCCTATTATGGTGCTATAAATAAGGTTTATGATATATGTTAAGATATCCCATAAGTTTTGAGAAAACTTTTGAAACAAGCATAATGTTATGGGTGGGTTTAGGTTGTATGGGTATAGAATAAAAGTAATTGTATTGATATTGATTTTATATTGTATTATTATGTGATTACAAAGATTGATTATATACATGAGGTAAAATAAGATATAAAACGAAAGATATAAATTAATCCTACCAAATATAAAATATATAAAATAATAAAGGTTTAAAAAAAATCTATCCTAGATCGATCACATTGTGTCTGTAAATGTATTAAGTAATGACTCTTTCATTTTAGATGACATTATATATGTAGGGAATGTAAAAGTAAGCCATGTTGAAAAGTAATTGATATATCAAAAGGTATTCACGGATTCGTACTCTCAAGGTGAAGCTAATTAATTAAGCTTTTTGCTTGTTAATCTTTCGTGTGCTTATGGGAAGAAACACAATTCACACATATTGGAGTTATAGTCACTAAGCTACATGATTTGAATATTATGGTACTGAACATAGAATGTTGACAATGTTGATGTAAACATATCGTAGGCCACGACATGTTGATCGAACGGAATTTGCATGCCTAGGATCGATGAGATAATTTTGTCACCCATAATTCAAACCCAAAAGACTACATTCATCTCTTGTCGTTCTTTAGACTTCAATGCAAAGCCATCCAAAGTGTAGGCAAGAAGATCTCTCAAAGATCCTTCTAAAGGGGGCATCATTACATGTACCCTATATCCCATTTACTAGCTCTCTAGTCAACCATACAATTTCATTTTCTATTGGGGAGAATATTACAAAATAGATGGAGAGTACCTAGCTTGGGAGAGGGTGATAGATTTGAGAGATATTCCTTGTGATAGACGAAGTACATCTAATAAGATTGACATGGACCAAGAAATTTCATATAGAAAAATTAAAGCAACAAAAGGTTTTTTCAAAATGACATCATGGTTGATGACTCGTGCTAATGAGCGGAGTACATATTTGAAATCCCCAACTAATAATACAACCTATTTACTAATTGTGTTAAAAAATCTTAACTCATCATTCAATAGGTCTAATTCATATACAACCATAATACAATGTATGTTTTAGAAAAAAAAATGGAATTGATTTTATTATATGCAAGAAAAACTTCAAACATTCAAGAAAAATCCATGTCAAATCAACAAGAAAGAAGGAAAAAAAAAATCAAAGAACATATGTGAATCCATAGTGTAAGTGGGACTTCAATCTTCTAACCTATAGTATTGTTTGTTCTTGTGTATTCTCACTTGATGGGAGAAAAAAATGTAAAATGTGAGAAAATGGTAGTTGCTTAGACTTCGGACCTTAACTCTCTTTAGATATCTTATTGATTAATTTCTCTTTTTTTTTCCTCTTTTGGCCAATATGTATTACAACTTAGAGTAAAAGTAGGTAATTTAAGATTTGACCCACCAACTTAGACATGATGCAACACAATTGTAAATGTATTTTGGTTGGCAAAAAATTACATAGATAAGAAACAAGTTAAACTTGGATGCAACAAGCTTGAATCGGTGTCTTGGCTTTAGGTTCGACATCTAAACTCATTTCCATCTAGTATATTAAACATGTCTTGTGATGAAGACAAGGGTTTGATCCATGAACTCTTTAGTGTTAATAATGTTTATATTATATATATTAAATATATTTTTCCTATAAGTATGACATAGCTACGATGCACTAAAATATTTTGGCCAATTCTTCTAAACGTTCAAGTCTCACACACAATTCTCTCTCTCACTTATTCTACTTTGTTGGTCTCTGCATATAATCGTCTCTCTTTTCTACTTGTAATTTTTTTCTCTGTTTATCCTTCATTTATATTAAATTTGGTTTTTGGTTTTAGGCACCGATTATTAGTTATTTATCTTCATTTGAGTTATACAAAGCTAAAGTTTCAAATATTTTAGTTACTATAATGTAATAACTATATTTTTTTAAGGTCTACTAATTACAATGGCATGGTTGATTAAGTGCGATGAAATACTATTTGAATTGATCTCAACATGGAGCCTTATTAGATCAAAAACAAAATTTCAAGAAAAAATAATTTATTTATGAATTTTTGGGTAAACTGTAACGCCCTAACTTAACGGCATTACAACTCACCACATGTCCTTTTCTTAAAAAGGACACGCTAAGGCTATAAAATACTAAATCACAAATATAATTATCTCCAAATTTCACATAAAAGGTTACTTGAATTTATCATTACTAAAATTCGTCTCTTAGAAACATAAACTGATATTATCCAAAAGTACTTATATAAAATAAAAAACATAACAACTTATCTTATAAACATCTTCAATAATAATCTAAACAAACTCTATATACTTTGTATGGTCTTCAAAGATCTTTTCTCCTATTCTTCTTTATCCAAAATCTGTTAGTCACCAGTAAGAAAGTCGAATCTACTAACGTCGTCCCACATGGTCAACATGAAAGTCATATCTAGACAATTCTCAACTAATATCATCTTCACCTACACCTGAAAAATGAAGGATTGAGCAAAAATGCCCAGTATGCCATACCACACACACATGCGCGTGAACACACATCAAGCAAATTCACATGCATCATATGCTTATGCAACATCCACAAGTTTATTATCTTTTGATTAACCAACAAGCAACACAGTTTAGGACTATCCATAACTAATCTTAAACCCGGAGTAACTCATGACCTTGATGAAAACCATAATATAAAATAGTGTGTATATATATATATATAGTTGTGTTCCACAATTAAGCTGGTATGACTCTAATTTACCGGAATCATTTCTAAGTGCGACTCCACTCGGGACACCGCCACACAAAGATCATCAGGTTACCAGCATTAGTATCAAACTTCTGTAGTGGTCTTTACTAACCACAGCCAAACAAAAGTAGCATACAATTTTTAAAAGCCTGTAAGAGTTAGTTCAGTTTATATGCATGTCTAATCCTACAAGCACAAATAGCAAACAAGATATGGTTGTACCTGAATTCGCTTCCAAACTCTAATCTACCAACAGATCTTCTTAAAAGAATAGAACCCTAATCCCACAAATATTCTTGATCAACAACATATCTTAATCAATTCCAATTGCAACACATACTTAAACCCTAATCCTTAATTTCATAACCTTACTCAAAGGATCTATAACCCTAATCATAGATCTACGAAAAGAGGTTAACATACCTGTCTCTTTTGTTTATAATTTAATGAAACTTTCAAACTCAGCTTTCTCCTCAATTTCTAATTTCTCCACAATTCCTTCAATACATATATAAAATCTCCAATTAATAATTCGATTTACAAAAATAAAAAAAATTCATTTAACGACAATTGATTGGATCTTTACTTACTTAGAATTTGCAGATCATGAATCTCCTTCAAACATATGAAAGGAACCTTATAAGAAAGATAACCTTAAATGATTAATTGAAAAAGACTAGAGAGAGACCCACTTACCTAGGGTTTTTGCTTAGGGAAAGGCAAGGCAAAACTAGGCTAAAGGATTTATTTATAAAACAAGGTTAGCTTACGAAAAACGCAACCTCGCAATCTTTAAAGATTTTGTTGACCATCATTAATGTGAGGGTTAATAATAATATCTCATTTATTAGGGTTGACCATAGAACCCTCTTATTTTATAACAAATGATACATTTGCCCTTCATTATAAAATTTTTATCTTTATATTACATAAACTATATCTTGTTGTTGTTTTTTTTTTTTTTTTCAATTTAGAATTTTTGATCTTGTCATTTGTTACGTTACATCCATTTCTTCTATGTAGTAGGATTTTGTACATTAACAGCTTGTTGGACTCTTTTAATGAGTTAAGGGCTAAGTCAAGTAATTTTTTTAATGTTATCCCATGAGTTTATGTTTAAACATAAATTGGTTCTTCTATGACATTCCATACTCTATTCACTTAATTTATTTTTTATCTTTAATAGTAAAGGTATTCAACTGCAAACTAGATTATATGACATCTTTATCTTTGTAAAAAGGTTTGCTTGTATAATTTATTGTAGATTCTGCCTATGTGTGCTTTTGTCAACAATGCATTTGTCACCTTCTTTAGTTATAATAAGTAATAACAGTCACAAATTAATTAATGATACAATTTTTATCAATTCATCAAGTACTAATTATAAATAAGTGCTCATGTGAGTCCATTTCCATTGCTCATTTAGTTGTTTAAGTGAGTTTGCATGTCTAAGTCAGTCCAATTTCAAAGTGCCACACATGCGTCTCATATTAGTTAATTGTTTTTATTGATAGAAATTATCTGGCTTGTTCATTTGACTCATAAGTACGATTTTAGTTGTGGTACCAGAATAGTTGTGCCACATTAGTTTTTTCCCCCCTAATTCTTTCATAATTATTTATGATAATTTAAATATTATTTGACTTTGGTCATATGTGTAGGTTTAGTGGAATTTAATATGTTGGTATTGCAACTTTTCTTTCTATTTATAGGTAAATTTTGTCATGGTCAAGTGCTTCTTGGGCTAGATTCGACCTCATTAAGCCATGGGTCAATTTGATTAGATTCTGGGTTGACTAGATACATGCCTATGATAGCTTTAGGGCAACCTTAGATTAGGGAAAAACATCCTCGCCATACTAGTCTAATGAAATTCTCAATTTGAGCTTTAGCATAGGCCCAGGTTTTATAAATTCCAGGATTAAATCCCCTTATGACACCATAATAATAATAATTTACATCTTATTTCTTATCATGTGCACATGTGGTCTAGTAAGTCCAGTATGTAATTTAGTAAGGTTTGTCATCCCCATACAACATCTATCAGTGTTTTTTGTTATATGGTAATTCTTGTATCATTCACCTTGTTATGCCTAAATGCTTGTGTGTTTTTTGGGTTTTGATCGGGTGCAAGTAAGCCAATGTCTCCAAACATCATTTTTTCGATTGGAGGAAAGTAATTCTTCATTAACTCATTTCCAGTAGGTCTTATTTTCTTTTGAAAGGGTGCAAGCATGGTAAGAAAAGGTGGTCTATAAGGGAAAGAAAGATTTTCTAGTGAGAATTGGAAGGTTTGAGATAAGAACTGAGAAGATTGACCAATCTAAGAGGATTGGCTAGTTTGAAATTTCTATAACTCTTTTTCTTTCTGTAAGTCTTTGAGAGTCTTGTATTTGTTATCCATTGTTGATGTACATGCTCAAAAGATCAGGCAAATCATTATCTTTTCCTTTTATATGTTCAAAATCAACATTATATCATTTATTAACCAATAAATCAGTAAATTTTATCTATCTTTTTTGTGACTTGCTTTTTTCATTTTTCTTTCTATAAAACTTAACTATAGCTTTGCAGTCTGTCCTAATCAGTATCTCCTTTTTATTTAATAAAAACAATCTAAAATAATTTAAATAATAAATTACTATGATTAATTCCATATCTATACTACTTTTAAGTCCTTTTTCTTTAAATATTCCACTGTTATACCTATAGATTTCCTCATCTTTTTTCAAAGAATATTTATGGGGTTTTCTAATTAAAATTGCTCCTCATCCATTTTCACAACCATCTGTATCTACTATTAGAAAATCTGTGTCTAACGGTAATTTTAATTATGATAATTTTCTAATTAGTAACTTTATTTCTCCTATCAAATGTAATTATGTTTTGTCTAATTTTGTAAAAGTATGTGCCTTTTTATAAAGTAACTTAGTATGCTTTCCTAGATTTTTAATGAAAGGCCTAGCACAGTTAACAAGTCCTAGAAATTGTTGTAATTTCTTTCTATAAGTTATTTCTGTAAATTCTAAAACCTTTTTTGCTATGTGTTGCTGTAATTTTATTTTTCCATTTCCTATTTTAACTCCTAAGAATTCTATGTTTCTTCTGTAAAATTGTATTTTCTTTTGACTAACAATTATCCCATTATTTTGAAATTCTATAAGTACTTGTTTCAAGCGGTAGTATGCTCTTTCTCATTTTTTGAAAATACTAAAATGTCATCTATATAAACACAAACAAAAGGATATTTATCGAAAATTGATTCCATTTTTCTTTGAAAGATTGCTGGTCCATTTTTTAATCCAAAAGGCATAACTAACCATTCAAAATGTCCCAGAGGACAAGTAAAGGTTGTCCAATGTATAGAATCTTTTTTTTTCATTTTTATTTGCTAAAATCCTGATTTACAATCGAATTTACTAAAAATGTTACAATCTTGTATTTTATTAAGTAAGTCTGTTTTGTCTGGTATATTTTAAGCATCAGTTTCTGTATTATTATTCAATTTTCTATAATCTATTACCATTCTACTTTTTCCTCTAACTATTTTACTATGTTTTTTAACTATAAAGGCAAGACTTCTATGTGGGCTATCTGATCTTCTTACGACTCCTAATTTTAGTAATTCATTAATATGTATTTTGAATTATTCTCTATCTACATTTTCACAAACTATCTGTTTAGCTTTTATTTCTATATCTGGATTTATTATTTTTAATTTACATTCTATCTTGTTTCTATCCCAAAATTTTGTTGGATTATTTCCAATTATCTCCTTCTTTTCTAATCTACTTAAAATTGTATCTATTTCTGTACGTCCTGTTTCTATTAAGTTGTAAATAAAACTGTAATTTACACATTTGGTTTTTACGTCTAAGTTATCATAATTTTCCAAAAATTCTGTAAATAAGTCTTCATCTACTTGTTCTCCTAAGTTATTTCCTTCCCTTTTATTTTCTTTTTTTAATTTTTGTTTTCCTTACTTTGCAGGTTCTTGTCTTTTCATATTTACAATTATCTGTAATTCTTGATGTTTCTCCTGTTAAAAATGTAACTCATTTTCTTGTAATTATCATTCCTAATCTATCATTTACAATAAACTATAATCTTAAAATACACACGTGTTTTCTTACAGTCATGTCTCTTACATAAGTTCTAGAACTCATAATCTGTAATTCCATCCATTTTCAGTAGTATTCAAAAAGTCTTCATCCATTTATTCCGCTTTTATACATTTTTTTCCTGGTACATCTTGTATCTACGAGGGCTTCTGTTTTTAAAATTTCAGTTTCTATTATAAACTTTACCTTTATTTTCATGTTTGTAATTTGTAATCCTAGTTTCTCATCTACTTCTCTATTTATGTAAGTCTTGATCATTCTTTTTTCTATCTTATTTTCTTCTAAGAAAATCTTATCTTCCTGTATTAGTGTATCCCTATCTTTATATTCTTTTTGTACTTCTTCTAATCTATTTTCTCTTTTTTTTATTCTTAGTATTCTTGTTTCTAGTAAATTTGAGTGGTTCTTCCATCTATTATAACTACTAGTTTTTTGTATGCAATGGAGTTAGGAATTGAAGCTAAGGAAATTGATGGAATTCGAGGAAGGAAATTAGGGTTTCAATTATTTGGGAAAGAGAAGTCTGTCAAGGAAGAAGAGAGTGAAGCAGTAACTAAAAGTAAAGTGTTAATATCAAAGCTAGCACGTGAAGATTCAGGAGGCAACGAGTGGCAGCCAGCACGTGAAGATGCAGTCAAATGGGACACGTGATGTGACAGAAGTTAATGACGTTCGGACGAAATTGATATTCGGGCAAGCAAAGTTGATTTCGGATCGGGTCATGGATTCAAATAAACAAATATAGTTAGTTATTAAATAGTTTTATAATGTAATATCTTATTTTACAGAATATGTGATGTGGCATAACAACCCATCATCTTTTGCACGTGATAGGATCTTACAGATATTATTGTTACTACATCAAAACCATCTCTGTATATATATCATCATTGGGTGATATAGAAATATATCAGAAACAATTATCAATACATTTCTTTGCTCTAAACTTGTATTCAAGTTAAGCTGTATTCGGCTAAATTCCCTAATTTTCCCTTCTTCATTGGCCCACCATATAGCAAATTGGTATCAGAGCTTCACCACGATGGAGACGCGCGAATCCAAGAGAATGGAGGAAGTTATGAAAGCTGTGTTCAAGGAACAATTGGATTGTCAAGAAACTGCACTCATGGAACAAACCAAGCGTCAGGATGAATGGATCAAAATGTTTTCAGAAACTTTACAGAATCAACAAAAAATAATTGAGAAATAGAATCAAACGATTGAATCATTTAAACAACAAATAATGGGTAAAGGAGTGGTGCTTAATCAATCCGCAACCAAAGATATCACGGATCTGGAAAGCATTTCAACAAATGGAGCTAATCAAGGTATGAGAAACTCCAGTAATAACTCCTCGAATTATCAGTTGCCAACTAGGAGTACTAAAATTGAATTTCCAGCATTCAATGGTGAAGGTTTTAGAACTTGGGTATCTAGAGCTGAACAATTCTTTAATTTAGATGATACACCTGATGATCTTAAGGTTAAGATTGCCACTATGCACTTTGATGATAAACCTTATGAGTGGTACAATGCATTTATCAAAACTAGATCTGAAACCACCCCCTTAACATGGGATGAATTCACAAAAATCTTAAATGCTCGATTTAATGAAAGAGGGTTTGAAGACCCAATGTCTGAATTGAAGGAACTACAACAGGTTGGTTCCTTACAAGATTATACTGATGAGTTTTTGTACCTATCTACACAAGTTCAATTGTCCGAGCTACATCTTGTCAGTTGCTATCTTAGTGGATTGAAACCAGAACTTCAGTATCCCATTCGGATGTTCCAACCAAAATCCATTACACAAGCATTAACCTTAGCCAAATTACAGGAGGCCACTCTATTATCCTCAAAACACAATATGAAATCTTTCAAAGGTCAATTCTCTGCTAATCAACAGATTGTTCGCCACAGTTCAGCTCAATATTCCACAAACACTTCACAATTCTCAAATAGACCAAACACAACCATAAACACTACCCTAAGCCCAAACACTACTCTAAACTCGAGCACAAAACCCTCCATTACCACCAAACCCAGCTTTAATACACATAACCGATCCACTAGGCGACTGACACCTGAGGAGCTTGAGGAAAAAAGAAGAAAGAAAATCTGTTTTGGTGTGATGAGTCTTTTGGTCCTGGTCATCGTTGTAAAAGCAAAAGCAAAAGGTTGAACTTATTGGTGGTAGAACCAGATGAGGATGCTAGTCTGGATGAAGGAATTGAGGAGTGTGTCAATGAGCTGGGAGTTGATTTATCTCAACTACAGCTGAATGCAGTAGGAGGAGAGGGTGATACTATGGTGCATTGTATGCGGGTTATAGGCAGTCATAAGATGAAGAATTTGAACATATTGATTGACACAGGAAGCTCATCCAATTTTATGGATGCTAACTTGGCCAAGAAGCTCAACTGCTCTCAATCAAACCCTACTTCAATATCAGTTATACTAGCTGATGGAAGTAGGTTACAGAGTAACCAAATGGTGCGGAACTTTCAGTGGAAAATGCAAGGAATTGTTTTTCAGTCCGATTTTCATATTATTCCTTTGAACTCATGTGAGTTGATTTTAGGAATGCCATGGCTCATTTCATTGGGAACAGTAAATTGGAATTTCAAAACACTGAGTATGACTTTTGTTTGGCAAGGACAGAACTGCACTTTAAGAGGAGCACGAGAGAAATTAAAAGCCATATCAGGAGCTGCATTAAACTCTTACTAAGTTCAACCACTAAAGGGATGGAAATTCAATGTTGGATAATTTCCAACACAGGGGACTCATCAAAACATCATTCACAATCTCTACATCCACACATGATAGACTTATTGGAGGAATTTCATGATCTTTTTGAAGAACCAGCAGCTCTACCACCTGACAGATCTTGTAATCATCGAATTCACTTAACTGAGGGCTCTCAACCAGTGAATTTAAGACCTTATAGACACTCAGCCATACAGAAGACAGTACTGGAAGACATGATCAAGGAGATGTTGCACAGTGGAGTTATAAGACCAAGCCATAGTCCTTATGCTTCACCAGTAGTTTTGGTAAAGAAAAAAGACAATTCTTGGCGGATGTGCGTTGATTATAGAGAGCTTAACAGACAGACAGTGAAGACAGGTTTCCCATTCCTATAGTTGAAGATTTGTTTGATGAGCTCAATGGGGCTAAATGCTTCAGCAAACTAGACTGAGATCGGGTTACCATCAAGTATTGATGCACCCTAAGATGTTTACAAAACAGCTTTTAGAACACATGATGGGCACTACGAATTTCTTGTTATGCCGTTTGGTTTAACAAATGCACCATCCACTTTTCAGGTCTAATGAATGAAGTTTTTCGACCCTATTTGCGTAAATTTGTATTGGTATTTTTTGATGATATACTCATCTACAGTACCAATATAGAAACGCACATGGATCATTTGAGAACAGTCTTTGGTATCTTGAGGAAGGAACAGTTATTCCTTAAAAGAAGCAAATGTGTATTTTGTGTTCAACAAATTGATTATTTGGGACACATTATAACACAAGAAGGAGTAACTACCGACCCTAGGAAGATTGAAGCTGTGGAACAGTGGCCAATTCCAAAAAATTTGCGACAACTTAGAGGATTTCTGGGTTTGGCAGGTTACTATAGACGGTTCATACATGGCTTTGGCACCATTGCTCGTCCATTAACTCAGTTACTAAAGAAAGATCAATTTCATTGGGGAAAGGAAGCTCAAGATGCATTTGAAAGGTTGAAGAAAATGCTGGTGAATTCACCAGTTTTAAGGTTACCAGATTACACCAAAAAGTTTGTTATTGAGACTGATGCTAGTGGAGATGGGATAGGAGCTGTTTTGATGCAAGAAAAACACCCCATTGCTTTCATTAGTAAAACATTAGCTCAAAGACAGAGGGGCATGTCAACATATGAGAAAGAACTCTTAGCTTTGGTCTATGCCATTGATAAATGGCGTCATTACTTGATTGGAAGGAGTTTTATAATCAAGACCGACCATCAGAGTCTAAAATATCTTCTTGAGCAGATTAGTGACTCCTAGTCAACAAAAATGGTTGACTAAGTTACTTGGTCTTGATTATGAAATTGAATATAAGAGTGGAAGTACAAATGTGGCAGCTGACTCACTCTCTAGAAGGAACGCCAGTCAACTGAATCAACTACAAATTCATTCGACTCTTCCAGACATTCTAGAGGAAATTAAAGTAAGTTGGTCACTGAAAGGAGGTTATGAGGAAATTATTGCAAAACTTAAGCATGGGGATAGTGTCGGACAGTTCTCTTATGAAGGAGAAATACTAAGGAGGAGGGGTAAGATTGTTGTGGGACCATCAACTGAACTAAGGAAGAAACTACTCACACTGTATCATGGTGGTCCTTTGGGGGGTCATTCAGGAGTTCAGGCCACCTATAAGAGATTGTCCACAGTATTCTACTGGCCAAAAATGGAACGTGAAGTCAGACAGCTAGTAAGAGAGTGTGATACATGTCAGCGTTTTAAATTTGAGAATGTAGCAACTCCTGGATTACTTTCTCCCTTGAATTCCTAAGGAATTCTGGCAAAGCATTAGCATGGATTTTGTGGAAGGTCTTCCTAAGTCACAAGGAAAGGATGTAATCATGGTAATTGTCGATAGGCTTAGTAAATATGGGCATTTTATAGCATTGTCACACCCTTACAATGCTGCCACAGTAGCTCAAGCCTACCTAGACAATGTATTTAAGCTCCACGGAATGCCTGAAACAATTATTTGTGACAGAGATCCAGTCTTCATGAGCTCATTCTGGAAGGAATTTTTCAGATTACAATTGGTGGAATTCAACATGTCAACCGCCTACCATCCCCAAACAGATGGACAGACAGAGGTAGTCAACAAGTGTTTGGAATGCTACCTAAGATGCATTACAGGGGAACAACCTAAACAGTGGGTTAGATTTCTTTCCTTAGCAGAGTGGTGGTATAATACTAACTACCACTCTAGTACTAAGTATACTCCGTTCGAGGCTCTGTACGGGTATCAACCACCCTTACATGTTCCTTATGTCCCTGGCGATTCAAGAAATGCCTCTGTTGATACTATGCTAACAGAGAGAGAGGATCGAATTAAGCTACTTAAATTCCATCTAAGTCGAGCGCAACACAGAATGAAACAAGTTGAGGACAGGAAGAGATGTGAAAGAAAATTTCAAGCTGGAGATCTGGTTTTATTAAAATTGCAACCCTACAGGCAGAATTCATTGAAGCACTCCAAGGTTCATAAGCTACTACCTAAGTACTATGGACCGTATAAAGTACTGAAGAAGGTTGGAGAAGTAGCTTACCAGTTGGATTTGCCCCCTGAAGCCGCCATCCATCCTACTTTTCATGTATCCCAACTCAAGAAGTATCACGGTCCAAGATCTGATGTGTCACTGCAACTACCTGTCAACAACAATAAAGAAGAGAATGAGTTAATCCCTGAAGCAATCCTTGGAAGGAAGATGATAAAAAAGGAAATCATGCCGAAACCATGCTACTTATCTCATGGAAGGGCCGCGCTCCATCTGAAGCCACTTGGGAACCCTACAACGACATCACCATGCGGTTCCCTAACCTGCCCTTGTGGACAAGGGCCTTTGAAGCAGAGGGGAATGCAATAGAGTTAGGAATTGAAGCTAAGGAAATTGATGGAATTCGAGGAAGGAAATTAGGGTTTCAATTATTGGGAAAGAGAAGTCTGTAAGGAAGAAGAGAGTGAAGCAGTAACTAAAAGTAAAGTGTTAATATCAAAGCTAGCACGTGAAGATCCAGGAGGCAAGTGGCAGCCAGCACGTGAAGATGCAGTCAAATGGGACACGTGATGTGACAGAAGTTAATGACGTTCGGACGGAATTGATATTCGGGCAAGCAAGTTGATTTCGGATCGGGTCATGGATTCAAATAAACAAATATAGTTAGTTATTAAATAGTTTTATAATGTAATATTTATTTTACAGAATATGTGATGTGGCATAACAACCCATCATCTTTTGCACGTGATAGGATCTTACAGATATTATTGTTACACACATCAAAACCATCTCTGTATATATCACCATTTGGTGATATAGAAAATATCAGAAACAATTATCAATACATTTCTTTGCTCTAAACTTGTATTCAAGTTAAGCTGTATTCGGCTAAATTCCCTAATTTTCCCTTCTTCATTGGCCCACCATATAGCATTGTAATTTATATTTTTCTCCTTGCAGATCCAAACATTTCTTACGGCTCTCATCTTGACACATTTTACACCTAAACTTGATTGTATTATGGGGGTATCAGAGCAATATTTACATGGATGGTCATTTTTCGGCCTGTACTCCTGCAGTCCTCCTCCTCGTTTCCTTCAACTTTGGCACACACGAACGCGCCGGGGGAAATGGGATATGGATTCACTTGACCCATTCCCAACGCCATTCCATTCCATTCCAGTATTTGGTTTCAGCTTTTGTGGAAACGTGGGAATGGAATGCCCATTCCGGCTGCGCATTCTGCTATATTTACACAGTTGCTTCTCCTTTTCTCTCACTTCTCCCGATACCAAACAAACCCTAGCAAGTTTCTCTTTCTTCCTGTTCCTCTTCTCTCTCTAGGTTTTCGCTTTCTCATTTTCCCATTGTTTGTTAATTTTTTTTTAATGCTTTTTTACACAGGTTTTGCAGACAAGGGTTACTTCACTTTGGCGACAGTAAGTTCGTAAATTTTTTTTTTTTTTTTTTTACTGTGTCGTCCGTGTCTGCACCGTAAGTTAACGTTACAAAAAGCGAAAAGCGGACGGGTTTTGATGCTTAGCCGTACATAATTTAATTTCTTTTTTGGTAATCGTTAGAAAATTTTTTTTATCACTTTGGCAATCTATCAAACACCTGCTCTACACTTTTCATGATTCCATTTAGTCAACGATCTGTTCTGTTCAAGATTTTATCCATTAAACCCCAATCAGTCAACCCAAGAGGGTTGTTTTTTAAATAAAACGATTTGTTTGGAGAACCGTAGGATATTTCATGGAAAATAATGAGAAAGAGAGACATATGGTGCAGTTTATTTTTTATTTTATTTTTTTGGACCTATGAAAGACAAATAAATAAATAAAGGGCAGTTTAATTTCCATGGAATTAACCTGGTGAGCCTTCTATTCTGTTGGACTGGTTCTTGTGATGGTATACCTGAGGATTTTGCAATTCATGAGTGGACACGAAGTATGGTGCTGTGTTTGGCAAGTGGGTACCTATTTTATTATGTTTCAAAAAAGTAAACTTAATTGGTGTCTTTATACTGCAATGTTTACAAAACAAGACAGGGTCATTGTTCTGGATGTGATAACAAATTCTACGGTTTCGTGATGGTTATGATAGGACCAGTTTTTGTTACATCATTAAATGTTTCAGATCTATTACAAGCATGATTAAAATCATAAATATTTTTTAGACTAATTTTTATAATCAATTCGATAATAATATTATAAGCATGACAGTACCGTAGAATTTCCCAAATGTAACAATGTTTGATTATATGTTACCTCTGGTGTGCAGGTTTCTCTAAAATCAGTGGATTAAAGTTTTGTTTTTTGTTTATGTTAATGAATGATTATATATTTATTTCTAACAGTTCACATTGTTTTGTAATCATGACCCTGCGGCAGTGGTAGTAAATTTGTAATTTGCAATAAGATTACTGATTTCTTTTGTTTAACACATCCGTAATGAAATCAAGAATGAAACTAAACTCGGAATATTGGATCATACTTCTACAATCCAGCCTGCATTCTAGTTTATTGCTGATTAATTTTTCAAGCATCTAATTGAGTTGTAAATCTTTTTAAGAATGTAATTCAGTTCATTATTTTTGCTGAAAATCATGTCTATTAGCTGGAATTAGCGGTAAGCTTTTAAAGTTCAGAACTCAATAGATTGTGCAAAAGATTTTTTCCCTTGATTTGGTCAATTATCCACATTTAAATAATATTTTAAAAAGATAATCGTGTAGTTGAGAAAAATAAAATAAAATAAGACAAGCCATCGAGATTGTGGGAGCCTAAAACTTTAGGGAACTTTTATGGATCATACCGAAATTGAATCTATCCATAACAAGTTAGCGTGCCAACATGAGTTGACCTAGATATGATTGGTTAGAAAACAACTGATTGTGAAGTTATAAACAACTAAGACCTTAGGATAAGTTCAAATTCAATTCACAATGCGAAATCGTCACCCCGATTATTGCCCAGAAATTGATGGGACAAATTTCTACTGCTATTATTGCCCCCACCAATGCACTGAAGTGCATATTTTCACAAAAGAGAAGCTCATAAATGAGAAGAAGATGATTGATGGATTAGAATTTTGTGGTTGCTATTGGAACCAGTAATACATTTCAAGTCGGCAGAACCCTAAAGGACAAAGTTTCATATAATATTTTTTCTTTGCTTTTTTTTCCCCATTCATATCAAGAATCGATTCATCTTGAAAACAGGTAAAATTTTGAATATGAAATCCTCTGTACTAATAGCACGTTTTGTTAACTAGAATGGAATTGATATTTCATTTTTATTATCCTAAAATATCAATTCTTTTATTTCGTTTACAAATAATTCTTTCAAAAGAATATGTATTCCATATAATATATAATAGATAAGGAATCTACATTCCTTTCTTTTGCTAGAAGAATGGCTATTTTTGATAAAAAAATATATTTTTCTTCCAAAAATATCTCTAATGATAAAATAAGAAATTACAATTTTTTTTTTACCTTTTTTCATTCGAGTGAAGCGAATGTACCATAAAGAGCCTATTGTCCCATCTCACCCCATCTTATATTGGGTCAAATTTTAGTTACCAAAATTTACTACTGGTATCTTGCCCTATCTTGCTTCATTACTATTGCATTATCCCAGATTTGCTTTTTCAACTGTATCTTGAATAATCAAGTTCAAACTCATATAAACTGGCAATAAGTTAGACTGATTGAAATATACTAAACGTCGAAGACATAACAAGACAAATTACATATTTAAAGTGGCACATTCAATTCAAATATTGGAAGGATATTCTTGACTAACACTTTGGCAATACCATTTGACATAAATCCGAAACCGTCACCAGTTCTGTTGGAGTAATTCATTTGTAAATGCATTTAATGCGTTTTTGATGCCCGAACTAATTTTTTCAGCTTTGTTAATAAAAACAGAGTATGACAGTGGCAACACAGGTCGACTTTTACCGTGAGCGGATATTACGCATTAAAAAAAAAAAAAAAAAAAAAAGATTCCACGAACACTTGTATAGAATTTGCAACATTCAGTAAAGTTTCAAAGCCGTTGAAATCCATCCCTAGTATTTAAACAAACCTTTATTTTGTCTTGCAACGCTTTATAAACATCTTAAAAATATATTCCATAACGTGTTCACATCAAAGATACCACTCATATGTTTGGATTATTATATGGTTTCATGGATGTGACTAGCTTACCACCGAAGCCATCTTCATGTGAACTTCAAAAAACAAACATTCGTACTTACCCGCCACAACTGAACTGAACCCAATTCATTGGAGTTTGTCATTCCCTCATAGGGGCCCGACGAATCCTCAATTTTTATCGAAATTTCCCTTTCAGTTTTTTGAGCAAACTGGCCCGTTTGTCATTATTCATATCAAAATGGAGGCAAATCATTAATCATTTTTTGTCGGATCAAACAAATATTTCCAAGGTGGATGTGCATCGGGCCGCTCGGATGATCTGTTTCTGTTGTGGGTTGGTAGACGTGTTTCAAAAGACTTCATGAAGTTAAAAAGCTAGCTTGGGTGAGGAAAAAATGTTTGGCAATCGTGTTTCAAAACATTTATGCAACTTCTCAATATACTACGGAATCCATTTGATAACTTTTAGTGCATACCACTAACTAGGAAAAATGTTAAACTTGTAAGCATATATAGGTCGGAGACACGTTACACTGGATTGGAAGTTAGACTCCAATACAATCATCAAGAAAATTTATCCACGACCATTATATTCCACAAATTTGCATCTACAAAATTTACTCTCTCAATTTGAAACGAAGAGAAACCAACACTAAAGTTTAAACCTCATCCTCATGAAGCAACATATTGGGGATCCCTTTATTGACCGGAAATTTCCTACCAGTCTCAGGACAAACCAATGCGCCTTCCTCTAGATGAAGCTCCAAGAGTGCGTGGTGGAACTTTTGAAGGAAGTCTACAGAGTCCAGCATTGAAGAGTCGGATTCTGTAGGTAGCTCAGCATAACCCATGGTCCGAGCTGCATCAACCAGAGCGGACCACTCCACCTTGGCAAACATGTTTTTAAGGAAGTCAGTGTTCATCTCTACAGGCTTTTCTATAACCTTTTCAACTTCAATGCGGAGTGGGAAACCGTTCGTTACGCCCTTTATATTTGATGACAGCATGTTGTGGGTAAGGAGTCTCATTTTCACCTTTATCCCTATATATGGACACAGTAGGGTTAGCTTCATTGATGTAAAAAAAGACAGCAGGAGAACAACCATCAAAACCAACATAGCGCAATGCACAAAACCAACGAAGTCTGTAGGATTATAAAGGCCAAGGTAAGGTAAATGAACAACGACAAAATGACAAGATGAGGTGCTCCGGCATAGGGACAGAAGGGAAAAGGTTGTAAAGGTGGCCTCCTTATCCACAACTCTGGTCGGATGAATGGAGGACCAACCCGGGTTTTCTGATGATTACCCAAAGAAAATTACAGTAAAAAGGAAAATACACAGCAACTAATTCATCCAGCATTGTAAAAGATAAATAGATTTCAACTCTGTCTCAAAGATCTTAGTCTATTTCAACTTCTAAAACTAGTTTTCGAATAGCAAACAAGATATTCTGCAATGAGCTTTTTCCTTACTTTAAAGAAATTCTCTATATATAGAAGATGTGACTTCAATCTCAAATTAAAATCAATATCAGTCTGCACGTTTTGCAAAGCTCTAAAACAACATAAGCTATAAAGACATTCCATCCATCAAAATCTAACTTCAGAGAAGGGACATAACAAAAATGCACCTGAGGAAAGAGAAAGGTATACACAAACCCAATTAGTTTTCTGATCCACTTAGGCAGAACTACACTCCCACTAACCCTCAAAAAATTATCTGTCTAGTTCCAATAATTCACACTCCACTTATAAATTTCACAGGCAGCACAAACTGGTTTCTCCATAGGGCAAAGGGCACATGTTTGAGAACCTTTATTATATAAAAAAGAGGGGACTCTGAACCAATGTTTTATTTATTCCACTTTTGCTAAAGTATTCAAATACAGATTGCAGGGATCATATCTCTGTTAAAAAGATTACTGTTTTCACACCTTGAAACTTTCACACCATACTTGATCTCATTACTTAATCTTACACATTCAACCAACCATTTTAATTTATTCATGAAACTCAACAGAAAACTTCTGCTTTCAATGAATCAGGACCACAGAAAATCACTCGATATATAGAATTTAACTACAGCTCCTTTCTAAGCATTACTCAGCAGCTATTTAATCCTTGCCAATTGTTCATAATTTCAAACAGGAGCTACCCAGAAAAGCATCTTTCCTTTTTATCTCAACCATGATTCTTTGTACAGACTATGCTTCTTTTAAAAATCTCCTCCCTGCAATTCCCCTAAGAAAACTAGAAAGCCCAATGCATCTTATATTTTAGTAAATAATTTAACAATCTCCATCAAGGAATCACATACCAATCACGGCAGAACTACCATAAAATTCATTTTACAGGGGAAAAAAAACTGCAAGTAGAAAATTTTTCTCTTTTATTCTGAAAATTAATAAAATCAGAAGCATTTTTTTGGTTGATGCATATATTCCATTCTGAGCATAAGCAACTAATAGAAATTTCCCTTCTTCATGCAGTCTTACATTAGAAAAGATTCAAGGCTTAAGCTCAAAACTCGACAAGATTACAAAAGAAAAGGCTCAGATTGCAAAAAACCCTTCATCAGTAATTAGATATGGAGAAAAGTTACCTAAAGTGATATTTTGCACTTCCCTTTAGTGCCACAAGGTAGAACAAAGGCTATAAAGAGAAGTTTTAACTAGGTTTAGGGTTTTAATTTGTTTCTTGAAAACTACACATCAGACCTTGAATGGGCTGGTTTCTACCTGACCAAACCCTATAGAAAGGTTACATATTTTCCGCAAAGGATGATGGAGAACCCTATGTATATGTATCCATCGTTTTAGCAGTCAAACAATTGTTTGCACAACACCATGTTAAATATGATTTTGCTTTATAGATAATAGCACCACGACTGATTACACTTAAAGTTAGTTGGTGTGTGGTGTGGTGGGGTGGGGTTTGAATTTTGGTTTTGTTTACAGGAAAAAAGAAAGTATTTTACATCAATCTTTTCTTTTCTTTCTATTTTCTGCAAAGAATATAATCATGTCATTGTTGTTACTATTGTTATTTTATGGTTACCTTCACTTTCATATTAACCAAACTATCAAAAAGGAGGTAGCATCAGCTATGATACCAAAATGACCCTTTACCACAAGCTTGAAACACCTATAGTCACACGTTCTTAACTTAGCCTTGAATCATGCTTTCATCATGAAGCCATTCTTAATATCAAACCTCATTTTTATGCTCAATTTCCAAATTTTTAACTCACTGTTACCTATACATGTACAACATACAAGACACAACACCACCCCACTTTTCATTCCCAAAAGTACAGCTTTTGACTCAAAGTTCAATCAATTCCATATCCTACCATCCTCTCTTTCTCTTTCCATTGCTTCCCAAAGTAATTTTTGCATTTAGTTAATCAAAAGTCAACATTTTTTCTGTAGCTGGAACGATGCTACTTTATTTGTAGTTAAAAGTGAGAAAATGATAAACTAGACAGCAAATTTACCTTAACCTAAAGATGTCAAAACATGAAAGGCAAAAGTGATGACAAATTCCATTCATAGCTCAGAAAAAGATATCTAGAGATCAACGCAATAAATCAATTGGAAATTCGACACGTCCTCTATGAGCTGACTTCTCCATGATTTAATCTTGCTTGTAGCACAAGTGATTGTGTCACTCTGGCCATATTGCACTACTTTTTCCGAATATATTTCTGGATAGAAAGAGGTAAAAGCACCACTCTTATCAATGAAATTCTGACCTTATCCAAAGAATCCAGAAACAGTAATCACCCAATCCACTGCTTGTAAATGTGACGTAAATTCTATTCTTCCAGTGAGTATTCTCATCAATCTAGAAACTGTAATCACCCAATACACTGATTGTTGTGTATTCCAGGAAATTGAACACACATATGTTCCCTAATTGATTTATTCTTCCTTACTCTCCACTGTTAGGTATAATGCAGAGATAGGCTAAGGTAAGAACATAAGAATATACTTATTGGGAGAATCTAAATCATCAAGTTGAGCTCAGCCTATCGACTGTTTTTACCATAGCATCTTGGTCCACTTTCCTAAACAACTATTCACGAAACACCCAACCATCCAAAAACATTATCTTAAATTTACAAAATCATCATTATTTGCTAAGAATGGAAGTATCTCTTAAACTGGAACATGAAGCATAAGTGAATCTTTCATTATTTATCAACAGAAAGCAGCATACGATTATGTAACAATTATTCAAACCCTTAAAATCCAATTTCAATTGGTGTTGAGGTGAATGAACATAATTTATCGAACCAATAAAGTCGTGAGTCAAACAGAAATCTTTTCAATGCCCCTTAGAAAAATCGGAAATATTTCCTTAGAGAGAGAGAGAGAGAGAGAGACCTGGTTTTTACCGACTGCTGGTGTTGCGGCAGCGTCCTGGTGAGTATCGGCCGGAGCAATGAGAATGTTCCAATGCTGGGTGTTCCCAACAAGATACAAAGAGCGGGTTAGGGACAGAGAGAGCGTAGGTTTAGGGTTTATGCTATACTATCAATGCTGCGCTCATCAGCCTAAGGATGGTAAAAATAATTCTAAGTTCTTTAAATTTTATTAATTTAGCCCAAGTTGGGTTTCTTTGAATTTTTATGTATTATGTCTTAGTGTAGATATTATATTTCTTTTATTAGGCATTATATTTGATATATAGATTTCGTTTATTTTTAAAATTAATTATCTAAATTTTGCAAAAATAATCATTTACTATGTAAAAGTTCTTTAATATCAATAATTATAAAAATAAACAAATATAATTAAATTGATAATTAATTAGAAAAATTGGCAAAGTTCAAATAACATTCATCAATATTTTTTTAATATTTTCATTCCCCGAGAAAAAGCAAATACTAATCTGCCTATTCATTTTACTATCATGAAGGAATGTGGATTAAGGAAAAAAATAACCAATTTTTCAAAAAAAAATTACACAAATCTACCAAATGAACAAATAAACCCAGAAATAGACAAGTTGATCTCTCCTCTTGTCATAAGTGATCGACATTACATTTTGCACTGATCTTGTCTCTTGAAGAGATGAGGTTGAAGATGACATATGAAGAGACGAGATCAATGCAAAATACATTAATCTCATCTCTTGAAAAGAGGAAGTCGGCCACTAATAACCTCGTCTATTCAAAAGACGAGGTCAACTTGTCTATTTTTTTATTTATTTTTATCTTAGTAGCATTTTTATAATTATTTTTAAAAAATCAATATTATTTTCCTTTTCTCGAAGGAATGTATTATGGATCCAATAAAACTTTTGTTTTTTTTTTTAATTTTAATCAGGATATTATGAAAAAAATAATTTTTGATAGTAAATTAATATTTATGAGTTTGAGTAGTGAATAGCAAAATTTCATTCCTAGGAAAAGAAATAGCTTATATCAAGTTATTTGACAAGAACTACCTTGGTACAATAAAATAGCATTTGTAGAGTTTGGATTCAAAAAATAAACAAAATGAAGAAAAAGGATGTTCTTTAAAAAGTCAGGAAGGTCAATATAAGTTCCCCTACAAAAAATAAAGCCGCAAAAGTTTTCAGATGTTGTGAATTTGCAATGAGCGAGGTCATGAGCTAGGCTGTTATTATCCTTAAGCGTCCACAACAATCCAATCGAGTGGATCATCCAGATCTATTGCTTACACGATAAAACAAAGTTGGGATAAAATTCAGTGTTGATGTCATCTATAGTTAACCACCTTATTGCTTCCATTGAGTTTGTCTTAATAATGATTCTATTCCTAAAAGCAGGAGGTATATTGTTAAGCCCATAATAGATGCTTTAAATTTCAACTTCAAGAGGGAGCTCACATGAGTTACCTTGGTGAAGATTCATTGGCTTGTTCCATTGCTATCTCTCAAACATTCACCAATTGTTGTCCACCGTTTGTCCACATCAAAAGCTGCATCAACATTAAGTTTCAACCATTCCTAGTTGGGTGGTTGCCATAATTCAGCTGACCATCTTGTTTGTTTGTGGTTCGAGTCACATAGGTGTTTGCCTAGAATTTTCGTGATGCATTTCGTATTATATGTGTCTAGCTTTGATGGCAATTCCTTTTATTAAAGATCATAGTGTTTCGTTCTTTCCATATATTTCACATTATGAAGTAAAAGAGAGTTTGTCATGGTGGTTCACTCGCTCTATGTCTTTTCTTTTTTAGTTTAGCATTTTGTTCTATCCATGTCTTAAAGGGGAGGTTAAAAGTTCTCCAAGAATCAGGTGACTGGTTGATTGTTGCCATTGTTGCAATATTACAACAAGTGAATAAGATATAAAATATTTTTTTTACTTAGTTTAGTTTGCTAATGTTTATTATCAAATGCCATTAATTCCACCTTTATTTTATTTATGTTTTTCACCTTTTAACATTTAGATGTAACAATAACCTTTAAACGATTTTAATATCATGGAAACCTTATATTGCATTAAAAGAATCATAGTATCAATTTATCACTTATAATATCTAAATTTATAGCTTAATTGCAAAAATGGGTAAAATTTGAATAATTAATTGCAAAAATTGACAAGGTTTTTATGTTGATTGTAATAATATAAGAAATTCAAGTATCAAATTGATGAGGTGAAACTTCAAACAAATAATTATCAAATAGATAAATTTCAAGTACCAAATGTAACATTGGTCATATTTTTTATTAGGCATAATGAACCAATGAGATAAACTTTTTAGGTTTAAGATTATCTTACAACCTTACATTATAAGAGAGTTTCCTTCCTATTATGATGAAATTTTAGAATAAACCTTTCAACAAGTGGCAACATGCTATCTTTCTCCTATCTTCCACTTCAAGGTAGTGGAAAGCAAATCATTCCTAAAAAGCTCAATCTAAACACCCTCATCACTCCTGGACAATAAAAGTTCCACTCTCGAGCAGTGGTACAATCTTAGCATGAGTAGAACCGTTACTCAACGAAAGAAGAAGGCAATCTTGGATTCATGATCTCATTCGATTCGAAAAGGCCTGAGTTGATTGGAAATTAGTTGAAACTACAAAATATGTTTAGCTCTAAAGTCGAGTAACATAATTCTAGGAGTAATAACTTTAGTAGGGGAATTGGTAAATTCATTTGAAACGCTTGTAACACTTAAGTCTAACAATCCCACTATGACCGAGGATGGTCATCTTAAAGGTAAGAACATTGATTTGCTACCTACAGTCTCAACTGTGACTTTGGCTCTTCATATGGTTTAAAGACTACATTTCTTACTCTTTTGATTTCATCGATTCCACATGTTTTACCGCCAAAAAGAAACAAAAAAAGAGCTGAAGCATATTATAGATGATTCTATCACCAAAGACAACAAGTACTTTATTATTTAATAGGTAAATCATCCACTTTCAAATGCTATTTACATCACTTAGTCTATGTTTTAAATGATCGATCCCTATGTATACATACATATACGTATATATATATAGCTTGAATAAACCTATGAGCTATTTGAGTTAAGTATTTAAAAATGCAAACGCAATAACCAATGTTGATTGGAAATTAGTTGAAACTACAAAATATGTTTAGCTCTAAAGTCGAGTAACATAATTCTAGGAGTAATAACTTTAGTAGGGGAATTGGTAAATTCATTTGAAACCCTCGTAACACTTAAGTCTAACAATCCCACTATGACCGAGGATGGTCATCTTAAAGGTAAGAACATTGATTTGCTACCTACAGTCTCAACTATGACTTTGGCTCTTCATATGATTCAAAGACTACATTTCTTACTCTTTTGATTTCG
Source organism: Combretum micranthum (assembly GCA_024138025.1). Classification (NCBI taxonomy): domain Eukaryota; kingdom Viridiplantae; phylum Streptophyta; class Magnoliopsida; order Myrtales; family Combretaceae; genus Combretum; species Combretum micranthum. The sequence goes on from JAMXBD010001047.1 coordinate 167,073, forward strand.
TCGATTCCACATGTTCTACCGCCAAAAAGAAACAAAAAAAGAGCTGAAGCATATTATGGATGATTCTATCACCAAAGACAACAAGTACTTTATTATTTAATAGGTAAATCATCCACTTTCAAATGCTATACACATCACTTAGTCTATGTTTTAAATGATCGATCCCTATGCATACATACATATATGTATTATATATAAAGCTTGAATAAACCTATGAGCTATTTGAGTTAAGTATTTAAAAATGCAAACGTAATAACCAATGTTGTTAGACTCGAACCAGCCTGGATAGTTTGATGAAACCAACTATAAAAGTGGGTCGGTCCATACATTTGACCTAAATTTGCATCAACTCGGATTGACCAAATCAACTTAAGCGGCCCAGTTCAGGACCAGTTGACCCCTTTGCAGAAAAGAAAAAGAATTTTAAATATATTCATATTATATTACAATTTTATAAAATGCAATCATTATATTATACTTTATTCTCTTTTTAAGGTATATGCCTTATATGGATTAAATAACTAATTGATGAAATTGATCAAAATATAGATTCGATCGAATGATGTTATATAGATTTGTCTTTCATAATTAAAATGTATCTTATATTTTTATTTTTTATTAACCTCGATTCTATCCTTTGACCCCTAACCCCTTAATATGCCCAAATCAAACCCTTAGTGTAGTTCTAAAAACATTGGCAATGATTACTTAAGTAGCTTGAATTTGAATTTGAATCGATTGCAATTGATTTGAATTCAAGTTATCACCAAGCGAGCTTTAAATAGCTCATGAGTAGTCTCAACTCATTTACAACCCTACCTATAGTGGTGTCAAGTTAGTTCTTAGATCAAATAGTTTGCAAAAACTAATTTTTTACTATTAATAAGCTCTTATATATATATATATATATATATATATTAAATTTGGGGATAATGTCATAGAAACTACCTGAACTTTTTGAAAATATTCAATTTACTATTAGAACTTTTATAGTGCTAAATTTAGTACATAATCAAAACTTTTCGATTCGCCATTCCTACCTGAGGAAATTCATCTAACATCATTTGTACATTCACATCATCTAGCCAATGATTGCATAATATGTGGAAAAACGAAAATAAAAAAGAAAAAAGAATTTCTCCATCTCTCTCTCTCTCTTTTAAACTTCCATTGATTCTTACATCTCTCTATTTTACATTTTTGTTTGACAACACTTTTAGAATCACACAAGAATGGCCTTCCAACATGTCATTGTTAATCTACCAATTTTATGGACAAATTAATCACTGTACACAAGTTTCTTCACAACCACCCATTACAAATTGCAAAGCCTTTATTTAATTTATCTGGAGAATAAAAAATACCAACATCCATGAGTAATTAGTAGTGAAACCTATTGAAACTACAAATTCAACATTTTTAGATAAACGCTTCTGCCTAATTCATTTTATAAAACGATTTAAATGATATACAGAAAACTAGCTATCCCAAAAAAAAAAAAAAAGAACTTTTCTCCATTGTCTTCCTAGAGAATACGGACTCTCTCTTTATGAAATTTTTTTCTCTCTAAATCCATCTCACTTTCTCTCTCTCTCTCAAAATCATCTCTACCTCTTAATAACAATGGAACCAAATTAAATACCTCGTGGTCATCGAGTAATAGTGGACCCAAACTGCTAAGTTAACCTAAAGCCTCGACACATCAAATTCACAACCACAGATCGCCAATCTCCATCTCTCAATTTCCACCACCTCCAACACCACAGTATCCGTTTAACCTTCAACTTTCTTCACCGGTCGAACCATCTTGTGGTGGTTGACTTGGTAAGGAAGATGATGCTATGGTGACTTGGTGATGGATGACTGAGTTCAATTTAGTGTTTGGCTTAGAGAAAGCAAGCTAAGAGAGATAGTTGAATGTGTTGGGAGAGATGGCTACCGGTTGTTTTGGTAGATAAGCGCATGATTTAGAGGGAGAACAAAGCTAGCGAGAAAAAAGAGGATTAAGGAAGAAGATGGTTAAGGAAGAAGATAAGTTTAGAGAAAGAAAATTAGATGGAGAGAAATTTGAACCTGTTTTTTCATCCATGGTTTTTTCCTTTTATTATTTAAATCATATGACACATGATGGGAATCAACTTCAAGAAGGACCCATCATGAGAGCACGAGCAAAAGGCATATAAGGACTTATCCAACGAGTCCTTGATAAAACCACCTTGGAAGAGGAGATACATTTCATTGAGGGTTACCAAGATCACGTAAGGAAGTTAAATATGAGCATAATTTAGACTCATGAAGATGATAAGATGGATGAGGAGCACCTAGGAGGACGTTCAACCTCACCCACGACCATGTCATAAGTCGTGGGAAGTCGCGTGGTTAACTGTATGGCTGTGCAAGACAGGGAGATGGTTTCCTAAGGAGATTGTGATGCCAGCCGCAAATGTGTAGTTGCCCTTGTCACTTTTTATGTTTCTTCTCGATGCCAAGGCCCACCTTACCTTCTATTCTCTTTCTTGAGCACTGATGAACCTAGAGGCCTAAGCATAACAAAACATGTGTTACCTTTTATATCTTCTTAAGCCTTGGCATGCCCTAAGGCACGGGCACAACCCATATTTTCTTGGGTTGACCTTAGCTCTTTGACAAATGAGTCCTTTATAGTGGTATAAAAATACTTACGCATTTATGAAAGATACAAAAGGGAAAAAAAGGGTACTCCTAAGGCCTATGAGTCTAGCAAAAGTTTGGGTCACTTATTCTAAAATGAACCTGCCCTAGAAAGAGACCTTATTGATGACTAAAGGCAAGTTAAACCAAGCTATTGATTTAGGAGAACCAACATTCTTATTGCAGCTTAGATATATATTGGATATCAATAAGTGATTCAGCATCTCTTGAGACACTTTGTTGATGTTTTTGCAGAGGAACTACCTCGAAGATTGCCTCCTATTTGAGGGGGATTGAACATGCCACCAACCTTATGCCAAAAGCAACCTTACTTGATAGACTTGTTTATTGCATGAACTTAGAAGTGGCTAAGGAACTCAAACGTCAAGTGGATAAATTAATGGAGAAGGGATTTATGAGAGAAAGCATGGGTCTATGTTCAATACTTGCCCTATTAGTACCTAAGAAGGATGGCAAATGATGCATGTGCATTGATAGTCATGCCATCAACTAGATTACCATTAAGTACTGTTATCAGATGCTTAGGTTGGATGACATGTTGGATGAACTCCATGGTGCAAAAGTATTTGATCCGCTGCAAATATGCATATAAAATAAATGCGAATATCACTAGCAAGTGTACTAGATTGAATCAAGTAATATAGTGATGTATAAGGTATTGTTCCCATGATGATTTTCTAACTGCTAAACCATATTATATTCTACTATTATTTAGGTAATAGAATTGATATGATTAATTACTTAATGACTAATGTTCACTTAACCTAAATCATCAATTATTGTAGAGAGAATGTTGAGAAATATATCAATTGAACGTGGGAAAACAGAATCCACCCTAGTTTCATTAATCAAATCGTCATCATGTTTAATAATTAATAGCTGTATGGGTATTCATATGAAATTTTTAAAAAACCTTAATCCTTTCCCAAGTTTCAAGATTTCAAAACCACAAATTAATTTATTAGTTCCCACTATATAAATTAACTATGGACTCTAATTTATAATCATAAATCTCCCGATTCCATGATTAACTAATGCTTTAATCAATTTCTCCTAATCCCTTAGTGAGATATTAATAAAAAACATTGCTTTAAACTCTAAGATAATTTCTAATTAGATTAGACAATTCAGCTCACGCATCTTATTATTCAATCTCAATTAAGAACTCCTATAAATCCTAATTTCCTTTCCAGGTCATTGAGATTACTATAAACCTAATTCAATTAAGAAACATGATTTATAGCATAGGAATTACAACATGAATAATCCATGGATCTATTAATTCTATAACATGAATACAATAATCATCTTAAATGACCTAGGGTTTCATCATATTCCTACAATAATAACTTAAAACATCATGGAGAAGAACAAACAATCATTCAACATTGCAAGAGGATTCATATTTAACAATGAAAATAAATTGAATTGCATAAAAGATAATAGATCAAAAATCACCAATTCAACTCAACAATTGTATGAAAACTCTGAACCAAAAACTCCACAAAATCTTCTCAAAAGCAATACTCTTCAATCTCTAAGATGGATTCCAAGATACACAATAAGAGCATGTAATTCTCTCTAGAAACTATCAAGAAAATTCTATTTCTAATATATTCTAGCTCTTTTCTATGAATTCTGATGTTTTATTCCTCAACTCTTGGAGTTACTTATAGATGAAACAAGGGAAATTTCGCATCTTTTCAAACATATCCAAAGATAGCTCTTATAACAGTGTAGGCCAGCGGATAAGCTGGTAGCCTTTCTTCTTCAATGGCCGGCTTATATGATGCGCGGAAATTAGGCCGGCGGACTTTCTGTAGATCATGTTGGCGTTGAAGCATTGAGTCCCACCGTGAGTAAAGGCCAGCCTTTAGGTTGGAGGCTTTGATTTGGGAATAACTGGCCTACTTTCATTTTGTCCAATTCTGCTACAATTCTCTCCAATTTCTTCAAAATCTGAATTAATCAAAATAATCACAAATAAGTACCATTTTCTTGTGATTTCTATAAAATCAATAATAATTTATTACAATTTTAATTAAAGAAAAATGAGTAAATTTTGGTTTATTAGTATTCTCAAAGGTGGAATTGAGGTTTAGCCATCATCAAATTCGTTTGAGGCTTGGGGATGAGTGGAAGGCTAACTTATAGACCAAGGATAGCCTCTATGAATGGCTTATGATGTCATTTGGGCTTACCAACGCCCCAGCATCTTCATGAGGTTGATGAATCATATTTTGAGGAAGTTTATTGGTAAGTTTATTGTTATATATTTTGATGATATTCTTATATATAATGTATATTTAGAAGCACATGTGGAACATTTGACTGCTATTTGTGAAGTATTGAAGGAAGAGAAGATGTATGGCAACTTGGCTAAATGTGTGTTTTACTAGATGGAAGTCGTATTTTCTAGGATTTGTCGTATTTTCTAGGATTTGTCGTGTTTGAGGATGAAATAAGAGTAGATGATGAGAAGATTAAGGTCATCATCGGATGGGCCACTCCATAGAATATATTAGAAGTGTGAAGCTTCCATGGACTCATCTCATTCTATTAGCAGTTCATCCGAAACTTTAGCACTATCGTTGCTCTGCTCACTAAACTTACCAAGAAAGGGGAAGAATAGGAGCAGTCTTGATGTAAGAGCATTGCCTTATTGCCTATTTTGAAATTAAGAATTAAATTACTTTGTTCACGACATTCAACTTTACTCTTTGATTCGAGCACTCACCACTTGGCAACATTACCTCATGCCATGTGAGTTCATCATTTATACAAACCACAGATCCTTCAAACATTTGAGAGGCTAGAACAAATTATCATAATGACATGTCCAATGAATGAAGTTTGGAGAACAGTTTAGCTATGCCATCAAATATAAGAAGGGAAGCTCCAATATAGTAGCTGACGCACTCTTTCATAGTTACACATTAATCATCTCATTACACTCTAGATTGTTGGTTTTTGGTGTCATTGTTGAGCTATGTGCTGATGATGGAGACTTTGTGCTTGTGATAGCTAAGTGTGTAGAAGGGAGATATGTGGATGGGTATTTTATGCAGGATGGTTATTTATTCAAGTAAGATAGGTTATGCATACCTAAATGCTCCTTGAGGGAGTTACCGTTGAGAGAAGCACATGTTGGAGGATTATCAGGTCATTTTGGGGAAAAGACGACCCTTGAAATTTTAAAAGAACATTTTTATTGGCCTAAAATGAATGGTGATGTTACTATATTTGTGGAGCATTATGTTACTTGGAAACGGGCTAAGAGTGGGAAAGAGCCCTTTGGAATGTATATGCCTCTATCGATACCTATGCGGCCATAGGTAAATGTATCGATGAATTTTGTATTGGGGTTACCTAAAACCGTGAGGGGGGAAGATGCTATTATGGTAGTGATAAATTGATTCAACAAGATGTCGCATGTTGTGTCTTGTCATAGTGTCGATGATGCCTTTTTTATTGCTAACCTTTATATGAAGGAAATTATGTAGCTTCATGGCATTTACCATAATGTTGTGTTTGATCAAGATGCCAAATTTCTCAATTATTTATTGAAAACATTTTGGAGAAGGCTTTGAGCCAAGCTACTTTTCAAAACCCCTTCCCACCCCCAGATAGATGGCTAGACTGAAGTTAGCAATAGGATACTTGGAGCTTTGATTTTGGTAATTGTTGGTAAGGAATGAAGAGATTGGGACTTATGCCTCTATATTGTGGAATTTGCCTAAAATAGGATCGTACATATTTTAAGTAACAAAACACCTTTCGAGATTGTGTATGGCTACAACCTTACCATCCCTTTTGATATGATGTCCATTCTAGCTTCTAAAGATGAGAGTCTAAATGGGGTTGAGTGGTCTCAATAGATTTAGAAGTAGTTCTAATAAGTAGCAGAACAACTATAGAAGCAGGTAGCTAAATAGAAAAAGTGAGGTGATCGGTTATGGAATCCAAGATCTTTCAACTAAAAGATTTAGTTTGGATCCATCTTAGAAAGGAATGATTTCTGGTAACAAAACACCTTTTGAGATTGTGTATGGCTACAACCCTACCATCCCTTTTGATATGATGTCCATACCGACTTCTAAAGATGAGAGTCTAAATGGGTTTGAGTAGTCTCAACAGATCCAGAAGCAGTTCTAATAAGTAACAGAACAACTATAGAAACAGGTAGCTAAATAGAAAAAGTGAGGTGATCGGTTATGGAATCCAAAATCTTTTAACCAAAAGACTTAGTTTGGATCCATCTCAGAAAGGAATGATTTCTAAATAAATGGACATGTCTCCATGAGCAAATGTACCATTCTGAGTCTTGGATCATGCCATCAATAATTCTTATAAGCTGGAATAACCAGGTGATTATGGAGTATAGGCCACCTTTAATGTTGCAAACCTTACACCATATATACTAGATAGTGAAGATGTTAGCCTAAAAGATTTGAGGTCAAATCTTTAGCAACTAGAGGGAAGTAATGGGAATCAAATTTAAGGAGGACCCATCATGAAAGCAGGAGTAAAAGGCATATAAGGACTTGTCTAGCGGGTTCTTAACAAAACCACCACAAAAGAGGAGATGCATTTCATTAAGGATCTATAAGACCACACAAGGAGCTTAAACATGAGCATAATTTGGACTCATGAAGATGACAAGACAAACAAGGATCACCTAGGAGGACATTCAACCTCACCCATGACTGTGTTATAGGTTGTGGGAAGTTGTGCAGCCATCGTATGGCCGTACAAGACAGGGAGATGGTCACCCGAAGAGATCACAATGCGAGCTGCCAGTGTATAGTCACCTGTATCACTTTTTGTGTTTCTTCTAGATGTCATGTTAGCCCTTAGGCGTGAGTCTCTTTTTGTAGCATTAAAGTACTCGGAGGCACGGGCGTGATGAAGCACGTGTTGCCTTCTGTATCTTCTTTTGGCCCTGGTGCGCTTTGAGACATGGGCACGCCTTTGCTAGTGTGAGTACTACGCGGCCACTAATGAGGCCATGGCTTACTTCTGTTGATGCTTGAGAATTTTGTAATACTTGTTTTTATTTAAATTTTTTCATTTCAAAGATTTGATATAAATACCCTTCTTTATGTAAGAAACAAATTATTGAATGATATTACTATTTCTTTTTTGTATTTTATTTTTCTCGTGAAAGATAATTCTAACTTGTTATCAATCTGGGATTATGGCGAACAACCTCCATTTTCTAATTGAGTGCCAAATCAATTGGCAGATAGAGTATCTTGGACTAGAGTAGTGAGCCATATCCTCTCCAAGGCCGTTCATATTACCAAACCCAAACACAATATAGAACCTTAAATCACTAAGCTATTTATCTTATCTTATCTTATAATTTTTTTTTTAAGAAAAAAATTGTCTCTTTAAAGTATTTCAGTTCGCCAGGGCATATCAACACGTATTGTATCATGAATGACTGCATACAGATAGTGTTAGATGAATTAACTTAGGTATGAATGTGGCTCGAAAAATTTTGATTAGGTACCAAATTTACCACTATAAAAGTTCAGATAGTAAATTAAATATTTTCGAAAAATTCAAGTAATATCCATGACAGTATCCCTTAAATTTAACTTTAATATTTTGAAAAAAAAAAGTTAAACTAATTAAGCTTTACATCTAAAAGAAAACTTAAGTCCAAGAACCATATAATATTTAGGAGTATTACACCTAAGTGGATTAATATTTAGGAGCAACTATGAACAAGATATCAATATTTTAAGTGATTAAGAAAAATTATCAACATTATACTACGTGGTGTAAGGAATCAACATTTTAAACGATTAAAAAAGTGATCAACATATTCTTTTTAATGTTACAAATGTACATGGATGTGATTTTACCTAAACATGCAACATCGGCATATTTTACAATGGCACAATAATGACCCTTTTATCACTTTATCTAATTTTGTCCATTTTTCTATGTTTGCACTACTTTGTATGATTTTGTTAATTTCCTCTCGCGTAATTTCACCTAGAATTTTTAGCCCATTTCATATTATCAACAATATATATTCATTTACAAAGTTGATGTCATGAATGGTACCTAAACTTTGAAAAAGTATGCAATTTGGTACTTAAACTTTGAAACTAATTAGTTTAGTGATTGAATTTTGAAATTGATCAATTGTGTACCTAAAATAACTTTTCGTGTACACCTACTATACCTATTGTCAAGCGTTTTTTATGTATTGAATTGATCAATTTCAAAGTTTTTCAAGTACTAAATTGATCAATTTCAAAGTTTAAATACTAAATTGATTAATTTCAAAGTTCGAGTATCTAATTATATATGTTGCCAAAGTTTAATTACCATTTGTGACATTATCCATTATTTATGTATAACCACATCCAACTTAAATGGTAGCATTAGAAATGTAGGATAAAAATTTAGAAATTACAAAAAAAAAAAAAAATTAAAAGATAAAAAAAATATTGTATTGTTAAGGTATGAAATTTTCTTTTGTTAAAAATTATATAATCAAATTAGACATGCTTTAAAGGTTTATTCAATTTTTATATTGTTAGTACGAATATTTTAAATACCATAAATAAAAAATAGTTATTCTTAATTTATATGGAATTATATTAAATTTTCATATCACTAAATTATATATTTTATTCTTTCTTTTTTCTTTGTAACATTTTTTTGTTGCTTTTTTCTTTATTAAATTATAAAGTTAAAACTAGCTAGACCCATTAGTTTTTTTTTTTTTTTTTTTTTTACTTGAGAGATCAGGAAAGATGTTACTAAGCCATTAGGCTATTGACGACTCATTAGTTTCATACTTAGACATGTTAGGTCAAATATTTGAATTCGCCCTCAAGGCATGTCCCAATTTAGATCTAAGTTGCTCTTATATTTATCTTACACTTATGTCACATCCGGTACATGGGAATCATTTCGAATGTAATAAATTAGAATGTGAGGAATGAAATGGAATAAAATGGGAGGCAGAATGATAAATCCATTCTTATGTTTGAATACATCAAGGAATTGAATAGAATTGAATTGGCATGCCATTTGTAAAAAATATTTTTAGTAATTAATGTGAATAATAAATGTGCAAGGCGATAAAAAAGGTAATTGTGATAGTAATCATTTATGAGGAAGGAATGAAATCGTGATTACACATTCTCAAGGATAAAATCAAATTCCCTGGAATCGCGATTTCAACTTTTAAAAATGCATCAAAACATATGAATGACGATGAAACCAAGAATTACGATTCCATGGTTCCATTTTAGGTTTATTCCCATATACCAAACGTGATGTTATAAGTAATAGTGGAAACTAAGCAATTTTTCCACTTGTTATTTTTCAGTAGGATTGGATAATTAAGATGAAGATGAAGTGTACTTATTTTTGTGCAGATAGATGTAGATTTTGAGTTGTACAAGCTGTGATAAATTTTATCTACCACACAGAATAAGGAACATTTTGTGAATTGAAATTAATTAATCCTAGTTCACTTGAAATTATGTTAATTTTCATATCATTAAATTATCTGTTTTATTATCCTTTCTTTAGCAAAAAAAAAAAAAAAATTATCTGTTTTATTATTTTTTTTCTATAAATTTTTTTCACCCACCAAAATAATGATAAGTTGTATTTACAACACATAATAAATTCCGAAAATGTTATTATTTTTATATTTTAATTATGCTAATACTACTATAAGTGCATTCTCCAATTGCACTTGTCAATAAATATACATTCTCAATATATGTAGAGGACTTGTTTGTTGATTATATTTGGTCCAATTTAATGCCACATTGATATGGGCAAATAGGGGTTAAGCCTATCTATTTACAGATGTTTAAGGCCATCTAATTTGGTAGACTTAAAATAATGATTACGGTACCAATTTGATCATTCTTAACACTTTTAGTTGGCTTCCATGCTCATTAAACCTATCTATAGGCTCACTTATTGGCTTGGGAGCCCAATAAATGATCCATACACATGAATGCTGTAAGAAAGAATTGTAAATGTGATAATGAGGGCCAGCATAGATGATTTATCTTATTGATCGATCGTTGGGGTCAATTGACAGTCATGAATGAGCTCTAAAATTTACAAATAAGTGCTTTTTTTCCTCCCCATTTGGGACATATTCAAAAGTTTGAAACATATACCATTGCCTTGTTGCAATCTTCCTCTTAAAGATCAAATTCCCAATTTAGCAAAGAATGCAAAAAGAAGTGTTCATCCATCATGTGCACTAGTAAGGCACTGTGATCGCTTGCTCCTCCTCACACTCCTTCTCCAAATCACATATCGCTACATGTTTCAAATCAAGGCTTCTCCAAGGTAACTTGAAGTGTAGCATCACATGATGTGAACTTGTTCAACCATCACACTATCCCCACGCATTAATATTCTCAGTGAAAGATCAAACGCCCAATACAATGGAGAATCCTCAGGAACGTTGAACGTTCACTTGTCATGTACGCTGATAAGCTACCTTTTCTTTCAGCATCTCAAGCCCTTCCACATGTTATCATTTAGACTTCTCTAAAGGCATCTGAAGCACGACATCGTGTGATGTGCATGTGATGTCTATTTATAGAATTTCCATTAGATATTATTCATAATATGGTGTAATTTTTATCTTCATTTCAACTTGGGGTAAACACACTTGATCCTCTTTATTTTCACCATTTTATTCTCACCTTACATGACTCAAACATACATCATTTACCAGTAAACATTTTTTTCCCCTACAAAACATATATCTACACTTCAAAATAGACAATGCCCTCTCTGCTTCAATTTCCTGTACTGCCCCCTATCAGTCCGTTTATGAAGAGTTGTGGAGAATAGAGAAGAACTACATCAAGTGATGTGAATTATCATCATAAAAGCTCCCAAAATGTAACAATTAGGCCCACTGCTTTGCAAACACAAAGTCAAACATTTTCATAATCTGTAATCTTGGATATTTAGAATCCATCATAAGGCTACAATAGCAATCTATTGGACAATTATAATAGGTGCAATATACATATTATATGCTAATACCATAAGGGTCTCAGTTTGAAGCCAGCTCTTTGGACAATTCAAGCTGCACATATGATGTTTTATTGATTATACCTGCGTCTTCTGTTCATCAGCCAAGGAAACCTTGCTTAGCCTGCTTGGTGACAACTTAGTACCATCATTAAAATTTCTTCTGCCGCCAGGCCGCCGCCGCCGTTGTGACCCGAACAACGCCCTCTGCACCACCGCTTTGCCGAGACTAGAGTTAGAGGATACGCCTTCTGCTGTAGAGGGCCGCCCCGTGGTGATCCCTTTGTTGCTTTCGCTGCATTCACTAGGATTATAAGAAGCCTTCTCGGAAGCCATTTTATGAGATGCACAAAGTATAATAAGGAGGGGGAAAAAAAAAATTATAAGGAAATCACGGTCGAGTGTTCATGGTATAATCAGAAGGAAATATTTAGTTATTAGGGCCAATTTGACTTGGGCAGGTCATCCTGCTAGAAATGGGAGGCGAGGCAGTGAGAATCTTGTCTTTGTAAAGTTGTTACTCATGGAATAAGTATATTTATGTCTTGTTTGTTAAGAAATAAAAGAATTAGAAAGGTGGTCATCGCTCTTTATCTTTTGGTTCTTTGAGTTTGCAGGAAGATTACTCTCATAAAAGATGCTCCTTTTGTAATTTCACATCTAAATTTACATTTTCACTCATTTATCCTTTAAAATGCTACTATGAGTAATAAACAATATGGTCAAACCTAACTTGGGGATTTGACCCAAACATATTTGGGTTAATAAATGAAATGGGTTGAAATAGAGGTTGAATCGGATTTTTTTTAATATAGGATCAAGTTCAATCTTGTTGAGCCGAATGAGTTAATCCGAACATGACAACATTAGTAATTAATTTAAAAACTATAAAGATATAGTGACACATAATAATAAAATATTTTAAAAGGAGTGAATTTAGAGATAGATGCATACTTTTCTAATCACTTATTTGCTTTCCTATGTTTTATAAGAAAAGTAATGCCATGCGAAAAAGACAAAGCACAAAGAATATTTTAGAGGATCTTTTTACAAATGGCCTCCAATTTCTACGGTTAAGGCACGATAAGCATTTTGAACAAAACATGGTCACCATGGATCCTAATGGAGATTTCCACTTTTCAAGTTATGAACTTTTAAAGGCCAAAAAACAAAGAAAAAAGAAAGAAAAAGTTATAAACTTTTAAGAAGGCTTTAGGTTTGTTTGCACCCATGGTGTCAACAACACAACCCAATTGCATTGTTTGTTGCCCAAAATAATGCAACTGATACTTATCTTGCTAACTCTACTCTGCCATTGACGAGAATCCGGAACAAGTGGAAAGGATAATGCGGGAAAGTTTTAAAGTTCTGGTCGGAACTTCCCTTCTCAGATATATACATATATATTTTTAAATTGTTATATATTAATATTGATAAAAAAATGCAGAATATTAAAAAAAAAAACATAATAAAAAATTGTAACTTGTGTACATAGTTTGTAAAACTCTAATATTTCTTAATGTTTTAAAAATTCAATAAAAATAAACATAGCATTTGCATTTTTTGATATGGACGACATAGCAGACATATTTTTAAGCAAGAGGGAGTCGTCTAAGAAGGAGAGGAGGAAACAATATTAGGCTGCCTTACCTTACACCACCAATCTACATTAGGCCGCCAGCTTTTATTTCTTATTATATTTTTTAAGGTTTTCTATGTAATAGTATAAATAGTTCTTTAGATTGGTCTTTCCTTTTAGAACTTATGATATACTTTGAAACCCTAAATTGAGAGAGTTTTTTCTTTGAGATTACATTCTTTGCAATTGTGTGCAATTTATATCACTCGGTGAGTGCTCTAGTGTGTGTGTTTACACTCACTCGCTACGTTAGAGTGGTATCGGAGCGGGTTAATCCCTGTGGAGATGTCAGGAAATGACAGCTTAGGAGGTAGTAATGTCCTAGACATTGTTCGGGATGTGGAAGCCATGCAAACCGAGTCGCAAGCTCAAGGGGCGGTATTGGACACATGGATAAGAGAATTTGACATTTAGAATAGCATTTTAAAGGTCTTATTGAGTGTTTCAATGCCGTGGGACCCGATATCAATAGAGATAGGGATGTTGGTGGGAGACGACCAATGGCAAGAGATACTTACAGTGATCCGATCAGTCGATCTATAGTTGCAAATCAAAAAGTTCGGAATTTTGATGAGGAATCTAATGAGGAAGATGTGATTTTATATGAAGAAAGACAACCGCGGAGAAGAGATGGTGATGGCAGTAGCGGATATCGAAGGGGCTATTACGGGTATGATCAAGGAGACGGTGGTGATTTCCACCTAAAAGTGGATATCCTTAGCTTTAATGGTAATCTCAATATTGAAGAATTCTTAGATTAGCTTATTGAAGTACATAGATTCTTCGAGTATATGGAGATCCCCAAGGAAAGTAAGGTGAAATTAGTGGCGTCCCGATTGAAAGGGGGTGGATTAGCCTGGTAGGAGATGCTTCAGAATAGGAGGTATTGTGAGGGTAGATAGCCTGTACGGACGTGGTTTCGTATGAACCAATTGCTGCAAAAGGATTTCTCACCTCCTGATTATGAGTAGATTCTATTCCAGCAATATAAGCGCTTTTGCCAAGGACGACGTTCATTTTATAACCACACAGCTGAATTTATGAGACTAACAGAGTGGAAAGATATGAGAGAGTGAAGGTCAGCAAGTAGTGTAGTATGTAGATGGCTTGAAGTTGCAGATCCGAGATAAAATTAGAGTCCATGTTCTTCGAAATTTGAATGAGGCTAAAAACATGACCCTTAGGGCTAAGATGATGTTATAGGAGAGGAGTACCGGATTTGAGTGGAGTAGTAGAAAATATGCAGTTGAGGGAAAAAGTAGCAATAAAACTGTGGCAAAAAAGAATAAAAGTGTTGATGAGAAGCAAGGCGGGAGTAATGAGAAGAGAGAGGATAAGGCTACAGGCAAGAAACCTGTTGAGGTTAAGGATACTTAGAAGCAAAACAATCCATATGCAAAGCCTATTTTGGGTAAGTATTATAGTTATAACCAGCCGAGGCGTCAATCAAATGAGTGTCCTAGTAGGAGAAGCATAGCATAGATATTGTTGAGAGAGATGAAGAGGTCTATTGTAAGCCCAATGGAGAGGATGACTATTATGATGAAGATGAAGAGGAGGTTGAGCAAACATGTGTTATTAGGCAGCTGATGTTGGCACCTAAGCAAGAGGGAGACACCCATTGACACCAGTTGTTTTGTACTAGATGCACAATAGATAGGAAGGTATGTGATCTAATAGTTGACGGTGGAAGCTGCGAAAGCATTATTGGTAGGAAGGTTGTGAAGCAGTTGCAATTACCATCAGAGAAACACCCTAATGCATACACTATAGGGTGGATTAAAACAGCTGAGAGGATTGATGTGAAAGAGAGGTGTAGAGTACCATGCTCAATAGGCAAATATAAAGATGAAGTTTATTGTGATATATTAGACATAGATGCATATCATCTACTGTTTAGGAGGCTTTGGTAGTATGATGTGTGTAGATGCCCCATTTTTTACCAATTAATGTTTCAATTTATGATAAAAATTAACATTATATTAAGCCTAATATATATATACACATATACACAATAATAAATTTTTTTAGGCTTGATATAATATTGATTTGATTATAAATTGTTTCAAACCTAATTATAAATTAATTAGGCCTATTTGGTAAACCTTATATACTATATCAATGCAAAATAAAACTAAGGCATAGGCTAATGGTCCGTTGGATAAGCAAACACACACGCGCCAGCACGTCGATTTGCATGGGATGCGTGTGAAGCCTATGCGCGTTGTCTTCTTAAGGATTTTGCATTCCAACCTGTCCAATTCAAGCTCATTTTTGGCCAAAATTTGCTTTGATCTTCACCAAATTTATGATGGAATTTAAAGAAGACATGGGATACTACGATTTTGAATAAAAGATTTGTCTTAAAGATCGTGTTTTAATATTTGAATTTCGATCCAAAAATTACGAAAACATTTGTTTTCGTGCTCAAAGAAAATTCCAAATTCGAATCATTTCAACAATTTAAACTTCCAAGATCAAATGGTCAAACTCACTTTAATACGTTTCGTATATTTCCAAAGTCAATTACACTTTAAAGATGCAAAACATGTTCAATCAAGTTCGGAAAACTCAATGTCACGCACGTGCTTTGTTCTTGAAATTGATCAATTTCCTATCCAATTCGATCTCTAACTAATATAAATAGAGGTTGATTTCTTCATCCAAGCATCAAAAAAACAAAAGAGAAACACAAAAAACACACTCAAAGTTTGAATTCGTGATCTAGGGTTTTTTTGTTATTATCGAATTTGACACATTTAGGGAGTTCTCGAGCAATTTGAGTGATCCGGGAAGCTTCAAGTGAGTTCGATCTATTTGTTGAGAGCTTTGATTCACCCTTAGAACTCCTACGACCACTTCAATGAAAAAGCCACCATTGTCGCCGCTTGTTGAAGCTCCGAGCCACTAACTAAGACATTTTCGAACCAAATAGCTACCATAGGATCGCGCGCCACCTTCCATTTGGTTAGTCCTATGAGTCTTTGGCTGCGTAGAACCTCTAGATTGGCGGTTTCAAACATCCCCAACCACTTGCCAGTCGCCCAAGATTCGACCTAACCGCTTCGACCTGATCTGATCGCCCATGTGAGTTGTTGTTGTTGTTCTTATTATTATTATTATTATTATTATTATTATATTATTATTATTATTATAAAAGAAAAAAGAATAAAAATACAAAATGTGAGTTATGCATGTAAAGTGTTTTGTCGCCTAGAAAAATTCATTTTTTTCTTTATTAAATAAATAAATTTGACAGCTTATAAATTTACGCTTAAAAATTTTATTTTCTTTTAAAGTTTCAAAATTGAAAGAACTTAAAATGAAAAGAATTCATAAATTTAAAGGAAACCAATACACTAAATTTTTCTAAAAAGAACTACGTATTATCTGATCCCGATTAGCGGGTACGTAGGTAAGTCCGAGGCGATATAAAAAATGAAAAAATGTATTTTATTCTTTTTTTTTTGCATCATAAATATCGATGTTAGTTGTATTTATTTGTAAATATTAATGTAAATGTTATTTTCTTAAATTATAATAATAACGTATAAATGTTATAATTTGTAAATATTTTTTAACATTAGCAAATTTATTTTGAGCATAAAAAAAAATGATAAAATTTAAGATAAGAATTAATGTGGTAACCAAATGGTTTTAATAGGATAACTCCTGAGCTCAGTATCTTTGGTTCATTTTGAAAATTAATTTTTTTATATACCAGTAGCAAAATTAGGATTAATCTACCCATTAGTCATAATTTATCCTTTTCCCAATTTTAGTTGGGTGGTGACTCCAAATTTATTTTTAAATTTTAGAAGTTTCCTTTAACTCTTAATCAATGGTTCGTATTAAATGGGTTAAAGTTTAATATGAATCGGATTAAAGGAAATTGAACCAGAAATGAAAAATTCAGGATCGACAATGTGAATGCTTAACATGTGAGAAAGGAGAATGTGTACATATTTGTGTGAAGTATACTTGTTGCCCTTAAAGGTAATAAATTGCCCCAAGACTGTCAAAGCAGAGGGACACACTTTTCTTATTATCACTCACTTAGAAAAAGAGATGGAGGCGGCTATGGGGGAGTCTAGCATTGTGCACGCGCTCATAGTTAAACAAATCATGGCAATAGAAGGATAGAGTGGTGGTGATACATCTGGAGTAATGAAAGAGGTGTTGGAGGAGTTCAGGGATGTGTTGCCTAAAGACTTTCTAGAGGGACTACCACCTATGACGGACATCTAGCATCGGATTGATTTAGTGCTGGAGACGAGTTTACCCAACTTACTATACTACAAAATGAGCCCTAAGGAGACTGAGGTTTTATAGGAGAAAGTACAAAAGTTGTTGCAGAAGGGATTTATCAGAAAGAGTATGAGTCCATGTGCTATACCTGCATTACTAACCCCAAAAAAGATAGCACTTAGGGAATGTGTGTTGACAACAAAGCCATCAACAAGATCATTATCGGGTATAAATTCCCAATACCTCGATTAGAAGACATGTTGGACAGGTTGAGTGGAGCGAATGTGTTTTCCAAAATTGACCTAAGGAGTGGCTACCATCAAATTAGAATCAAGCCTGGGGATGAGTAGAAAACAACATTCAAGACAAATGAGGGGTTGTATGAATGGCTATTGATGCCATTTGGTCTTTGCAACGTGCCAAGTACTTTTATGTGCATCATGAATCGGGTACTAAAACCCTTCATTGGTTACTCTGTAGTGGTATACCTTGATGGCATTTTAATTTATAGAAAATCTAAAGAAAAGCATGTCGGACATTTGAGAGATATATTGACTATACTGAAGGAGAATAAATTATATACAAATTTGAAGAAGTGTACTTTCATATCTAAGAAGCTGTTATTCCTAGGGTTTATAGTTAGTGGTAAGGGGATTACAAGGGAAGAGGAGAGGGTAAAGGCTATTAGAGAGTGGCCTGTTCCAAAGACTGTAATCGAGTTAAGGAGTTTCTTAGGATTAGCAGTTTTTCAGGCACTTTATCATGGACATTAGTATTATTACTGCTCCATTAACTGAGTGCTTGAAGAAAGAAAAGTTTCAATAGGGCGAAGAGGCTGAGGTTGGTTTTGTAGTGCTGAAGGAGAAGTTGTGTAGTACCCTGTACTAGCACTACCTGATTTTGATAACTTGTTTGAAGTGAATTGTGATGCTAGTAGGGTAGGCGTTGGAGCTATGTTGTTAGAGGAGAAATGACCATTAGCTTTCTTTAGTGAGAAGCTATGTGAATCCAGGGAGAATTGGCCCATTTATGACAAGGAGTTTTACTCTGTTATGAGGGCGTTGAGGGTTTGGGAGTATTACCTGGTTGGGAAGGAGTTTGTGTTGTACTCAGATTGTGATGCACTCAAACATTTGAATAATCAGACATGAATTGGCAAAGACATGCATGTTAGATGGATGTAGCTCCTACAAAAATTCCCATTCAAATTGAAGCATAAGTCTAGGATACAGAACAAGGTTGCTGATGCTTTGAGTAGGAGGGCCAATCTTTTGGTGACTTTGAATGCTGAGGTTGTAAGGTTTGAACAATTGAAAGAATTGTATGAAGCTGATGATGATTTCAAAGAGATTTGGGTGAAGTGTGTGACTAAGCAGCCTTGTAGTGATTATCATATCCATGATGGATATTTGATGCAAGGAAATCAACTTTATGTGCCTAAGTCTTCTTGGAGAGAGAAGTTGATTCTTGACTTGCATGGTAGTGGATTGGCTGGTCATTTAGGAAGAGACAAGACAATTGTTGCAGTTAGCAATGGATTCTACCAACCTCATTTAAGAAGGGATGTTAGCATGATAGTGTAATGTTGTTATGTGTGCCAAACAGCTAAGGGGAAATCCTAAAACATTGGCTTGTATATGACATTACTTGTCCCAGAGAATATATGGGAAGACTTGTTGATGGACTTTGTACTTGGATTACATCATACTCAGCAGGGCATGGATTCTGTTTTTGTTGTTGTTGACAAGTTTTCCAAGATCGCACATTTTATCTTGTATTGGAAAGTGGCAGATGCACAAGCTATTACCTTAAAGAGGTTGTTTTCCTTAATGGGGTATCCAGGTCCATCACATCAAATAAAGATATAAAGTTCCTAAGCTATTTTTAGAGAACTTTGTGGCAGATGTTTGATTTGTCCTTAAATTATAGTAGTACAACTTACCCTCAGATAGATGGATAAACTAAAGCTATAAACATGACACTCAGTAATCTGATTAGGAGCATTTGTAGTGAGAAGCCGAAGCAGTGGGATGTTGCATTAGCTTAAGAGAGTTTACTTGTAACAGTGCGGTTCATGGTATTACAAGGAAATCTCCATTCTCTATGGTTTATACCAAGATTCCCCAGCATGCTTTAGATTTAATCAAGCTTCCTTGGAATTTTGAGTTTAGTTTTATAGTAAAGAATTTAACAGAGAATTGGTAGAATGTAACAGTAGAAGTATGAAAGAAAATAGAGCAATCCGATGACAAGTATAAAGCTGCAACAGATAAGCGTCATAAGAGGCAATTGTTCTCAAAACGTGATCAAGTGATGGTGTTCCTATGAAGGGAAATGTTTCCAGTAGGCAAGTACAGCAAGTTACAGCCCAAGAAATATGGTCCCTTTCAGATCATGAGGAAGATCAATGACAACGTATACATGATTGGTCATCTTAATAGCATAGGCATTTCCAAGACCTTCAATGATGCTGATATATTCCTTTTCTACTCAAATGATTCTCCATTATATCCAGAAGAGAACTTGGAGTCGAGTTCTTCTCAAGTGAGAGAGAATGATGCGGATGACATAGTAGACACATATTTAAGTAGGAGGGAATCGTTCAAGAAGAAGAGGAGGAAGCAGCACTAGGTCGCCTTGCCTTACAACACTGGCCTACATTCTACATTGCTGGCTTACATATTCTACACCACTGGCCTACATTCTATACTTCCGACCTATATTGTTAGCTTTTATTCATTTTTAGGCTGCCAGCTTTTATTTCTTATTATCTTTTTTAAGGTTTTCTATGTAATAATAAAAATAGTCCTTTAGATTGGTTTTTCCTTTCAGAACTTATGATATATTTTGAAACCTTAATTTGAGAGTGTTTTCTCGTTGAGATTGCATTCTTTGCAATTGTGTGTGATTTATATCACTCGGTGAGTGCTGTAGTGTATGTTTACACTTACTTGTTACATCATTTTTAAATATAAGTAAAGTTAGCGAATAATCTTGTAAACTTACTAATATTACCACTGGTCTTCCAAGTAGAATTAACCAGGTTCAATCCCTTTCCTACATTGTAATAGGCAAATATATATATATATATATGCATACGGGAGTAAAGTTTTGTAATTATAATGGGAATCAGAAGTCAGACTTTAACTTCAAATGACCAATCAAGAAAAAGATTTGTAAAGACAAAATAAAACACTTAATCATTATTGGAAGAGGATTAAGAAAGTGCAGATTCTGAAAGAAGCATCGGCCTATCAAGAGACTTTAGTCGATCATTAAGGGGTTTTAATGGATATGTAGGTTTTGAAAATAGCAAAGGTTCAAAAGAACTTTCTAAATGTGCTTGAAGAAATTTAAGACTAGAACTCTTGGTAAGCACATAGGAGGTCTTAATTAGGAGAATTTAGATGTTTTCATTGAAGGTTTCGAATGTTACGTGCTAAGTATAATAGCTTATACCATATTTAGAAGTTTAAACATTTAGATCAGATGGTTATGATGCTAACCTTAATACTGTATCAAAGTAGGAGGTCATAAGTTATTCAAAGTCAAAGTCTTGGACTACAATTGAGAAGGCGTTACGTGATAAATATAATAGTTCACATCGTATCTATAAGTTTAAACATGTAGAACTATGACAATATCCCTAACACCAAAGGATATTAAAAATGCAACAAAGCTCCATTCAAGTGCACGCAAATACTATAAATCTTTTAATATTTGGAAATATAATAATGCAAAGGCATTATAATAGGAAATTAATGATTAAATAGTATTTTATTTATCTCCTAGATTATTAAATATTATATTCTATATATTTAGTTCGCATTGCTATTACCTTATTATTGTTTTTGGTAATTTCCTAAATTTAGGATGTGGAGACTACTATTTTCATGTCTTTATCTCACTTGTTAGAGACAACTATGTCTATAAAAAGGCAATGCTATATGATGTATGAAGATGCCATCGGGCGGGCTTAG
Source organism: Combretum micranthum (assembly GCA_024138025.1). Classification (NCBI taxonomy): domain Eukaryota; kingdom Viridiplantae; phylum Streptophyta; class Magnoliopsida; order Myrtales; family Combretaceae; genus Combretum; species Combretum micranthum. The sequence continues at coordinate 188,676 of JAMXBD010001047.1, forward strand.
AATGGGTTATATTAAGCTCAAACCCATCCTGCCATGCTATGGGCTATTTAAAAACTGGTAAAAACCCTATAGGTTTTTTAACTATACCCATAATTGGTCTAATAGGATTTTTGCAAACCCGTAAGTGACTCGGTTAGCTCTCTTTCTCTTCATATTTAAGAAATAATCAAACATGTTCACTACAAGGAATTTAGGCTTTAGAGACATAAATTTTGTCTCTAAACATTAATTTCCATCACAAAAACTATCGTTACTGATTCTATTTGTAGAAATATAACTTATTTAATCAATTTTCTATTGCAGAAATTGTCTCTAAAGGCTAGTTTGTTTGTAATGATTGCAACTCGTGCTATACCATTTGGAACTATGTTAATACTTTGTACATGTATGTACATATAAAGTCATATTTTTCCCCACAATACAAATAAAATATAACAAAAATCTCAAGAATAACGAAAATGAGTGCATGAGAGTATATGACAATGTAGTCACTATTGATAGTGTAGTTAATATTGATATAGAACAAGATTATAAGATTATTGTTTCTTTTTTAAATTATATTATATTATTTTTGTTGAGTTGACATTTCCCATTGGTTTACATATAAAACTTGAAACTTGATATGAAACCCTGTAAGGTTTCAAAACAACTCCTAAACCTGTGCCACAACTCTATGGTTTTACACTATAGGGTATTTAGTGGGTTGAGCTAGTTGAGCACCATATAGCAATTTGCTCTAGTTACATAAAGAGTCAATAAATGAATTCATAATTTGCCTTGCTTTATGTATAACTTTATCGTGGAAAATGTCAAATTTGCTACGTAAACATTTAACAAAAATTTAATATAATATCCAAATTCTAAAGTGATTAATCTAATACACAATCAAAATTTTCATGATTATTTTTATTATCCCACTAACATTGTTTCTTCCATTTGCTAATATAAAGTGTGGCCTATTGGTGCTAGATGAAGTTAGGAAATGATAGTTAAAATTCAATGATAAGTTACTTTGGCGTAAGCAAATAAAATAAATGGTATTAAAGAATAGTAAAAATAGTCATTAAAAGCTTGACTGAGTACTCAATTGACTGCTTTAAATTTTATATACCAAACCAAATTTTAATGTGAAATTCAGGTACTAAATAGGCATAGACCTTTTCTATTAAGTTTGATTTGTCTTTGAGTATTTGCAGTTCTTATCAATTACTTTGATTGTGATAAATGACTAATCTCATAAATTTATTTTAAGATTATGAGGAACTTTTAACTCAATTGATTATAAGAAATCATGGATTATAACAATTCTTATATTTTAATAAAAAAATCGATTATTTTTATCATTGCATGTCATATCAATTCTCGAAATTAATCAAAGGTGAAATCTCAATTGGTTTCTTTCATTGGTATGTCATATCCAATCCTAAAGTTAGTACTTATCCTTATTTTGTGTTTTAATTTAGTGTAACTATTGAATCTAATTCAATATTGTTCTCTCTCTCTCTCTCTCTCTCTCTCTCTTCAGTTTATTGGAGTCAAGAAATACTTAAAAAAAATGTTATTATTTCATTGTTTATTATTGAGAAACTATAAAAGGTTTGTGTCTTTATTATTTTTTTTAGCATCTAAGTCTTTGTTGTTTGTGTTAATAAGTGCCGTGTCAATATTTTAAAGAATATCATTTTTTTGGCTAAATATCATATTCTAGTATTTAAATTTTGTCAATTTGTACAATTAGCTATCTAAACTTTTAAAGTATCAATTTATTACCTAAATTGTACAATTAACTACCTAAATGTTACTCATTTCTATAATTAACTACCCCATCTAGGTATTATAAATGAACTCAAAAAGTTTGTAGATAGTAAATTGACATTTTTAAAGTTTGAGTAGTTAATTGCACTAATTAGTAAAGTCAGGTATCAAATATGACATTTATCCTTTTCTTTTCCCTTTTAATATCATAAGGTCATTATCTTTATTATATTAACAGTTTGTTCGGTTAGCATGAATAGCTATTAATTCCTTCTTCATTCTTACATAAAGTTGCATTTATAATAAATGATAATTTATAATCAATTGCTATTATGTAAAATGACGAATAGCAATTGATATATCCACACCCATGAATTGCTACTCAATGTTTGTGACTTTATCATAAATATCTCTATCTTGGAAATATCACCTGTATAATTATCCTTTATAAAGAAGATGGATATTATAGATATTTTACTTTTTATTCTAATAACGATTTGTTTTATTTTTTTTTACCAAGTGATCATTATTATGACAATTACAACTCTATTATATTCCTATTAAATTACACTTTTATTCTCTCCTCATAGCAGACGACGAAGTGAACAAGGTGTAAAAATTATAAAAAGTATTGTTCTATAACATTAACTTTGATAATGCTATATTTAGATTCTTTTGGGAGTTTTGGACACAACATATCTTCTTTGTTTTGGCTTTTTTTTTTCTAATCTATGACTTGTGGTGTTTTTTTAACAAACTCATTTGTATTTTATTCCTACTTATTTATGTTAATCAAGGATCCAATTGGTTAATAGTAATTACTTGATGATATAACGTAATAAAATAATATAAAAATTTATGAAGTATTAAATAAAAAGAAAATTGTAGAAAACAATCCGGTTCAAATTGTAAGATACTTTACAAACTACCCACCACTTTATCCATGTGTTAAAATATAATTGATAGTTATCCACCACATAAGATTGTCAAATTTGCAATTCTACATAGAATAGTTAGAGTATCTGTAGAATTAGAATGTAAAATTGAGACGTAAAAACATAAATTTCTGTTACTTATGCAAAATAATTTTAAACTATAAATATAATTATAGTTTATGAGTATGAAAAATACAGTTGTATTTTTTCATATTTTAGCTTATTTGACTAAAATATGTAAAATTGGTAAACTCTATTAAAGACATAAGTTCTTAATGAGTTTACATGTAGATCCGGTTGAAATCGTAAGAGTTCATAGAAAAATGATTTTAAACACGAATCAACTCAATAAAATCTTTATAATCGTAAACTCATAAAATCGTATAAGTAAAAAATCATAATTTTAACAATCATATGCCAATGACGCACACATACACTACGGCTAGATTATTTTTCTCACGCCAACATCTTTAAACTAAACTTCGGAAAGAAGCAACATTAGCAAACAAGCATAACAAGGGGCATAAGAATCAAACTCGATTCGAGCCCTTAGGATTCTCACTAAAACCACAGGAATCGATCCAATTGATCAATTATCACTAGAGCTTTCGAACTCTCTCTCTCTCTCTCTCTCTCTCTTTTCATTTTTACTATTTTTTTCGCTTGGTCAGCCACCCCTGAGGAAGACGATAATCGCTTGTAGTTGTAGGAGCCGTTCGAATGTAGAAGGATAAAACAGAAAACATCCTGACTAGGTTCCTAAATCAAAGGTCTCTAATTCCTGCAGCTCAGCATACAAGCATTTCATCAGCGGCATCTTTATTAAGCAAGTGGGCTAAACTTGAAAACTTTAATAAAAGTCGCATCCTGGTTGATGTAAATGCTTATGGAAGCATGTGTCGTCATGGATGCAGAATTTATTCTCAATGAAGTAGCTGTCATTGCAAGTTGTGTATTACAAATTCTTCTTTGCTGTCTGCTTCACAAAAAAATCTTGTTGATATTTATAATTGCTTGAACACCAAAAAATAAATCTAATATTAGAAAAATCGCCAATGACAATTTATAGATATCCTAGCACAAAGTCCTAAATTAGAACTTTCCTACATTATGATTCAACTCCTATATAACTAAATTGTCCACTTGATAAGTTTTAATCAAATAATGGATATGGAAGCTCTTGCAATAACTATAAACTTAAATATTTAGATAAGTTGGTTACAGGTTTAAAACTCAATATGGTCCAAGTCGTTTACTTGATAATTTTTTAATAAAATGTTTGTGATGCTAACCTCAATAGATAAGATCGGCTCGAGTAAAACAAAACGGGTTCCAAGAAATTACCCTGGTGCAGTGTTGTTTAATATAATCGCGGCTAATGTTCATGTCCTATACTCCTAAATATCTGAATTTTATCCTGCGATAATTAGAGATGATTAGTAAGGTTGATATATGATCACTTTGAAGGAAGGGATTTATGCCTTGCTTAAGCTATTATATATAGAAAAGGGATCTTGTATAGAACCATGGTTGCAAATATGTCTATGGTTAGCCTTATTATCATAGCAAAACAATGAATGTTTTGTCTCCAAGCAACCTTGTCCACAAGCAATTTGAACATGCTTTCTCATCCCCACAAGGAGCAAAATGCAGAGACATTTGATCTCATCTTCCAGGGAATGAGCAAAATTTAGCTCTTCATACCTAAAAGAATGCCTAGAAGGGTAGCAGTCACGCATGCTGATCTAGCACCTAGCCGTCCCCGCTTCGACTTGGGTGGCAAGACCGGTTACACCATCATAATCCTGGCAGCTCTTTGTGGTGTGTTTTGCTTAACACTGTGCCTTGCTGCAGAAGCTACTCGGTCTCGGGTAAATCTTCGAAAGCTCTCAATTGGTTATTACATTAAAAAAACATTTTATGTACACCAACAGTTCGTGCATCAAGTTCTTTTAGGCAATAAATTGATTAATTTCAAAGTTTTTTATATATTAAATTGATTAATTTTAAAATTAAAAGTATCTAATTATATATTTTGCTAAAATTCAGATACAATTCATGCCATTATCCCTTAAATTATATGTAGATTCATCCTCCTGCGGTTAAATATTGCAGAAGAAATTGCTGCCGACCAACGAGAATGATAGAAAGAACAAAGCGTGCGTTTACACAAGTAGCGGGAAAGTGCCATTTATATGTGCTACGACAGCATTCGTGATCCTGGCAATGGCAACGTTAATGGAACACGTATTCATGTCCGTTACGGTTAAGAAAATGGTCCCTTCACCTTCAATGCTTAATCTGGTGCCTGATTTTGGTTTTGCCAAAAAGCTTACCTGGTAATCAAGTCATCTCTAGCTCAAGTTGATTGTTTATATATACTAATTCATGAAAAGAGTCCTTGTAATTAGAAATTAATTTTCACCAATGTCTTCATTCAAATTTGGGTTAATGTTAGAAATGGTACTTTAACAAATATGTATTTAGATATCTAAACTTTGAAATTAATTCATTTAGTATTTAAACTTTGAAATTGATCAACTTAATACTTGAAAAAACTTTTCATGCATGTCAAATCGATCAATTTAAAAGTTTTTCAAGTACTAAATTAATTAATTTTAAAGTTTAGTTACTTAATTATATATTTGGCTAAAGTTCAGATACTATTTCTGACATACGGACACGATCCCTTAAAATTGTGACCTTAAGGTTATTTGTTTTGATGTCTATATCTTATAAGTTTTCTTTTGTTTCGAGTAATCGAAATGGAAAAGTAGTATAAGTTTGGCTACTTCTTTTTAATAAAAAGCAACCTATTGTTACCAACACCTTTGTCATATTTTTCATAGGATCTTATTTGCAATCGCGGAGGTTCTTTTGTTCTTCGGGATAAGCGTGGAATCGGGTCATTTCCACCATTTCTCCAGACCAAGAACCAGTTGCCTGATCATCGGGGAGGGGTTTTTCTCTTCTGCTGGAGTCGTAGCACTACTAACATTGTTCCTTTTAGCTGCTTTACACATGACAGCTTTATTTGCAATCAAAGAATACCAAGCACAAGAAAATGAGAAGGGAGATACTAGAGATGTATACATATTATCAATCACCCCCACCATTCCCACCACAGAACAGCATGAGTGGTGGTGCCCCTGGCAGTGAGAGTCCAGCGACCATGGATAACCAGAATCGGCAACTACTGCCATCAACTCCCCATAAACACACCAGTGGTGCTATGTAGATATATTTTAGGGTGTGGTTATTGGTAGGATGCATGTGACTATTAAATTTTCAAATTATGTTTTTCATCTAGCTATGACTTTTGAGAATATGAATACACATCCTAGAATTAGGAAATTGTAAATTTGGATTAGTAAAATGATAACATTTTCTTTTTTCAGTGGGAAAAAAAATTATTAATGAAAATCAGCGAAAGGAAAATATGGGAAGAGTTTTTGCCCACTATTAACTTGGCCAGTAGAACCCAGACAAAAATCAGTAAAAGATGCTGGCTTCATAAACATCAGCGAAAGTATCTAAACAGGACCAGCAGCAACAAGGGCTTCTCCATTGGCTTCCCAAGTTATCTACGTCAGAGTCTAAGCTGTGATATTCTGTGACAGCCTCTGCATAACATTTATAATTTAGAGATACGACTATAAATATTTTTCCTTAAAGATCTTGCGCTTCCCACATGAAGTTGGAGAGAGAGGAAAAAAATAAAAGAAAAACAAAAACAAAAATGAGAAACAACACATTATATATATATATATATATATATCTTTTTTTATTATCATCAAAACTTCACCAGAGAATCTAACATTCTTTCTGTTTTTTATAATGACAAAACCCTTTCCCAAAAATAGTTGAAAAATTGTCATTTCAAAAGTTGAATAATCTTATTTTGAAGGTTATTACGTGTAAACCATTGTTTTAAAAGAAATTTATAGATTATTATCAAATTACCGTCGCTATATTGCATGTTGGACAAGTGATGTAATTTAGATGTGTATGGAATAACAACATGCAATTGAGGCAAATATATTTAAAGCTAGGGCTATTTAAGCATGTTAACTTAACCTATCCCATTTTGGCCTCTGGGTTATATAGTCTGGCTCGTTTTAGCCTAGCCCACCTTGCCTCGCCCCACATGGATTAAGTGGGCCAACCTGCCAAGCCACCAACCTACTAAGATTTTTTTTTTTTTTATAACAAAATTTATTAATATATTATATTCACACTAAATATAAATGTTATTTTCAATCAAAATTAGAAAATGTTATATACATATGAGACAAAAAAATGAATAAAGATTAAAATATACATATAAGATTAGGATAAAAAATTATTATTAAACATCAATGTTTCACTTTCTTATTATTTTAATTTGGTTAATTTTTTTTCTATTGCATATTAACATATAGTTATTTACTATTACAATTTTTTTTTTCCAAACATCCATGGGTTTGTTTATATTTAATTCTTTTTTTTGTGGGTTCGTAGATGGTCTAACCCACAACTGGGTTGACCCGCTTTAGCTCACAAATTATGCAAAGAGAGCTAAAATGAATCGTGTAGTGTAGTGGGATAAAATTTTTAGCTTAACCTGCTTTTTTTTTATGGCTTAAGTAGGTTAGCCTATGAAACCAGCCCTACTTACACTGCTTTATTTAAAGTTAATAATTAAACTGTTTATCTCAATTTCCTTTCACAGTTTATGCTTTCAACTATATTCCATCATTTGAATTAGGCTGTATTCCTTTCTCGTTTTGGCTTGACTGAAAAATTTAATTTAAGTCGTTTTTTATTGAAAACACAAAGTGGAATTGAATGGGGGTCAGATTCACTGAGCATCGACAAAGGTTTTCCCTATTGAGTCGTCGGTCTAGGATGAAACAAATGGGAATCGTCTAGACATTGATCATCCGAATGGTAATTCCGTCAAGACGTCAAGCATCTGCATGATGGGGCAGGGGATTGGGTGTCGGGATGATCCAACGTCCACACATCAGTATCATTCGGGTGACATTCATCTTCTTCGTCAAAATTCTATGTTCAACTTATTGTCTGACTACAATAAACAATAATCAAACAGCCGTACAACACACCAAACACATATGAAAAACAGTAAATCATTGAAAATCCCACTCACTAAAACCTCATCATGAACTAATCGACATATTCACTAAATCACCTGTATCATTCATATATTTATCTCAACATAAAGAAAGATATTCCTTTAAGCTTAATGAACACAAGAGTTTATGTTAAAACTTAGTTGACAATCAAGTGACAAGGACTAGTGATGTTGACTTCACAAAGGTCGAATTGAAGCTTATAGAGAAAAACAACAAGGTTAAGAATCTCACTACTACGGCACTATATGAATTCTACTTGATTTCTTCATGTGATACAACTAAAGAAATATGGGATACATTAACTAAAACGTGCGAAGGAACATATACTATTAAGGAAACAAAAAATCCTTCATAACCCAAATTAGTTTAACAATATTATATGGCTTATGAATTCACTTGCAAACATAATTCAAACTTATCAAATAAACAATAAATGCACGAAAATAAACATAGTAGGATAAGAAAAGATTGTGCAAGTATTTATAGATGTTCCACCTCATGCATCAGTCCTTTTCCAGTTCCAAGCTGGGAAATCGGTATTCCAACCTAGTATGTTCCACCATATTTAATCAAAAACAAGATTACAAATAGTATCATCAATTCACTTTGACCATACTTCATGCTATCACTTAGCTATATTTGATCTCAGAGCCTATTTGTAATCTAACTCTCACAAATGATCAAAAGAAAGAGAAGAATAAAAGAATAAGAGATCCTCTTAAAAGTTCGGCTCAAAATGCAAAGTAAAATGAGAATAGCAGAATTTAGTACAAATTTAATCTTGAGTATGATCGCAATATCATTGTATTATTTTTTATGAGAGCTTCTTCGTGTTTCTGATTTTGAACGCTATGAACTGATATATCTTCAAGCTTCCAACACTTAGAAATAGATAAGATTCATATAAGTTCACTGTTAGTGGATAGACTTGTATCTTGATATTTTGTGCCCCCTATGAAACAAATCTTTCATGTTTATATCTTAGTAGAAATTAAATTTTAATCATTGGCTTCTTGTTGATGACTCTCATAGATATTATTTCAAAAAGTTGTTGAAAAAATCTTGATAATAACCGCATTTGATATTGTTTAATATGAAATATCTTCATATTCCTAGAAAATAAGAGTGTATCTTACTTCCCTTTATCTTCTAAATATTTGAACTTCATCTACTATGAAACACGATCTTGAACCCACAAATGTACGAGACTTCAACAAAGAAAAAAAGGTGCCGGAGTAAATTTAAACTTGTCCGATATAAAATTGACTTGTTGTCATGGAATGCTTGAGTCTTCAAGAAGCTTCCAACAATGCGAAGCCAAATTCCTTGGATATATTAACCAACTTTGTGAAATATTTTGAATGTATTACCCAAACATTTTCAACTTTGGAGCTGGGCCTTAAAATTGATGAAAAACTTTGAATATAAAAGTAATATGCAATATTATGTTCGTAATTAATGTACAAGTAGTCTACCTTATGAGTTAGTCTCTAAGTGTTATCGATTGCTTGATAGCTTTTCAGATAGTCTTTTAGTCACCCTTTGAGTTATAACTTTCTTTGAAAAGACAAAAAAAAAAAAAAGCACCTAAGCTAGCTTGATTGATCAATTTAATCTTTAAAACTCATAGTGAACTTTTACTTAAAGGTTGCTGTCACGCCCCGAAGGGTACCCTAAACGTGGCAGTCTGCCGTACACAATATTAAAGCCTAAGAATGACCACCTCAGTCACGCGAAGGCTTCCATACTATGTACAAGGCGTCTAACACATAAAGGAGACACATCGGAATAATACATTTTATGTTGATACAATTGAATAACAATTAAAGGAAATACAATTTACTATACTTCAGATACAAATCACTATACTTCAAAATACAAATCATTCAACTTCAATTACATTCATCCCCAGACTTCCCTACATAAACTATTACAAGACAATCATAAACTAGCTGATAACTTCACAACATTCGCATTCTTTGCCAAAATCCCGGAGTCATTCCCGGCTCCAATCAATTCATCCCCACTTTGCATTCTTGAGATAACCTGTTCATTTAAACAACTATAGGGGTATAAGCTACACTAGCTTAGTGAGAATTCCCTTAATTTCGTACCATACAAGCAAGTTATAATCAACCATATGCTATACATGAACAAACACATGAGCAAACAATTATGTATGGGTATCCGGAACCCACACACAGAACGGATTTACGCCTCTATCTTGGGTTAGGGATGGTATTGAAGTCTACACGACCGCTGCTAGTCCCCAAGCCCTCGCTCATAGCACTCGCCTCGGCTAGGCTCACACATGGAATGCATCCCCGATGCGCCTTAGTTCCTATGAATGAGCTCTGATCCCGGGTCTCATTATCCAAACGAGTCCTCGGACCATACCGATCGACCTGCGTAGGAGTAGCACGCTACCAAATGCAATATGTCCGATGCGATGCATGATCAATTTACTTTTTGCTTAGGTCAAAATACTTATACATTCTTTAGAGTGACCAGCCAATATCATACACATAACAGAAATAATATGAACAGTGCAGTTATCCAATCAAATCGTGGTTTCGATATGCTTTAGTATTCTTTGGCATACATTCATCACAGCCTCATCATATATCCCATCCCCATTCGTATCGATTTTTATCTTGTTCCTACAATCTAATGCAACTAACTACAAGCACAATCAAGGTAACAAAACAAGGAGAAAACTCACTCGGCCATTGGATCACCGGTCTTCTAGTAATAATAACCCGGTGGTAGGGAATCGTCGAATTCGGGATCACCTAAAAAGGAAGAAATACTCTAATAAGTATTTCAACTCAAACTAATCCAACGACTTCATACGAACTATCAAATTCGTAATTCGCGTCCTAAGCGGGAATTCCAACTTAAAACGGCCATAACTTGGTCATTTTAACTCGGAATCTCGCAAATTATATATCGATTTCTATCTACTTCGAAATCTACCTAATTCTAATATTATATTTAAGTTTTGAAAACATTGAAGCTTCGAAAAGGTCAGATCAGATTAGGGCAGCAACAATTTCAATTTCCGAAAAATAGTTTTGTAAGAGTTTGTAATGTTCCTACTATAGAAATTGGCTATACATGCAATATGAATGATTTCCTAACATGAATGACATGAGATGAGCTTAATGTATGCATGGTCTTGATGATTCTTGCTAAAAGAAAATTTCATAACTCCTTATATTACAAGACTTCAAGGATAACTACTTTTAAGAATACTAGTTTCCTAACTTTGATTATTTCCATTTGTTTTGGATTTATTACTTAAGAAAATATAATTATTTTTTTAAAATTGAGTCTTCATTATATCTATTACTTATGACCTTCATTTCTACATAAAAATTTTCATTTTACACTTTGTAAATATGTTTTCCAATATGATTTACTCAAAAATCCGAATTTTAGAAAATCCACTTTTTGAATGATTCATTTGGGGAAAACTTGTTTAAAACATTAAAATTTAAGGCTTTACTATACAATTACCTAAGGACTTCATTTAACACATAAAACTTGCAATTTGAGCTCAAATACTAAGTGATTACTTATGCATCATCTCAAATTACGAATTTGACAATTGATCACTAACTCAAAATTTTTCATTTTAATTCCATTACTTGTTTAACACCTTACTCATGCCTAAACTCATTTTAACTTGTAAAAATCATTGCTTAATGATATCTATTACCTATATACTTCATTTTTCACATAAAACATGAGTTTTGGTTGATACATGGGTTCTAAAAATTGGTCTTAGTTGGGATCCGAATTTACAAAATTCATTTTTGGTTATATCTTTTGATAAAATCTATCTAAGCTCATGAAAATCCATTCCTTACATATCCTATCCTAAGAGCCTTTCATTTCTTAAATAAAAACTTCATTTTTGAGTTGGAAAACATGTTTTTAAAATAGGCCTTGGCCAAAATCCGAAAATAGAATTTTTATTTTGAAAATAACTTTTGGAAATCACTTTTGATTCTTGTAAAAAGAAGTCTTGATGATATACATATATTAAGCCTTCATTTTCTTAAGTAAAAATTACATTTTGACACTTGGAAAGTGGTTTTTAAATGGGGGTCTTGCCAAAATACGAATTTCACAATTTTGTTTGAGTTCATAACTAAGATCTATACTTAATATGAACATAAACATAAAACAAATGCATGGTAATAAGCTATAAACATCATGGATCTAAACTTTACTTATCAAAATCTTTCATTTATGTATTATACCCTAAGCCCTTCATTTTAAATGAAAAATACATTTTGAAGTTGAAAAACCACTTTTCTAAATATGGTTCCATTTTCATCCGAATTTTCAAAAGTTGTTTTTGTTGAAAATAAAATGATCTTGAGTTTCCTACAATTTCCTACCATCATCATGCTATCACAAGTCATCATGAACATAAAACAAAGTCTAATGCATTTTATGAACTCAAAACTCTAGATCTAGTTTTCTAAACTAGTTTTAAATGCATGAATCACTAAGATGACATGTGGATGATAGATTATGCATAAATCATAAGAAATAACAAATATAACAACTTAAATAACAAGATCTATGGCATAAACGAAAATCAAAGCTACAAAAATTTAGATCTACAAAATATCAACTTTAAACAAGAAAATAATTGAAATACAAGATAATAAAAGTGGAGAAAAGGAGTGTTTCATTTTTGGCATCATCATCCTAAGCTTTTAAGCTTATGAAGGTCATTTGATGCATGAAACTTCATTACACTTTACCTATATCACCTATGGAGCTTTGGGAAAAGATTTGCTTAGAAATCTTTAAGAAATAGGTGTGGAAGCTAATGGAAGATGTGGGGCAGCTTGGTTCTTGAAGAAACAAGAACAAGAAGAGAAGAAAGAGAGGAAAAATGAGAGAGAAAAGTTAATGAGAAAGAGAAAGTGAGTAAATGAAGGAGAGAGAGAAAATGAGTGTTTTAATTGAATAAATGAGAGAAAAAAATAAAACAAGGTAGCCAATTTGGACATGCTGCACGTGAATTAGGAAGAGGAGAAGAGAAATTTGTTTGAATTTTGACTTGAAATTGATTTGTGTAATAAATGTATATAGCTTTCTTAAGAAGGAGTAGAATATAATTAAATTGGTCAAAATGGAGTAAATAAAGGACAATGGCAGCCATAAATGAGTCAAAAATCTGCCATGAATTGTGGGATAATGTGTAGAAAGATTGAAGTGAAAAGGAAGTGATATGTGTAAGGTGTACTTGAAGGTATGGGTTGTAAAAATACTTTTTAATAAAAAAATAAAATAAAATAAAATTGAAAATTATTCCAAATATTTGTAGCAGATTTTTCATAATTAAAATTAAATAATTATTTGAATTATTTTAGTATTTTAACAAATGTGTTATCGGTATGATCAAAATAGGCAAATATGGGCTATAAATAATATTTTTATAACCCGAAAAATTCTAAAAAATTATTTTATGAAAATAAAAATATTTTTAAAATATTTTCCAATTATTAAATTAATTTATTTTATTTTTAGTATCGGGTCTTAAACAGAATCTGATCCCGTAAAGACCCGAAACGAACTAAATTTTAGAAAAACAAAATTTTCTATAACATATAAAATATTTATCTAAAAATATAAGACTTTATAAGAATAATAAAATTTTGTAATGAAATAAAAATGAATAGTGCAAAAGACTAATCAATTACCGGTAATAATGGAAATACGATAAAAAGGTTATAACTGTAACTTTTATAACCCGAAAAATTATATAACTGGTATATTTAGAAATCTTATGAAATTATGAGCCTAACGGTACTATTGGTATATTTTTGATATCTCGAGCCCCAGGACATGCTTTTCGAAGTCTGTATCCGAACGGGTTCGAAATAGGTTAAAAATTTACCAATCTGATATTTTTAAATAAACTCATATTACTATGAGCTATTCTACATATTTAAACCACACCTCGGCCTCTAGGGTTAGGGGCGCTAGATTGCCGAACTTACACTATTGTATTCCGGTTAGGGTTTCCGGCTGATTTTTCGGTTTAGGCCTTTGCCAATTTGGAAACTGATATTTATGCTTATACAATATATTTAATTTGAGAAATTTATTTTAAATTTTATTTTTGTAAGTATTTAATATCTTTTAAAGTTTTCGAAATTTTGAAATAGGGTTTCATTTCCGAAAGTTAATCGTTATTCTAGATTTTATAAATCGGAGTCACGTATGGAATTTGTCGTACGTAGTGGTTTTGGAATTGTAGTATGTTGAGTTCTTACTTTGTTTTTGAGAATTCTTATTTTTCCCAAGATTTGGAAATTTTTCGAATTCGTTCGTGATTTAAGACTAGTTGAAATTCGGTTTTAATTTAGAGTGATTTTTAGGGTTTATTTTCAAAGTTCATCTTGAAATTATTTACTGAAATTTTCTGAGGCTTACAGTTGCACACTCAATAGCTTTGTTAATAATCTTCTAATAATAAGTTAGCGAGAAGTAGGTGATACTTAATAGTAATTGTAGTAGATTGCAGGCTCAGATGTTACCATGTGATGCCTAAAGATATCTTTTGTCATATTTTATAGAGGAAAAATTGTAGATGGTTGAGGTAAATGGAGATGTGTTGTGGAGAACGTGGAGGAACAAAGGTTTATTGTTAGTTGACTCGAGTAAGTAAGATGTTAAGTAGACTGAAAGTGACTGAATAAACAGAAGGACTTGAGAGGTTTGCTTGGTCTTGTGGTCGTACTTAAGGTCTAATTTGGAGTTGGACTCATGAACAACTAGGTCAAATCATGCTTTAAATAGGTCAAACTAGACTTCTAAGTTTGCCCCTCAACAAGCTTATATAATCATTTAAAAAAAAAATTATATGGTCTCATCATGTTTTTTGGTGGGCCGATCTCCTTGATTATTTGATGGCTTAGGTTCATACTCAACTGTGATTGTAGAAATACTTAATATATCACCTATTAGATATATTTTAATAGTCAAATAATTGGTGAATAAGACTATATTTATTTAGTGCTGTTTAATACCGTAGGTACTAAATATAGTACAAGCGAATTACACTATCTAATCTCATTATTCTATTCAGTTCTTGCAACAAAACACTATCTTAATATTCCTCTTTTACCAACGATATACATATCAAATTATTAACTCTACCAAATTGATTTCACACTAAAATAATAGGCAATTTCCTTTTATTGAAAAGGATGTCTCTTTTAACCTTCCCTTTAATCACAACATCATTCAATGAGTAGATAGAATATAAAGAATAGATGCATTTAATTATTTTTGGTATTTATCAATACTTAACTGGTGGTGTATACAACTAAAATCATTAGTTAGAATTAAAAACTTATACATAATTAGGAATATAAGATAATAAAAATCATTTATGTATGTATGAAACCTACACACCACCAAATAAATTGATTATGAAAAGCAACATTCAGTCTTACACAGTTACACGTTAGAGTAAGTAAGTGAGTAAGCACAGTCGATAGCATTCTTTTTGTTAGCACATGACCCTTCTTCCATCTTCTTGAATTAAGAAATTGTTATTTGCACGAGTGGGTGTTGTTTGAAAGAGGAAGAGAGAACAAAAAGCAATCAAAGAAAAAGGGTATATTGGTAATTAAACACATAAAAAGATGCTAGGGTTTCACATCTCTCTTTATAATGACACCTTTAGATACCTTATACCTATTTGATTTGTGTCGGTTCTTCTCTCTCCTCTTCTCTTCCTCGGGTCTCTGTTGTCTGTCGGTTTAGGTTGTGGCCAGTGACACTGCCTCCCCCCTTCCCTCCCTTTCTTGCAAACTTTAAAGCCCACATACATTCTACTCTCTATCTTTGTATACAAGATCCCTATCAATCACACGCTCTGTCTCTCGATCGGTCGATCTTGCTAGCTCTACAACCCCTTTGTAACTTCCGATTGGGTGTTCTCATTTTCCAATCGAAACCCATTTAGATCGCTGAAATAGTTATATTCGAAATGCAGGATTCGAGTGGAAGAGTGAGTTTTAGTCATACCCTTTTGATGTTAAAGCTTCTTGCTTTCATTTTATGCTAGTTGAGTAGTGTTCTAATCGTTTGAAGTTTCGATCTTGATTTATTATTCAGGTATTAGAATCATCTCCTAATGGGGGTTCTTCAGAAGAAAGTAATAAGAAGACTTGTGCTGATTGTGGTACCACCAAAACACCCCTCTGGCGTGGTGGTCCGGCTGGCCCTAAGGTATTCGATTCGGTTTGGTTCGATTCAGTTCAATTTGTTTTTAATCAGTTGCATGTTGTTTCTGCAGAAGATCTCTTTTTGCAACTTTTTTAATAACTCTTAATAGATTTAGTAGCTGAATGTTCTCATCTGATCTATTTAAGGCCTTGATTTGGCAGCGAGCGATTGAAGAGAAATCCAACCTAGTACTCGAATTTCGATTGTTAAATCTGACATGGTTTATATTGTCATTTTGGCAAATTATATGTTTAGCTTTTGTAATTGGATGATTTGGCCTGCAATGGTGAGGTTTGGCTAATAAGATGCTCTGATTGATGGATCTGCAGTCGCTGTGCAATGCGTGCGGGATCAGGAGCAGGAAGAAGAGAAGGGCCATTTTGGGGTTGAAACCCGAAGATACTAAGAAAGGAAAGAGAAGTAACATTAGCAGAAATCACTGCAATAACAGCAGCAACAATCATAAATTGGAAGATTCATTGAAGAGGAAACTGTTTGCTCTGGGAAGAGAAGTTTTGGCACAGAGATCAAGTGTTGAAAGACAGCGGATGAAGTTAGGAGAAGAAGAACAAGCAGCAGTGCTTTTGATGGCATTATCATGTGGATATGTTTATGCCTAGGGCTAGTGTTTTGGGGGAGAAAAAATTAGGATAAATTTTATTTATTAAATAAGAAGGTTTTTTTTTTTGCCCCTTTTTTTGGAATTGCAATTTGCAATTTAGGGTTTTTTGCTTTTTTTATCATTTAGGGTTATGATGATATGCTATTATCATTATCAATTTTCGGTGATGTAAAGGTCACTGTCTAGTTTTGACTAACTTATGAGGTTAATGGAAGTGTAAGAAGTAGAGGGAGTTTTATGTTGTTGTTCTTGCTAACATATTGTTGTCCGAATGTTATAATTTAATGAAATCTTTTCCGAGTATTGTTGTTGGCGTTTCGATCTTTGGTTGGTTGGTGGTTTTACAATTTTTTCCATATCATGAATACATCAAATCCAATGCATTTATTTGAGTATTTATAGTGTTACTTATCTAAATGTGATTGTCAAATTTTAATGCACCTTGCATCTTGGTATTTTTATGTCGCATATGTAACCACGGGAACCTCTACGGTCTTATCACGGATACCGTCATTTGTATAGTTAAATGATATGATAAGACCGGTCCCGTGATGGGATTATGGAATTTTGCTATTGAGTATATAGAATGTATTTCCCAATCCAAGACTGTTGCACAGTGCAGTGTGTGTGTACAAGCCACGAATTTTTACAACCTTAATGTTCCTCATGTGGAGGATTGGGTAATGATAGCACCATGAAGACGGTATTTAAAAATGGCTTCGATTCTGTATTTTTTTCTTTATTTTTTTTAAGGCATAAAAATGGCATTGAAGTTTCATGCTGATATGAAGTAATAAATATTCAGTAACATGTCGGCTTTGGTTTCTTGAGAAATTAAGTTGACTGGTCTCTGTTTTTCCTGAGACATGCCTGTGCTGTCCTCGAGATGGAACCCCAATTGATGTAACTATAAACGTCGTCCCTTTTCTTTTACTAGTAATGGTATTAAAAAAAAAAACAAAATAAAACTTTATGCACGAATCAAATATAGTAAGAATTTATAGCAAAATTATACCCCTCATAACACACCAAAATAGAGAAAATTATGTACTCTCAATTCTCATGATATTTTTTAACAGGACCAGTCCTTGGGATGAATACGAATTGGTTTGTTTTTTTTTTCTTTTAATCCAAATGAAACTGCTAATTAATGGTTTGATTGAGGTTAAAATTTTTTAAAAATCATTGAATAATTGTTTGATTTGGTTTGTATTGCACATTGAATAAAAATTCTAATAAAAGCTTTCTTTTTTATTTGTGTGGATATTTTAATTTATAAAGTTTATATGCAAATCGCAAAAAAAAAACTTTATAAATCCATCATAATCATAATCTATAATCCTCCATAAAATCGTTAAGTCATAATCAGTTATCCACCACAAAAAACATTTATTAACTAAGACATTGCAATCCATAATCTATAATTTTCCACAAAACCACCAAGTCAATCATCTACCATCAAATTTGGCCAAAATAAAAAGTCATTTATCAACAAAAGTCATCCATGAATAAAAATGATATGATATCAAAATATATTGAACAATTAATACATAATAATATTCATAACTAAATAAACAAATTCCACACTTCATAAAGGTAAAACTATTAAAAAAAAATATTACGTCATGAACAAAAGAATATATATCATAAACCTAAAAATTAATTTTAAAAAGGAACATATTAGTATAAACCAATATTCATTAAATAATAAATATTATAGTGAAACCATAAGTACATATATAGAATTTAATTAATCATCATGAAAATAATTTATAGTTACAAATAAAATATTTTTCTATTTTTTAAAACGGTTTAGTTAGGTTTTATGGATTGGTTTTATTTATCCCACCAAATTAACCATAGATTTATGAGTTGGTTCAGATTGAAATTTAAACTAAATTATTTAAAAAAATCATAATTTTAGTTTGGTTTGATTAAGGATTGGCTTATATTTGATTTGTATTTTTGCCCACCCTACTAATCCTATCAATTATTTAATAATTCAAATTCATATCCAACTATTATCGTATCGTTAAAACACTTAGCATTACTTACTATATTGATTTTAATTATCAAATAATTAATTGAATGGTATAGTTAACAGAATCATAATTTCCTAAAATAGTTGTACCATAAAACTTATAATTATTTTGATGTCATTTTGATATATTTTATAAGGATGCAATTAATGCATAAACCAGACAATACAAGTGATGGCCAAAAAGAAAAAAAAACCAGACAATATAAGATAATAAAGCCGATCTATATGAGGTTATCCAAATTATCAACAGATAACCGTCCCAAATAGGACAAGTAGATTGAAATCGTATGAACTATGGGCATGTGAAGATAAGGTGGTCCCTAATTAAATTCCAATTCCACCACGCTTTTATTTGTTTATTTATTTTTAAAATTTTCTATTTCTTATGGTGTACAAAAGTTTTTTTACCGCATGGATGACACCTTTCCCTATCTTTACCTCTGCATGAGCTAGGAATGAAAGGGACTGGTCAGCCTCAGTATCATGGAAGAACATGTTCTTTCATAAAATTGGGAAAAGTAAAAGCTGTCCCACGGTCAACCCTTTTAATTTCTGCTTTTCATTTAAATAAAATATAATATAAAATTTAGAAATATATATATATATATATATATATTAAAAAGAAAGTATAGCAGCAGCTAGCTGCAACCATGTGAATATTTATGTTTATTATACTTTCCCATAATCCGATGTAGCGAAAATTATTCTGAATTGATGGGCTGAATTTGGCATGCTTTCTGTCGTGAAAGTAAAATTCCCAAATTGAAGCATGCATGAGATCATCTTTCAAACCTTAAAAGGAATTTAATTGGCAATTTGCTTTTTTTTTTTTTTTTAATTTATCACACATCATCATTTTAATGCCTATTTCATTTAAGAACCTAGGATTCATGACATAAAATTTCAACAAAATAACACACAAAGTATAGGGAGAGAGAAAGGGGGGGGGGGGGAGGGAATTTGGTTAGCTTTTGGTAATTGACATCTTCAATAAGACCCAATAAAGATCTAACTTTGTTGCTTAAGTACTTAAAGAAGGGTTTTTCACCTTGAGATATGGGAAAAGAACATTAGGGTTGCTCTAAAGTGGACCCCCTTTTTTCATCCAAAATATAGAACGAATATTAGAAATACTCGACTTTTTTTGAAAATGAATACGTGTATGTTTTGTATGTGCAAAACTAGGCAATAGAATAACTCGTATGAAACAAAAATTTGATGAAATGAAAATTAGAAACGAGACCAAATTTGAAATCGAATGATATTTAAAAAAGATAATACCGTATTTGATATTTAAATTTTGGTTGGTTTTTAAATCAACTGCTTCAACTTTGACATTGTTCATTGAATTTATTTTATATGAGTGACATTACTGGTATTAACTTGAACTAAAACTGCCTACGAAATTAAATTTCTTGAAACAATCTTGCATTTTAAATGACTATTTTAATGAAATATTCTATTAAAGATACATGCCATAAAATAGGATTGATATAGATCGTAGTTCATAATTATTAAAAGTTTCATATATTACAAATATTATATTCATCAAAATAATTGCTTGGGACACATTATTGTTTGTAATTGGTTAGAAAATTTTTATTGGACAGGGAATTCAATACAAAGTTAACACAAATAATGCAAATAAACTAAAAAAAATCCAGTTAATTACAATCGACCAAAGTTCTTGTACTTAATGTTGCCTTGTCCCTATCTAATCCGCAGGATGGGATAATCTTAAACCCATTACAACAACTATAAATACAATATTGCCGTCTCCCAATACTCAATTCGATAGGAAACCATTTGCTATTGCAAAATGTCTGGATTTAAATAAAATATATAAGTGTGTTGTGTGAATCTTGTGCTACACTGATCCATGAGAAGTATTGCAGAATGACATATAAAAGGTGATTAAGAGAAAAGTGCAATGAGAAGGAGTAGACAATTTCAATTATTTCTCAAACACACTTATGGTAGTTGAAAGAGTTATCAAGCATTAAACTTTACTAGTAATGATGAATGTGATGTGTTCTTAATTATATACAAGTGTTTGATCTTTCAAGATGGAAATTCAATAGCTTGAGGTCATTGTGAAATCGTACCAAGAAATAAATATGGAAACCTTGTGGTAATTGTGAAATTGTGGCATGGAGATCTAATGTATATGTTTACACTTTTGGTGAAAAACAACTTATGTTGAAAGTAATTGGATATGGCTCTTAGGACTTCATGGGGAAGTTAATTGTGCTTAATGTGTGGGAATCTCACCAAAATATAAAATATCTACCATCAAATAAATGTCCTTTTTATATTTAGATTCATGAGCTTAAATTAGATCAAATGAATGATAGTAATGCTATGAAGTTTGGTGCTATTATAGTAATGCATTAGAAGGGGAGGTTATGATGCTTAATGTGTGGGAATTTGTCAGAAATATAGAAGATGTGCCAATGGATAAATGCCTTTTTGGATTTAGATTCATGGATCGAATTAGATCAAATTAATGATAGTAACGTTGAAGTTTGGTATTGTTGTAGGAAATTAGAAAGTGCACTTTTCAATCTCAAAGAAAGAGCAACGGGAGGCCTTTTTTGGGTGATGGTTAATATTGACTTGACAGCCTTGTGAAGTAGGGAATGTGGGTGAGTCGTAACAAATAAGATAAATACTTTGTTAACTTTAAGTACGAAAAGTGCCAGAACATTTGCTTCAAATGTAGGCATTTTGGCTACTCCACCACTAGCTATGATGTGGAGAATGGCGCTTAGATTTTTAACTCTTAGCTTAAGGGCCCCTCAGTTAGACCTTATTTAGAAGGGATGACTCTCCTATTAAACGTCTTTAGTGCACTTATTTTCAATGGATGTTGCCTTTAGCTAATCATCACCGGCTTTCCTTTCCCTTCCTTTTATAAGTAAGAGTAAAAACACAACTTTTAAAATGCTAGCCACCTATACTCCATTTTTGAAGAGTCACCACCATATCCAAGAATCCGTAACTCCACTCCACCTATTGTTCTTTGTCTCTCTCTCTCTCTATACATATCCTAAACTAATAGGCCATGATGATTCTCCTCCTCTACCTCATCCCCACTTTAAAGATGTTGGATATCAAAAGATCCTTAGAAGACTTAATAATGCGGCTAGCAAAAAAGCTGAAATTTGAATCAAAGAAACCACTCAAGAAGAAACTCCCTTTGAAGAAAGGCAATTATATTAATTTTTCCTATCATATATTATATAAGTTCTATAACATAAAAGTTAAATATAGAAAATGGATATATCTATTATTTAATAAATATATATATGTGTGTAAATCATTATAATTATATTTATATATATTGATAAATTAATTGTTTCAATTATTTTTAATTTTAATTTATTTTAATATATATATATATCTATGTTGCTTATTTAGAATTTTATTCTAACAAAAACAATACCATATCCTTAAAATACACATAAAACCATATTAAATGACCATTTATATGTCAAAACAGAGTTAAATAAAATAATTATAGTCGATTAAAGCTTTAGTACCAAAACTACAGAAATAATAGAACTTCTGTAGAATAGATAGTTTATTAAACCTTTATAGTTGATTTTGATACTATATTTCTATTCCCTAATGTGTTCAGGTGATTCTGACTTTGAGCTAGACCAGCCTATTGACTATTACGATTAACAAGAGCTATGTACAGGTGAGTATATTTCTATGATCTTTATACTTGTTTGTGCTTACAGGATAGAAAATGATTAATAGATAAATCTATATGGGGAATGGGAAATTGTTTGTGGTTGCTCGTAATTGATTTTGATTGTTAAAACATCATAATTATATTTCACTTTAAAAAATTGGTTGTTTTAGAATATATATATATATATATATGAGTGTCTAATACTTGCTTGCATACTAATTATGAATTTAAAACATATTTGGCATGATAATTAAATATATGCATGCATTGCACGATTACATGCAGAAGGCATCACAATACACTTTGACGCGGATGGCCACATTGTCCCATGAGGACGGTGAACATGAAGGACCGAAGTGGTATATGCCTAGTGTGTACCATGGGCCTTATTATAAGGGAATGGGAACTAAGTCATCGTAAAGAGATGGCCCATCTCCTAAAATCACGCCGGGTCATTGTTATGGATATCTTGCTTCAATGGGATGTTGTTATATGTATGTTATTTTCTATATATGAAAAAATCCTTGAATAAATTTGATTCCCGAAATATTAGTGGTCTGAGTGCTGATATGTGGATGTACCCCAACCCCAAATTCGGAGAGCATAAATCTGAATATATATATGTTTACTGGTTGGCTATATATATTTGTTCACTTGTTTGATTACATTGCATATGTTTGCTTAAACAACTTGCTTGTACTTGCTTGAAAGGTATGGAGTAAGGATTATATCTCACCGAGCCTGTGGTTCACTCACCCCAGTATAGTTTGTTGTTACAGGATTATATTTGGTACCAGCCAAGATGTGGCTATCCCCAGGTTAGCTTTCTTTTGGAGATGGGGAACTATGGGAAGGAAGCGAAGTTAAAGAGAGTTCTTTCTTCTCTTGTCCTTACCTTAGAAATGTTTTTGAAGTTTAATGAAAGGTTTTGTAATATTTTGTAAGGCCAAGAACACAAACTACTCTCTTAAATGTGCCTACTAGTACTTTTAATAATTATTATCATCTTAGCTTTATTTGTTAATTATTTGGGCCAGTTGTTATATTATAGAATTATTAGTTTATGCTATCAAGTCTATTGGTTATCTATTCAGGATACACTTCTACACGATATTTAGAGCTTTTGAGAGACTTAAGAGTTAATCTTAAGCTTGGGTATCGTGTATGGCGGAACTGTCTCGTCTAAGATACCCTTGGGCGTAAAACAATTGTTAAGAAACAAGAAGAGTGACTCCTCACTTAACTTGAAAATAACTCAATGGAAGCATTAATTTCAGTCCTTATTACTTCTAAACATTCTTTTTTAATTTTAGGTGGTTGTAGTAGCTAGCCAAAAGCAGCCACATAGGAGCCATGATCATCGGCAAGAGGATTCATTCAACCATTGATCGTTTATGCAATCAAATGAATGTAGTCGGTGATCAAACTTTATGGATACCCTTGTAGTCCTCCTCACTACGATTTAGGGATATAGAGAAATGCTATCATTCTATTAGACTTCAATCTTGAAAGATTAAGCAAGGTTCAAAATAAAGAATGCCTCTCTTTTTTCAAGAACTGTTGGGTTAAGATTGTGTATGTCCTCCACTTGTTACACTTGCACTTTATCTCTAAAATTGCTTCCTTATCGTCCTTGTTCTCTCTTCTCAAGTCCTCTTTACATGCTATTTACAAATCACTTCTCGAACGCTATGTATCATATGAGAAATACGCCATACATGTGTGATAATTGTAATTGGATCCCAACATCTACAATTATTATATGTGAAGCCACATGGTGCAAATTATCCTCTTTTTAGTGGCCATAGAAGAGGAGTTAAATAGCAAGCTTTAACTCCTACTCTATCCTATTGCCATTATGCCATGGAATGAGGAGTAATAGGAGATAAAGTCAAGATTCGTAATATAGTTTGTCATTTTAAACTTCCAATATTTTTAAGTGATGAAGCTTTTCTATTGATAAAATTTTTATCAAAATTGATAAGTTTAAATTCTTCATATTGTGTTTTTCTAACATCTTTCCATTATATGCATTGGTATTTATTAATTTTGAGTTAAGAATTTATATTTAGAATTTAGTGTTTGAGTTTTGAGTTGGAAATTTAATAGGTGAAAATGATATGAACTTTTACCAAGGTGCGGATTTATCTCAACTTTCAAAGTGCGCTTTTTGACCCTTAAACTTTCAAAAATTAGCACAGTTAAGGGTAATGAACTTTTGCTATGAATTTTTTTTTTTTTTGAAGTAGATTCGCATATAGATGAAAGTTTAGAGGGTAGATCCGTACATATGTGAAAATTTGAGGGGGTATTTTACAACTTCCCTTGTTTTGTTTTAATAGAAAATATTAAGTGTCTTTAATTGTGTCAATTTTTGAAAGTTTAAGGGGTCAAAAAACTCACTCTAAAAGTTCAAGGATGAATCCACACTTAAGTAAAAGTTTATATGTATAATTTGCAATTTCCCTTTTATTTTGTTTTGTTGATAATTAATTATTAATATTTGTAGGATATATACTGTAAAGTATTTTACATGCATCATGCATCCTCTTTGGTGAAAGTATAATTAAGGTGAAAACATGTTTAAGAAATGCACCTTGAGTGCAAATTATGTATTTGTAGTATAATTAACTTTTCATTAGATGTACTCATGTAACATGCATTTTCTTTGCAAATTCTACCTAATTTAGATAGAACTTATTTCTTGAATGTGTTTTCGCAAACTTACTGAGTTGAGCTATTTTCAGATTAACTTTGGAAAGTGCGAAATCTCTATAAAGAACTCTCTATAGGAGCCTGGCTAAGTAATCAAAGGTTGGCGGATTGGTTAGTTCTCAAAAGTAATGTCTTATTTCATACAATTTTGATAAGTGTCCATAGATTTTTTTTTTTTCCAAAATTATTAAGGAACGTTATGGAGGAGCTTTCAGCTCATTTAGAAAATAAGAATTCCTAGTAGGGGTGGACAGTAACCCTGTCATACAGGGAACTCATCCTGACTTTACTTGACTAAGTAGGGTCTGGGTTAGACATCGTTAGGGGTTGATTTAGTTTAGAATTGGACTTGAACTAATGGTTCTCGATTCTAAAAGGGGTGGAACTGAACCGAACTGTGGGAGTTAGTCTAATTCCTATGATTCAGTTCCAGTTCTTTTAGAACAGGGAACCATGAAACTAAAATGAAAAAAAAAAATTCAATTAAATAACTTTATTTGATTTAAGTAAAAAAAAAAACATGAAAAACAATCTTTTAACTTGAAATAATATCATGCATAATATAATTTATAACTATTAGTTAATATAAATTTTCAAATATATATTTATTTATATACAATCACTTGCACTTTTTAGTTGTCATGTTAATAATGTGATACTATAAAATCTTCAAGTTACAATAAGTCTCACAAACACAAACACAAAAACAAGTCCCACATTGATAAGAAATAAAAAATCCAATTTAATTAGATATCTATATGATTTTAAATATATTTATTACTTATATTGTTGATAGAAACACATTAAATGTAATGAATATAAACTAAAATTTACCAATTCAAGTGAAAATAGTTTAAATATTTATTTTTTATTTATAATTTTTTTGTAATTTTATTTTCTTCATTTTTTCTATTTTTGTGATGTGAAACCGTAAGAATTGTCTGTTTTGTAACTGGTTCTTGAATCAGTTGTTCCAAAACCTCTAGATTAAGCGGTTTTAGGGAGTTAAGATGGCTAGCCCTGCTAGAATCAATGGGTCCTTAGCGGTTCAAATCTGTCATTCCTGAGCCGGTTTCTGGTTTAGGAACCACTGGTGACCGATTGGGACAATTCCTAGTTTGGAATCGACCCGTGATGATTTCTAGTTCGAATGTGTAGTAACTAGTAAGGGTCAAAGGATATGGTATGGATATAAATTTTTCGAAACCTGCTCTCAGGATAGCATATGGGTATGAGGTTTTCATACCTGTATCCACTCTAAAACCTGTACTATACTGTAAATGGTATAAGTTTCAAGATATCAGTATCTACCATATTAAATATTATATAATAATATTAATATATAATAAATAATGTTCCGTTTTTCATTCTGCAACCACCTATATTTAAAATTAGTATTTGTAGACCACATTCCATAAATTTCTATCATAGAAGAATTTGTATTATTTCATTTTGAAATGACTTGTTATTTTTATTTTAGAAGAACTTTTATTACATGTATGTAGTTGAACTCACAAATTATATGGAGATATTGTTTATATTATAACACCAATTAATATAAAAGTAGCTCTAAAATTTTTAATTTTAGAATTTGGAGCAAGTTTTATAATTTTATTTAATGTCATATAAATAGATTCCACAGGTATTATGAATAAATTCTATACATTGTGGAATTTATGATATTAATACACTACTTTTTAAATTTCTTTCCACATGTTGTTTATATTTAATGTAAAATAAGATAGTGTATATTACATGAAACCATATTAAAGACTTTAAACTTGAAATTTTAAAAAGAAAGAAAAAATATAAAGATTTTGTAAAAAAAAAAAAAAAAAAATTCATAGGTTCCATGGGATACCTCATCTTATAGGTTTATAGGTGCAAAGTGTAGGGTGGGTGGAAGGTGCCATAGGGTAGGTTTCAGATATAAAATTCAATACCTTATACCTTATAAGGTAGGGTACATGTATTACTCACATTCTATCAACTTTGTACCCACTTACCCCTAATTCTTATGTCTCCTTAGCCTACGTCTTACTATTAAATTAATTATAAGAGGTTAATATAAAAAAGTATTTTAAGTTTTTGATTATAGTTAGATAAAATATCAATTGTTTAATAATCAAATAGGACCGATTTCGTTGAAAATGGTAGGGGCAGTAGAATTTTCCTTAAAAAACATCGATAACTCAGAGAGAAAAAAATGAAAGACTTAATTTGAAAGTAATAAAATGTAAATAATTCATTAAGGCGTCTTAGGTTTAGCTCCTCTAACTATCGAGCTTTGCTCCTTTGGGGTGGTAGGGCTCTACCAGATAGACATAAGTACTGTTCGATTCCAAACTGGAAACTGAATTAGAACCATCATTGGCGGTTCCAGAACTAGAACCGATCCGGTTAGTTGTAATTGGCTAAAGAACAGCTAGTTTTCTAGTTACTAAGTGGTTCTACAACTAGTTCCATTGAAAAAAAAAAAAGAAAATTAAAGAAAAAATTATATTAAATATATAATTATTAATGTTTACATTAATAGTAAAATTTATTACCTGTTTACAATATTTAATATGTTATTATCAACAACATAAATAAATATAACTTAAAATCATATATAATTTAGTCTATATAAACTTCTCCTAAAATCAAAATTCATTTCTTCAATAATGTAAAACTATTTTTTATATTGTAATTTTCTTTTTATCTTTTAGAGTATTTTGCAGTTTCATACTACTAACTATAATTGATATGAGTTGTGTTTATATATAAGTAAATACGTATTCTAAACAAAAAAAAAATTTTGGTTAAATCATTTTACATATTTAGACCTAATAATTAATTATTTTGAGTTTAAAATATATTTTATTAAAAATAAAATTCACTTATTTTTATTTTATTTAAAAAAAAAAGACGATTCCATGATTCCAAAATCGTAATCGGGAATGGTGGGTTTCATATAACCAAGTTGGAATCATGGAAGATGGTTTCAACTCTGGTTTCTCATTTTCAAAACCCATAATTGGCGGTTTCGATTCTGGTTTGGTTTCAAAAACCATGCCTATCTCTATTGTTATGAGTCTAAGTCGCCCATGCCTGCCGACTGCTGCGGTGCCTTTTGGCATCAGCTGAAATCGTAATGAGAGTCACCTCCCGATGGGATTGTGGGCTACCCAAGTTCCCGGGCGGAGTTTAGTGGTAAAATGATCTAAAGGGTTCCTCGTTTAAAAAAGAAAATGTAAATAATTTTAGTGGTTTTTTATATATAAGAAAAAACTCATGAGTTCTTATAAATTTTAATTGTAAGTAATAGAATTTTATAAAGATATGTCCTGGCATAGTTACCATTACCAACCTGACTTAGAATTGCTATTACCTACTGTAAATTTTAATTTAGGATTTTTTTTTAATTTCTTAATTTTTTTTTTAGATGTGAACAAGTTAGACCTATTCCAACTCGCCCTAGACTTGACAGGTCCATAGGCCTAGATCTGCCCTATGCTAATATGGGCAGTTATGGGTCCAAATATTTCAGGCCTAGATCCCGTTGGTCTAGGCCAAGACTTAATGTTGTTTGACCCATGGAGATGTTTAACCTAGAACTACATTCACCAATTTTAACTCACAAGTAAGATCCTTAATCAATCTGATCGTATTTTTCTTACCTTATAAACTACTTATTTATCAAACTTAAAAAACATAAAGTATAAAAATTTAAGCTTGAAAACCATGCTACCATAACTTTTTTGAATTACTTTTAGAGAATTTATATTTATTTATATACATTATATTCAATTTGAAGTGTTGTATCAATGAAGAAGTTTAGAAAATTTTGTGGTCTTGTTTTTTTTTTTTTTTTTTTGAGCCAATGTCATGATTTGGACGTTGACTTTACACATTCTTACAATTATAAACTTGAACTTGTATATTGTCAATTTATATATCTAGTTTGATGTTTAGTTGCTACTATTTATACATTGTCTCTTCTTATAAACTGTTATTATCTTTATCATCATGGGTAATCAATCACAATGTGATACTTGTAATGTTTTTATTTTCTATTATATATTGATGCCAAGTTGTATTGCTACACAATAAAAAAGCTACTTCATTAATATAAAGTAGAAAGAGACGGAGTGTAAATTGTAATAATTAAATATCTAATCAGGTGTATAAATTAACAATTCAAAACTTCATGTGCTAATTAAAAAAATGTAAAAAATTGAGGTGTAAATCACAAAATTATCCTATAGAAAGGTAGAATTTTAAAATCCACAGTATGCAAGAATGGACCCGAAATAGAATTGTAATTCCAGTTTTGAAAGACAATTCAATTTCGCTTTGGGAAGGTGAAATCATAATTTCATTCCAATGTTATTTATTGTATGCAATATAATTACTTTTAATTTTATTGCATATTCATAATTTGCATTTATTGCTAGAAATGTTTCCAATAAATACACTCTATAGTCGTTCTGTACACTTCCAAACATAGGAATTGATTTATAATTTCAAAACTCATTCTATTCGAAATCATTTCAGTGTACTAACTACCAAACATGACAATATATGTGTTTTTAGATTGGGATTCTTGTCCTAGCCTACTTCTTAGTTATTATTAGCTATCTTTCTCTGTCATTAAATTTTTCTTTGGTTAAAAAAAAATGGGAAATATAAGCTTCTATATAGATTTTATTAGATAATTTTTGGTAAGGATTAATGTTTTTACAATTATATGATAAAATAATTAATCATTTGCTTAGGGATCTATTTAATCAATAAATTGATAATGAGAGAACAAATAACTTGACAAAACAAAACAATTAACTAATTAATTATGTCATTTATTTACCACAAATAAAAATATTTGTAGAAATTTGTAGAAAAAAAAACCTTTTCTGTAACACTTCAGTCAAATTTCTCACACTTCATTAAAACCAAACATCATATAATTTGCACTTTCACCATTTCACCATATGCGGAATTATGTTCGAATAAAGTTGTACTCTGTGAATAAGTCCCATATATTTATATATATGTATGTGTGTGTACATAATGTTCACCATCCATATAAACATTGCAAAAATATATCAACATCCCACTATTTTCAAGATATAACCCTTAGCTCCCTACTATCTTGCATGATATAAATGTTGACGTAGCAATGACATGTTAGTATTGTTAATTATTTTATTTAAAAAATAATAATTATGTATATTAAATTAGTTGAAACAATAAGACAAATTAAAATAAATTCTTAAAAAAAATTTAAAAAGCCTTGGTATTTTTATATATATATATATATATATAACATTGAATTTGAAATTTTAGAAGCCATAAGAGAGAGAAAACGGAGCACTGCCGCACAGTTCAGAATTCGGACTATGAACCGGCCCACGGTTTTGCAACTGAAACCAGCCCATGTCCTTGGTTTTGTAATCACTTGTGGATGCAGAGGGTCCACGATTCCTGGTCGTTTGCCGCTGCAAAACTATGGACTGAAAAATAAAATAATACTTATTATGAAAATAAAACAAAATATAAGTATGAAACATACAATTATAAATCCAATAAAAATTAAAACTTATATCCTTGGATTTAGAAAATATACTTCCAAATCAAGGTTTTTAATGTATTTATTGTTAATAACAATACATAAATAATAAATACTAGAAACACACTTGTGATGCATGTGCAAAAATGTAAATATATTAATACAATAGAATTTAAAACATAATAAACTTTATAATTAATATGAAAAATTAATCACTGTTAAAATAGAATGGAGCCATTTAATAATTATGTGGGATGAGTTCTCTAAAAAAAGGGACTTGGCATTAATTGTACACATGAAATTTAATTGTGAATTGTACTCATTTATACCGTGACTCTTTTTGTTTTGTATTGATGATATAGATTTTTTAGTTTTGTAGCAATAAACTTGGGATTAGTATATAATATAAAATAAAATATTATAAGTGTAATTTTGTGATTGATTGCCCATGATGGTAGAAATAATAATAATAATTAATATATAAATAAGTATAGGAATTGACAATTTAAAACTTCAAGTATATAATTTAAAAAAAATCAAAACGTAAATTATGAGATCGACCCACTTTAAATAGGTAGCAAATCTCAAATCAGCACATTAAGGATATCATATAAAACACTCAGTTATCCGATTTAATAGATGATATTAATAATCAATGACAACTTATGTGGTTGTCGCATCATGATGTAGGTGTATGCTGGGCTTTGTCTATCAAATTTATTTGTTTTTGATTAATTAAAAAGTCTAATTTTGGCAGAAAAATATACTCCTACAATGTTTTTGGGAAAAGGAAATCATGTAGCAATAAGACGGGAAAGGAACATGAAATTTTACCATTCCTTGGTTTTGGCCGGGACATAAAGTAGAAATACTATGATCGAGGAGAACGGGAATAGCTGGGTCACTTAACCCAAGAAATCCAGTCTATTTATTAACTAATATTTTTAAAACTAGTTTATCTCCGAAGGCTAAGCATACTTTAGCAAACTCCCAACGTAAGGTAAAAAATAAAATAAACGGTGGGAATAAAAATGCAACTCCACGTCATATTTGAGATGAATTCTAGCCATGTTCCCTTTTTTTTTTTTTTTTTCTTGTATTTAAAATGGATTCTCAATTATATGGAAATCTTATCAATGGTTTTATAGTCTAATAATATTTTTCTCGATTTCTCAAATAAGAGCTATCATATTCGAATTTTCTTCCCAAATTGTAAGGAGAAAAAAAAAAGCGTATAAAACTAAAATTTATGAGTGTGTTATATATTCGTATAATTGTGAGCAACGTTGATTGGCCAAAAAAAAAAAAAGAAAAAAATTTTGATCACACGTGCAACTTATTATAATCCAGTAAGGTTGTATAGCAACAAAAATGTTTCTCTTTGCATCCTAAACTAAACACAATCGATCATATCTCGGACCCCGAGAATCTCTAATTGCATTTTCTATCACTTCATAGCGCATTCACAAGTATGTGTGAAATTTGATCGAACGTGATTACTCTTTATGATAAAATGTTACGAATAATGGAAAATGGAGTAGATGCACATTTTTATTTGAAATATAAGTAAAAAATATACGTTTTAAGTTATGCAAATTAAGGAAAAAACGTTATAACACATCAAGCATTTAGTAATACCTGTATTTTTGCCCCGAAATTCATATATAGAATAAATGTCATAATACATGGTGCCGATATAAGACATGTTTGATGACATAGATAGGTAGTATACGTCCTTATGGTAATCTATTATAATTTATAATAAGAAGTTAAGCAAACATGTATCTCTATTGTAATTGTCCCTGTAGGTTTATATTGGGAAAATGTCAATTTGATACTTGAACTGTACCAAAAAAAAAAAAGGATTAATTCAATATTTAAATTTTAAAGTGGTTAATTTCATATCCAATTACATTTTTTGAGGCTATTTTTACTACTTCACTAACATGATTTACTCTATTTACTAACATAAAAAAACAGTTAGTTTTTAGATAGTGTTAGCAACATAAAAAAATCCAATCATATGCTGTTTTTTATGTGTATGAATATAATAAACAATATTATGGAGGTAATAAAAATAATTACAAAAAGCTTGATTAGGTATTAAATTAATCACTTCAAAGATAAGATATTAAATTAAATTTTTGTATAAGGTTTGACTACCAAATTTTACATTTATCCTTTTATATCTATTTGGTTCCCTTCCAATTCACTTTCCTTGATTTTACTATAATTACTTTTCTAGTGAAACTTTCATGTCCTATCATTTTTAACCATAAAAAATATGCTAAAGTGGCGATCACCAAAACTAAGAACATCGAATGTAATTAAAAGTCTCAAGTGGTGCTGTTGAGATTAAAAATAGCCTTGGGATCTCACACATTGAGAATATGAATCCATACTATTTAAAAAGAAAAAAAAAAAGAAAAAGCCTTATTATATATATAAAAAAGACATAATTAAAAGCTTTGTTCCTAATTAAAACACGGCCAAGTCAGAACTTTTGGGATTCTCTTTTGTAAGGCGACCTACCATCATTTGTTACATAGAAATAATATATATATATATATATTATATCTACTTTCTTTTTCCTCGCAATGTTCGCCATAAATCGTGTATAGAATCATTGTGCACAGTTTCTATAATGATTCTTGGAATCCTATATTCCAATATGTGGAAAAGTCTTCTTAACCAAACACCTTTTCGTTAGCAAAGGAAACCCACCTCAATTTCTTTCCTGAAACATGTTCTGTTTCTTGCTACACCATGAAGTAACTCCACTATTAGGCAAAGAACACATATCTAGAAGCAGGTTTGCATTTCTAGACATCACTGATTCATATATCGTTTTAGTCCTAAATTTGTTCTCATGTGTGACAAAGGGATAAGTTTTTTTTTTTTTTTTTTTCCACATAAAATGAATTTCATTAAAAAAAATTGTATTGATTATGATGGTCAATCAAAAAAAAAAAAAAAGATAAACAAACAAACGAGTTGAAGTATACTTACCAACCACACAAACACACATCTCTTCTAGTGACCAAATGTTCCACATGGGAATGAAATTTCCTAAAACTCAACTAATTGGTGAGTAGATTAAATCCCCATAAAAGAATGACTTAATCCTGTATAAGGGATGAGAACAAAGTAAAAAACATAAATAAAAAATACAAAAAAAATCCGCTTATTCTAAAAGTTACCGATAAGATGATATTTACTTGATCTTCATGCTTTTGAAACCACCCGAAGTGTCGATGATAGTGGAAATAATAGAATACAACCTAGATATGATGCTATAAGTAGTAGATTTGCAGCTCTTTAGATTGGTAGTGATAGATTTGCAGTAAACAATAGAAAGAGATTAAGAAGAGAGGGGCTGCCATGGATGTCCCTATCTATGTTAGGGTTTGTGAGAAAATTTCAGGAGAGAGAGAGAGAGAGAGAGAGAGAGAGAGAGAGAGAGAGAGAGAGAGTATAGACATGTACCGATTATTGGAAAATATTAAGCTTCCAATTGTACTTGCATATACATCTCTCCATGTTGCCTTTTTCTTTGGAGTCTTAAAAAATCTTTTCCAAAGGAGGCTTTTTTTTACCCTTCCAATGGTCTTGTAAGTTGTAACTTAATGATATCTCCCTAGTCTTCAACTTCAATAAATCATGTTTAAATCCTCAATCTCATTGTAATGGCAATAAATAAATAAAGGCATTTTTTCAAAAAAAAAAAAAAGTGTTGAACTTTTCACTACCAATGATCATACAACCTAGTGGCATGTGGTTTGATCCTCATCCGTGAGCTATCAAATTTGATTCCTTGTGTTGTAATGGCCTTAGTAGCTACATTATTATAACCACGGGAAAAAAAAAAAAAAACTTCTTACCTAAAAAAAGAAAGAAATTATCAACTCCCCGCCCCCTAAAAGACTTTCTACTTTATCTTAGTTGGTTTCAAAGTTACTTAACTATTTTTTAAAGAGATAACATCATAAATGATATTTAAACTTTAGCAAAATATGCAATTTAAGTAAACTTTGGAATTGATCAAATTTAAGTAGATCACTATATTACCTGAAAAACTTTAAAATTAATCAATTTAGTACTTAAAAAAATTTGATGGAGATACTATTGGCATGCACTTAAAATTCTTTCAATAACTAAATTGATAAGTTTAAAATTTAGGTGTTTAATTGATTAATTTTAAAGTTCAAGTTATTAATTGCATATTTTTGTTGAAGTTTTAGGTACCATTTGTGACATTAAATTTTTTCAAAAAATCTTATAAGTCCTATTATTATTACTTTAATTGATAAAGCCGTATCAACTAATGAAAAAGGAGAGAGAAGGTTGCTTAACGATTCCTTTGGATCTTTTGTTCACTATTTATTCGCATAACCATCTTTGATATCAAAATTTCATGATAGTCATTTATCAATTACTATTAGATACTCCTTGTGATATTTCTGCTAGGAGTATGTGATCTACTTATGAAGTTAGAACAAACAGTAAGACATATCTTTTTTTCCCCACCTTTTTCATTTTCATTTTTTTTTTTGTTTCTTTTTCTTCTTACTTTCCTTAGATTTCAATTTGTACTTTTATGTTTTCTAATTATATTATTTGACATGGCAATCACACTCACCTTTTTTGATCTACATTATCAACCTCATAGGCAAATGTATAGTATAGGTCTTATTTGTATTAAAGGGAGGAATTTGGTTAATTTTAAAAAGGGAAAATTATATTGGAAGGCAAACATTTGGTGTTAAGTTCATTTAAGGCATTAAGTTTGCAGAGATTAAAAAAGGAACTAACATTCAAACAAATGAGTCAAATAAGGTATAGCTATTAATGTTGATCAATTCCATCAAATTTTATGATGTTAAATGCAAAATGACATAATAAATTATATTTTCTTTATTTCTTCTTGACAATTAGAATTGTTTCTCGTTAAGAATTAATGAAACAAACAAAATGCTCCCATGTAAATGGAACTAGTGCGACTAAATACACAAACGTAGACTCAATGACTAAAGAAAATTTTTTTTCTAGAATCTTTCTTAAGTTACTTTTTGTATGACTAAATACACAAATGTGCTATTTCCTGCAAATTGTAACCAAACAAAATCCACAACCACATTCTACAAGTCTCCTTCCCATCACAATACTTCAAGTGATTATTTAAAATCTTACATTGACTACAAAGTAAATATATGAATGAATTGATATTTATTTACGACATATGTGCAATGGTTTGGATACAAAATAGCATCAAAGGGCCTATAATCATCAAAAAGAGCTTCTGTATGGCATGGTGAGCACCTACAAAAAAAGAACACAAAATAACACACATGCACATCTAAACGAGCTCCTAGCATTCTAGTGGAAGCATATCCAAAAAACACCAGACAATAACATGTGTGCATTCAAATGAGCTCCTTCTACCTTATTGTACACATAGCAAAAAAGAGCACCACACACATGCACATATAAAAGAGTTCGAGACATATGTACATAAAAGGCTCATAAAGACATAATCTTCAAAGTTAAGAACAATTTGTATTGGCTGCTACCCTGCGTCTTGCAATGGAATTTATTGCTCTGAGTTGCCATCTTCTTAAGTACATACTCAAGGTGATGATCATTCTGACTCTTCACAAACATATTAGCAACAACTACACCCCAATTCAATATCATCCCAAGTATTACTCGAACTTTCTTAACATGGATTATTCTTTTACTTGTCCCAGGCTGATGAAGAAGATGTCAACATAAACCTCCATCATGGTTAAGGTAATAGATAGAAGTGACCATGTGCACACCATATCCCCCTCAACTACCACAATCCACTTGTGCAATTTTACCATTCACATCTACTTTTGAGATTCTTATAGATGTAATGAGAGTTTTTAATTTTTTTGGTCCTTTGCAAGGACCACTTCAAGTGAATTAATTCATAATATTTTATTATTTTGTGTAAACTTAAGGAATGGTGTAAAAATAAACAAGACCCATAAAAACTAAGATAGAAGTGAATGAACTTATATAAGATATCTTATAAACAAAGTATTGAAATTCCTTAAGAGAGAAGATTCTTAAGTTACTGACGTGGACACTTTAAAAAACTTATAGAACTCCTTATAAATATTGATACTCTTAATAGATTCCTAGCAAAGACATGCCCAAAACACAGGGGATAAGCCATGGTGTGCAATGAGGGATTTTAATGAAATCTTGAATGTTAAAAAATAGTGGGGAGGAAGTATATTGGAATAGGGCTGGATTATATTGTTTGTCTAATTGTGGATGAATAGATCTCAGATTTATAAGGGCTCCATATATACTGTCTAACTTAAGGGATTGGCCAACATTATTTCCACAAATGATTGAGTTCCACCTAAGTAGAGAAATTTCATATCACTCAACCAGTGTTCTAAAATAATTGTTGAACCCTTCACATATATTAAGAAAACACCTTCTCAATATTAGTCTATATGGGAGGCACATGATTCTTATCGACATTTGCAACAATTGTAGAGATTTAATGGCTCTAATTACATTAGTGTTGAAAAATATTTCCAATAAAAAGCCATGTTCTAGAATAAAATAGCCTCCAAGGATGTTTATAGTGAGGGGGAAAAAAAAGAATAGTAGAAAGAATTAAAGACGCAGGAAAGGCATTAAAACTGACCCTTACAATATCTCTAATCAACCAATAAAAAGAGATGAGGAAGGCATTAATTGGAAGATGAAAGCAAGAATAAGATGGATAAAGGATGGGGAAAAGAACACTATATACTACCATGCCATGGTGAAGAAAAGAAATAAAAACAAAATAATAGGCTTGAA
This sequence comes from Combretum micranthum, assembly GCA_024138025.1. Classification (NCBI taxonomy): domain Eukaryota; kingdom Viridiplantae; phylum Streptophyta; class Magnoliopsida; order Myrtales; family Combretaceae; genus Combretum; species Combretum micranthum. The sequence goes on from JAMXBD010001047.1 coordinate 226,238, forward strand.
GAACTCAATTAGATAGTGTATTATAATTCGAGGAGCTGAAGAATCATAATAATAACCACATTTAGGCTCTATCCATTTCCCAAAAGAGGACAATTACCTTAAATGACACTTTACCCTGTGAGACAAAGGGAAGATTAATTGCACACAAAACATAACAATTCAAGGAAAAAGTTTCAAATATAGAAATTTTTTGTTGCTTTACAAAGTATTGGATCATGGAAATCCCGAGGAAAGATGAACTTCATGCTCAATTCTTTAAAGCATTGGGTTATTCTATGGGAATTCATAGTAAATTAATTAAAAATTACCTTTCCACATAAAACATTCCTCCTAGTATCAACAAAACTTTTCAAGTCTTGATACCATGAAGAATTTGAACTTACTTAGAGGAACTGATTAATCTTATCAATCAAGCTTCATAATCAATGTGAAATCTTTAGATAACATCATTCTTTTAAGTGAGTTACTCCATAGTGGTAGGAAGAAAAGGGAGAGAGAAGGGATGGATGTTTCTTAAAATCAATTTGCAAAAATCTTATGATTTGATCAAACGGGATCTTATTGAAAATGTGCTAACAAGCCTAGGTTTTCCTCTCGAGACCATTGAATTAATTTTGGTGTATGCGAATACCACCAAATTCAAGTACTTCTAGATGGAACTCTTTTACCTCCTTTTGTACCATGATGACGTAGTGTGGAAAGCGTAAACACATAGATTTAATCACAATGGATGAATCAAGAATTCAAGATTGCATTAAAGATGCAAACTTTTTGAGAAAATCTCTAAAAGAACTGTAATACAATGTAAAAATATCAAAGTCTAATGAAAAAAGGTCAAAACTTGTCTATATATACTCTAACAAGAAACCCTAGAACGAAATAATAAAAGCTAAGTCAGTTAAAAGTGCACTGGCCCAATGCTGGTATGTAGACAACAAACCCTAGCGGTGTAAAAATGAGTCGCCAGCATTAAAGTTTTGCTCTCGGAGACCTTGTACACTTACCAAATGCTGGCGGTGCACAACTTGAAAGCCGGCGGCCTTGCTTTCAACACCGGTGGCATACTAGCTGACGCATGACCAAATTTCAAGGTTGATCTTCTAGGTCGGCAACCTTCTTCACTCTAGCCCTCCTTTGCTTCTTTGACTTTAATTTCTTCAAGAATGATTCAACAACTTCCTCTACATCACATTATGTAAATGTATGTATGCAAAGGAGATTCAATATCCTCCTATATCTTCATATTCTCCATGGAGATGCTATGTCAGTATATTTAGATGATGGTCCAAGGAGATTTATGGGATCCAAGTGAAAAATTTGAGGTATGCCACGTAAATTTTCACATTTTGTGACGCGAATGATGTGATACTAATGGCAAAAACAACAACTAAGTCAACAAACACCATAAAGATAGAGCAAGAAAATTTTAAGAGCTGGTTAGGGCTCAAAGTTAATTTGGTTCAATCAATGATAGCTTTATAAAAAAATATTTTACGGTATGACAAAATAATAAACATATTATTAGTCTTAAGGCAACAAACTCAATAGACTCTTACATATGATACCCATTACAAAGGGGAGGAAAGTGGACAATTTGAGGACTTAAATGAGAAAGATCCAAAAAGTTTATGAAATAGCCATGAATTCCTTAAATTGCATGTTGATATGTTATTGGACTGATATATATATATATATGAGTGCTTAGTTAATGTAATTAGTGAATGTGTTAGTTTATATGTGTATAGTCTTATAAAATTTATATTATTGTTTGATATCTCTAAATGTGTGTATAGTGTAATTAATGTGTGTGTGTTTTTTTTTTAAATTAATAAGCATGTGTTATGTTTAGAATTTAGTAAATTCACTTTTGAATTGTTTAGATATATGGCAGAAATTTTGGCTAATTTTAGACCCACATTTTGAGCTCAAATTCAATTCAAATGCATTTGAAATTTGCCTAAATTATCCTTAGGTCAAATATACCCCTAATGACAATTGTTGGATGAGTATTGGCTTGATTTTAAGCAAATTAAGACCTCTTTTTGGCAGCCTCAAATTTTCATACGAATTTTTACTTCTTTTCTTTCTTCTTCCTCTCTTCCTTTTCTTAACCCAAAATCTTAAACCCTAAGCCAAAGTTTATTGCAAGCTTAAGGATTTGAATATCATTCCAAGCCAAGATTCAATCATGTGAATTTAATACAAACTCTATCTTTTATTTTTATGTTCTATGTTGAATTGTTTGTAAATGTTAGTATATATATGATTTTGAGGTGATGATTGGTATGAGATTGAATTGGTGCATGGATGATAGTTTGGATGAGATTATGTGATTAATGGAGTGGTAATTTGCATCTTATAGGAGTGTGGATGTGTGGGGATGAGTGTTATAGGAATTGAAGAATGAGTAGTAGATATGTGAAATTGAAGTGTGATTAGTGTTTTGATGATTAGAAGTAGAATTCATGTTGTTAGGATAGCATCTGGACCATATAACAATCTTTAGTTTGGAAAATTTTTGAAAAAATGAACAAGTGTAGTAAAACAGGGGAAATCAAAAACAATTTTCGTATAAGCCTGTTTTTTAACGTACGCCGTCACCTGGGAATTCAACGCCGCCTGCGTAGAGGCAGCGTTGGATTCAAATTTCCTAACACCGCTTTGTTACATCGCCGGCTTTTACGCTAAAAATTTGCCAGCGTTTGTTCTTCAGAACGTACGTCGGCAATTTAAGTTTCTACGCCGTCGGCTTTCGCTAGAAAAGCCAGCCGGCCTTCTTTCATTCATAGTATACACTGGCTGCTAGGAATCAAGGCCGTTGGCGTATGTGTCAAAACTGCCCGCGTATCTGGATAAGCGGACGGCTTAGACCTCTCTGGACGTTTTGAAAATTTTGGGTTTTGGATTCTACGCCGGCTCAAGGCTGCCGGCGTAGAATGTAAGGCAGTCGGCGTACCCTTGAACACTGCCAGCGTCGGCAGTGTTGATTTTCAGAGTATCAAACACCGGCCCAAAGCCGCCGGCTTTGGCTGCCGGCGTATCCCCTGTGCTTTTGAATTTTAAAAACTTTTTTCAAAATTTTCCGAAGTTTGTTATTTGAGCAATTAAGTATTTGTTAAGCGATCTAGGATATATTAGGATGTTTAGATGCTTTATTATGACCTTTATTAATTTATTTGGATTTCTTTGATATATTTATCTTTTATACTAGTTAACTAGTGCTTAAGCTAAGTGTGAATTTAATATTGATTTAAACAGTGATAGATCCTCACCCAGTCAACCCATTAATTTCCGAGCTATATCAGGTACGCAGTAACTTGTCTGTTTCTTTGCTAGGGTAGGCATCAAGATTAAACTACTCTAAAATAAGAAAATACTTTTGATATATGAGTGTTGATTGTTGTTGTTTGCCGTTGAATCTGGTTCGGAGAGCGGCACCCTGCTCAGATTGGGGGCAGGGTACTTTCTCGTTAATGGATAGAATTGTGTATGAGATATGAGTATCCGAGCTGCTCATATCAACCCCCTGAGCGTCGTGATGCGTTACTCAGGATCCCCTAGTATTACGGACTACGCCGGAAGGTAGGGCTGCCTAGTCTGTATGAACAGTAGGAACACTTAGGGAGGCGGACGTAATATTAGATCCTTGTTGTCCGGAGTTTGAATACTCCCGTGTTGTTTTACTAACTAAATACTTAATAAGGAACAAGTGATTGTTGCATAGTGCATTTAGCCTAAGAATGTGTGATCCACTTCGCATTTTGTATTCGTTACTTGTGTACTGGGCCTTTGGCTCATATTTTATCTATTTCAGGTGATGATTCCAATGAGTTCTATATAAGTATGGGTTACGGAACCGACTTTAAAGATTTTCTTGATGGGTTGGAGGATTAGAGATGATCATGGACTTAATGGACCCTATGAATGTAATAGATTAGATGAGATTCTTTTTGGTTGATAGTGTAATTATAGTGTTAGGGTTTTGAGGATTTTGGTTAAGGCTTGTAAGAAGCCTTTGGATGTAATATATATATATATATATATGTATGTTTTTAGCTATTTAGAAGATGGGTTGTTTCCTTTACCAAAATGTGTGTAGTGTTGCTTTACTTAAGTTAAAAATATATATATATATTATTTATGTCTCCCATTGTATAATATATTTATGGAATTAGATAAACAATTACTCAAACAATTCCTTTAGGCAACCTTGCATATAATCTTAAGGGTTATATGTGGTTGGGGAACCGTTATCTCCTATTTCAATATAGGGATGATAGCGGATCCTTACAGTTTAATAGGTTAAGAAGGAAGATTATTCTAGGCTTTGAAGATTTAAAGCAAATTATAGCCAAATTCATCGAGGTAATCATTAGAAAACTAGTCATTGGAAGATTTAGTGTTAGGGCAAAAATGGGAGAAAATGGAAAATAATATAAATCAAATGACTTGAATAACTCATAAATATGGGCTATTGAACATAATGCATAGACTTTACTTGCAATTAATACTCTTGTAACAAACCCCTCATGATATTTTGTCTTTGTACTTTATTTGTCAATTTCCTTGTGAAAAGTGTTGAGCAGTTCCATTATGTTTCTTATTGCAAACACTTTGTAGGGAGCTATTGTCAATTAATTTGAGTATTGTAGTAAGAGTTAAAGTTGTGCCTTAAGTGTATTTTGTGTTTAGTTATATGAGGCATTATTTGAGTTAAAATTTTAGGTGACCTGACATTGTGGTGTTGTAGTGTAACTTAGAGTAATTTGATTGAGTTTAATAAAAGTATATGTGAAATTCTATTGGAAGGCATTTATGATCATGAGTGTTAGTGCAATCAGTACTTCATTTTCAATTACAACTCTTTATCTGTATCACTATATCTTTTATTTATTGCGCTTTACTTTATATTGCTCTAATTTTGTTTAATTTATTGAATTGCTTCTTTTAGGCATTAAAATTTTAAAAACAGATAGAGCTTATTGTAAACCTCAATTAATCCATTTCTTGAGTTTTAGTCTAGTAATATTATCAATTTCACAAGAAGAAGACATGTAAGTAGTGAGGAAGATAATATCCAGTTTGTGTTATCCAATCCTTAATAAATGAATGGTTGTGACTTGTGGAAAAAATATATATTTCGATTGTAAGTTTCATACAAAATCCCAATATCAATATTACATATTCCCTTTCACTTGCACATGTCACGGATCGAATCCGAATCAGGATCCGGATCAGCATCAGTATTTCATAACCGTAACCTTGTCCACTTTCACCCAAATTTCGGATTTTAGCTTAATTATAGCACTTTCACTCTGTCTTCACGAGTCCAATAACATTATACGCAATAATATATATCGGAGGATAAGAATCTATATAATAAATGTATATGAGGACTACTTATAGTAATTATGTGATAAAAATCACATATGAATGCCGTTGATCCCGCCAAACTTGACCGAGACCCCACAAACAATTAGAAAAAGTACCTGCTCTAGCTCATTAATTCTCTTCTAGTTCTTCTACTGCTTCTAATTCCAGTCGTTTCATTTAAATTGTTTATAACTTATTTAAGTGTCCCATAAGTATGATAGATATAAAAATAATTTTTTATATGGAATAAAGAATATAAAAACAAAGCTAACGGTATCATTGATGAAGTTCACAACTTGTCGTCAAACGTGGGCTGCTGGTTTCTTTTCGTTCACACTTTGGTTTTGTTCGACGGCCTCAAGGCTCGACGCTCCTCTCCACGACTTATCATTTTTTTCAACCTTTTACTTAATTTAATCCATTGCCTTTAAATGAAAATCGGCGCCACGTATTGTCTGATTTTTTATTCCTCAGAATGCTTAATGACAATATTACGATATAATCCCTAACTTACAGTTTATTACATAAGTATGATTACAAATAAGCCGAGTGAAACGTTTAGAAACTCTAGCTTGGCTATTTAAATTTATCAAGTTTGAGTTTGGGCTCAAGTTGAACTTTTTATTGAGTTTGAAAATCAGACTTGAGCTTGGTTAGTTTAGACGAACCTTTTTATTTTAAACTCAAGCTCAAGTCATTTTTCATGTGCGAAAAGTATATCTGCCCATACACACACACACACACTAGGACAAATATTAAATTTGGTACATAAACTTTGCATAAAAATTCAATTTAGTACATAAACTTTAAACTAATAAATTAAATACTTAATCACAATTTTTATGGTTTTTTTTTTACTACTTCTTTAATACCGTTTGCTTTATTTGCAAATGCCAAAAAAAAAAAAAAACACAACATATTGAATTTTTACTAATACTCTTAATACCATCTAACACTGATTGGTTGTTTCTTCCGTGTCAAAAAACAAATAAAATAGTGTTAATGAGATAGAAAAAATAGCCACGAAAACTTAATTAGGTATTTAATTTTCCACTTCAAAGTTTTGATATTGAATTGAATTTTCATACAAAGTAAATATATCAAATTTGGCATTCTCCCTATATATCAAATATAAATTATATATTTATATATAATATGTTACACACATATATATAACCCATGAGCCTATTAATGAGCTTGCCTATGAGATTTTTCTTGAGCCTAAATCTTAGCTTAAACTTGGTTCATTTGGTTAAATAAGTTTTTCTTTGAGCTTTGGACTTGGCTTGTATACTAATTAAGTTCAAGGCAAGTCAAGCTTGAATAGCTTATAAGTGTTTGATTCATTTATATCCTTACTTATGAGTTATGACTTAATCTATTATCAATAGATGCTATATACAATTTATTATTTATATACTAATAGTCGTGAAAACTTTAATTAGGTACCAAATTTACTACTTTAAAGTTTTGATATTAAGCTGAAATTTTGTGTAAAGTCAAGATATCAAAGTTGGCATTCTCCCTATATATTAAGTAGAAATTTGTTTTTAGTGTAAATTATATATCTATATATAATATGTCAAACACACACACACACACATAGAACCCAAAGCTTATTAGCGAGCCTGCTTGTGAGATTTTTCTCGAGCCTAAACGAGTTTGCTCACCAACCAAATCTAACCTTAAACTTGGTTTATTTATCTAGATGAGTTTTGTTTTGAGCTTTGGAATTAGCTCATATACTAATCGAGCTCAAGACAAGTCAAGCTTGAATAGCTTGTAAGTAGCTCGATTCATTTGTAGTCTTATCTATGAGATATGACTTAATTTATTATCAATGATGCTATAAACAATTTATTATTTATATGCTATAGGATGCACATACATAACAAATGTTAAAGAAAAAATCTAAAAATTATTCAAAAAGGTGAATTGCATTGAAACATTTGAATTTAAATGACAGTTTTCACATAGATATTCTATCACAAACTATTTTATAATAGGATAGAGAATTAGTTTGCCAATTTTATGTAATTAAACTTCCCTTTACTCTTAGATAATACTAGAAGGCAAACTCTTACATTTGTGCGTAAAATACATATATATTACTATAACAAAAGTGCATTTAATTTAGAAAAGATACGAATTGCAAAAGGAAAAAGCAAAACAGAAAGAAAGCAAAAGAATGCATAAAAAGGTTGGTATTTACCTAAGGAGTAATGTATACAAAAGATTGGTATCTATCAAAGGAGTAATGAGTACAAAAGATATTTTGTATTTTCATTTACCCTGTGTCCACTTAAGATAAAACAATGCTTGGTTTGAAAATTGACTCCTGCTTAAAATAAAAATTGCTGAAACAAATTGATTTGCAATTGCCCTAATTGGCACCTACCAATTGGGTTAGCCAATTGGCTCAAATGGGCATATACTTACATTGGAAGGATGTGTTAAACAATTACTATAATAATAGTGGTGAAATAGACATAAGGACAAACCTTTTTTCTCTAGTATCTTTTCAATTGAAAGAACTGTATGCACTTTTCCCAATTTTTTTTCATGTGGACCTTGGACAAAGAAGGAAAGTAGGAATAATGTCCATTGAGGACAATTGACAAATGTGAAAGCAAACTATGCACTCTTCTTTTGCCAAAGCATAGTGCTCTAACTTTGTTTGAATATAAAGAAGAAAGTTAGGGGATTCGACATGAGACCCACAAGAAAACTCTATTTCCCTTGCGGAGACAACTATTAGATATACCATCCATATGATGTGTGTGTAATTGTAATTGTAAACCTTAGACTTAAATTCTTGATGACTAGGTAAGGATAATATTTGAATAATCTTAAACCGGTCAAGATTTATGTAGACCTCCATGGATGGTGAATCCATATAATTCTAGTGAATATGTTTAAGAATATGATTTAGGATTAGTCTAATTCAATTATCCATGTCTTAGTTTGCCTTCTTAATCTTATAATAAATAAATAAATAAAAATGAATACAGATGATTGATTGCAGTTAGAAGGGGTTGAATTTTTGTATACATTAGTGGGAATAGTAAGAAAAAATAATTATAAAGAAAACATACTTATTAGTGATTTTACGTTTGAAAATTTTCAAGTTATTTAACTATAATAATAGTAGTATTTATTTCACTTATGGCAAGATTCACCATTTCATCTTCAAGAGCATTGTTAGGATTTTATTTAAATGAGAAAGAGCTCAAGAGAAGGAAAGGAAACTCACATCTCTAGCTTCTTTGGCTCATTAAGATATTTATAAACCATAGTAATATCATTAGATATGACATGTTGTAGACTAATTTGATAAATTAAATCATTAGAGGGTCATTTTCATTGATAAAAAAAAAGAACAACGGATTGAGTCTAATTATTAATTAATTCGAATTTTCATTTTGTAATACTACTCCTATCTTCATAAGATCAGAAGATAGTTACGTAAAATATAACTCTAACGGCTAGTTTGATAATTCATATGGAGTTATCTCACAAATTTTCAATCAGACCAATTCTAATGGTATAAAACTTTTAAGTTATAAGTCTTGCAACCATCGCTTACTTATTTCTAAATACGAAAACCTTTTTTTCATAAAAAAAAAACACATCTATTTAGATCTTCCAATGAAAAAATGTTATCAAAATCAAGTTAAATCTTTGGTTCGTCTGATTTAATTTGATTTCCTTTAACTCTCTAATATTTCTCAATTTCTTTAACTTGATTGTTTTAACAACTAATATGTCTAGACCAAATGCTAGATTGGTCCAAGAAAATTATCATGTCATCATAATTTTCCAAATATTGACCACAATATTATTTGCAAACAGCTTGGATGATATCTTGGATCACGGTAACTGAAATTGGGCAAAGGGCAAAGGAGGGAAAGAAAAAAAAAGGTAAAGAAGCCACCAATTACATATGGTTACTCTTTTTTTCGGTGGTTCTACATTGTTTATTTGCTAGAAAAGATACATCACATTCGCATCTATCGAGACACTTTATCTGATTTGATTCAACAATAAAAGGAAAAAGTGACACCCAACGTTGCCAACAGTAATCAACCATTATAAACAAGTACAAAATCAATTTCCTATCTAAAAGCCAATTTTATTATATCGTTTTATATATTTATTTTATAATGAATGAGTTTTTTCTTTCCATTGCAGTTTAGGTTATACACTTTAATTATGATGACATTTTGAGGGAAACATCGAATTTCGTTTTATATCCATGATTTACAGTTGAACAATCCTTTTCTTTGATAATTAAAGTACAATTACAATAAACTGAAATAATAGTCTAATCAATAAAAATTAGCGAAAGAAAAACATATACAGGGATGTTTTTTTTTTCCTACCCCAGAAAAAAAAATTAAAAATAGAAAATTCTATATATATGATAATTGTAACGAGCACAATGAAATTGCATTTCCACATTCTAGATCCATTACAATGACAAAACCACAATTGAAATGATGAAAATTTTAAATTTTATTCATCGGTTTGAACTTCCTACATTACACATTGACAGAAAGTATACAGAAAAGGGAATAAAAAGTGGAAAACTAGAAACAAAAGACTCTAATACAATTTAAATTAGATCACTTTAAAACAAATTAATGATCATAAATTTAAAATCAACTAATTACCAGTTTACAAAAATAATAACCTTCATTTTGCTTAAAACTCCCCCAATTTTTTTCATTTTTCTTCTCCCATTATCTGCTCTTTTTTTTTTATAAACATTTTCGTTAATTTAATCTATCGCTTTTAAATGAAAATCCGCGCAACAAATTGTCTTATATTTTTATGCATTAGAATGCTTAATAAGGACGATGTAATCTCTAACTGAAAGCTATATAATGTAGCAAATAATCCGAGTCGAATCAAATGAAGCTATTAAAAACTTAAGCTCAACTTTTTAAAAAGTTATCGAGTTTGAGTTTGGGCTCAAGTTAAACCTTTTATTACGTATGGTCGGACTTGAGCTTTGTTAGTTTAGATGAATATATTTTATTTTAAACTCAACTTGGGGTCATTTTTTCAGCTATGAAAAATACATATACATATATATATGTATACTAGGATAAATGTTAAATTTGGTACATAAACATTGCAAAAAATATAATTTGATACCTAAATTTTAAACTGGTAAATTTAGTACTTAATTAAAGTTTTTGTGGTTTTTTTTCTACTTCTTTAAATTGGTAAATTTAATACTATTGGTTGTTTCTTTCTTGTTAAGGAACATAGTAAACAATGTTAGTAGGATAGTAAAAATAGCCACAAAAACTTCGTTTAAATAGTAAATTGACCACTTTACTATTCTAGTATCAAATTGAATTTTAATGCACAGTTAAGATATCAAATTTGATAATCTCCCTATATATTAAGTAGAAATTAGTTTTTTTATATTATATATTTATATATAATATGTCATACACGCACACATTATATATAACCTACGAGCCTATTAGTGAACCAACTCACGAGATTTTTCTTGAGCCTAAATGAGTCTGCTCACCAACTTAAACCTTAGGTTTATTTAGTTAAATGAGTTTTGTTTTGAGCTTGGATTTAGCTCATTTGCTAATATAAGTTTAAGGTAAGTCAAGCTTGAATAGCTTGCAAGCAGTTTAACTCATCTGTAACCTTACCTATGAGTTATGACTTAATATATTATCAATACATGCTATATAAAATTTATTATTTATATCCTAGAGGATGCGCATATATCAAAAGTGTTGAAAAGAAAGATGTAAAAATGATCTAAGAAAGTGAGTTGCATTGAAACTTTTGAAAGTGCATTTAATTAGAAAAGATAAGAATTGCAAAAGGGAAAAAGCAAAAAGAAAGAAAGCAAAAGATTGGTATTTATCTATGGAGTAATATGTACAAAAGATATTTTGTATCTTCATTTACCTTGGGTGCACTTAAGGTAATAACAATGCTTGATGCCTACTTAAAATAAAAATGATTGAAAACAAGTTTGATTTACTGTTGCTCTAATTGCCACCTACCAATTAGGTTAGCCAATTGGCTCAAATGGGCATTTACTTACAATGGAAGAATGCTTTAAACAATGACTACAATAATAGTGGTGGAACAGGCATATGGAACGACCTTTCTCTATAGTATCTTTCAATTAAAAAAAGGAGTGATGTTACGAAAGTTACTTGAACTTTACCTAAATATTTAGTTAACTACATGAATTTTCAATTAGTCAATTTACTACCTAATCCAAGTTTTCATGGACACATATACTACCTGCTCTAACTCCATTCACACCGTTAGCTGGTGTGGTACTTCCAACCTATAGGTCTTGCCACGTGTCGGTTGACATGGCAGTTTATTATTTTTAAGTATTTTATCATTATAATTTGTATTATCTTATTTGAGTTTATTTCATGTTTAACCATTATTTAAAAAGTATTACATAAATACAAATTGGATAAAAATAATTTAATAATTACCATTGCTATAACACATGTTTTTGTGTATTACATGTTGAACAAGCGACACATGTGCAATTATTTAACGTGTATCACATATGCGATATACATTTAGACCTATATCTTTTTTCCAATATGTGATATAACTATTTTTATAAATTTAACTCCATATCATTGCTATATCTCTTCTTCAACATACAATATATATAAATTTTTATATCACTTCTTCAATATGCGATATAGAGGTGGTAATTTAGCAATTTTTTTGTACAACTTTTATTTTTGTAATTTTTTTTGTAAGAACAGTAGACATGTGTTTCACCTATTTTTTTATTATGATAATAACGGTAAAAAATATATTTTGGTATAACAGTTTTCAATTTATTTATGGACTTAACATTGCATATTACATAGAAGTCTAAGCATTGAGAAATTAATTAAGTGGGACAAACTTCTTGCTTAATCTCTTCAAAAATTCAAAAGAAATTAACAATGGAACGCTGGAGAAAACTAAGTCGTCTTTTATCCTCTTCAACTAGATTTCCATTACAAGATTTGAAATCTCAACATTGTTCCTATTTCAACAATATCAAACAACCATCTCTAGATAATAATCATAATCCATTAATTAAAAACCACATTTACACACAAACACAACTAAGAAGTTCAGTAGTGAAGGACCCAAGCAATTACCACTTAATCTTCAATCGACCCAACATGATAAGGTTTGTCTAAATACAAGCTGCTAATTACAGGCCGATCAGTAGTCATTGACTAACTTCGAGTAGCTCGACTTCAGCACATGTAAGCAGGGACATCAAGTCCTTACTGCTAATGCTGAGTTGCAAATGGCGACTTGCTATAACTGGGATCCAAGCAAGAAGACAACAGCCAGACCAACAATAGAGGCACACCTAAACATCAATTGCAGTCGAGCCCTATTGATTAGATAGAGCATTAGTACCGACCATTGAACAAAGGTAGTGTAAATAAAGAATAAGCTTCTTGGAGCTCTATGTGAATGAGCAATGCCTAGTTTAAATACCTAACTAGTTACTTTGTTTTTAACAAACCTTTGTCATATTCTGTTTTAAAAATGAAAAATAGAGGTAGGTTTGTGTCCCTATTTAGTAGAAGTTCGTGGTGTTTAGTGGCGAAGGTAGGTTTTGGTTGTGTGTGCGGGTTTGTGTCTGTTTTTCTCTCTTTAGCCAACTCCTTTGTCCTTCTCTAGAAACTCATCCAAAACCACCATCCAAAACACCACATAAATACCATACCTCCACCACCACAACAACCACCACTCCCCTGCTAATCATGGCACCACACCACCACCTTCTTATCTACCCAGCAATCCTAAACAAACTCAAAAGCACACATGCAACACTAAAGCAACACCCCCAAATTGTTTGCCATTCTATCATGCTTGACAACCACTGGTTGAATTTCCTTAGCTGGTTTGGCTTTGTGAATACTTATTGTCCCACAATGTTGATTTTTCAAGAGTCCTTCCGATTTAGAATGTACCATAGCGCAAGCCAGGATGAAATACCGGCCATAAGACGTGAAATTAGTATGGGTTTAATGAGTGGGTGTTGTTGTAGGCTCATTGTGTTGGGCTTGGTTGGGTCTGAGTGACTTAGAAGTTTCTTTTATTATTAAATATATTAATTATAGCAATAATAAAATCTAAACTAAGAATAAAATAACAATTGCATAAGTGATTACTATAATCTTAAATATAATTTAAAATAAAAGATAAATAAGATGTCATAGGACAATTTTTTGTAGGTAGAAAGTGCCATATCAGCTAACAAACTTAACAAAGTATTTAATTACTAATAAAAGTTTAGATAGTTAAATGAATATTTAGGTAAAGTTGACACAATATTTATGGCATTAGCCCTTAAAAGAAGTACATGCACTTTTCTTAACTTTTCCCATGTAGGCCTTCGTCAAAGAAGGAAAGTTGGAATAGTGCGAAAGCACACTATGTACTCTTCTTTTGCCAAAGCATAGCGATCTAACTTTGTTTTGAGTATAAAGAAGAAAGTTGAGAGAGTCGATTTCCCATTATAAGGTGATGAGGCCCATAAGCAAACTTTATGGGACAAACTATTAGATAGACTACCCTTATATTTTATGGACAACTGTAATTGTAAACCTTAAACTTCAAAATCTTGATGGCTAGGTTTATGTAGGTCTCCTGGGATTGTGAATACATATAATTATTCTAGTGAATAGTGTTTAAGAATGTGAGTTTTTTTTTTTTTTTTTTTTTTTTTTTTTTTGGCCAAAGTTTAAGAATAGTGAGTTTAGTATTAGTTTGATTCAATCATCCATGTCCTAGTTTGCCTTATAGTTTGTCGCCTTCATCATTAAAAAAAAAAAAAAAAAAAACGAATACAGATGGTGATTGATTACATTTAGAAAGGGTTGAATTTTTGTATAGTTACTGGGAATAATAAGAAAAAAAAAATCATAAAGAAAACAAAGTTATTAGTGATTTTATGTTTGAAAAATTTCAAGTAAAACTTATTTGGTTATCCATTTCACCTATCACCTATGGCAAGATTTCAAATTTCATCTTCAAGAGCATTATTAGTTATGTTATTTAAATGAGAATGGGCTACTTTTAGCTTCTTTGACTCATTAACATATTTATAAACCAAATAAATTTGTCTGCCTATTATTATTATTATTATTATTATTAGATTTATCACCAGATATGACATGTTGCAGACTAATTTAATAAATTTAATAAATAGAGAGTCATTTTCATTATAAGATATAGCGAGAGCACAACCGCTTAAGGTTTATTATTAATTAATTCAAATTTCTAGTTAGTAACACTACTCCTATCTTCATAAGATCAGAAGTTTATAGGGAGTTATCTCACAAATTTGCAATCAGACCAACTCTAATGACATAAAAATTTTAAGTTATAAAAGCTTTGTTGTCAGCGCTTTTTAGTTTTCGAACATGAAAACTTTTTACATGGCACATCCATCTAAAATCTACAGATGGAAATGCAGTGTTGTTAGGTTAGGTTGAGCTGTCCGGTTTAATTCGGTTCAACTGATTGAACCTAACCTAATCTTAGTAGTGATATAATTGCAATGCAATCTAATTTAAGTATTAACCCTTCCACCTCATTTTTCCATTAATATTCACCCTTTTAAATGTCCGGATCAAAATCAAATCCCTGTACCGATACCGACTAACATTTTCAAATCACTGTAATTTCCTAGTATACACCATTATTATTTGCAAACAGCTCGGATGATGTCTTGGATCACGATAACTGAAATGGGAAAAGGAGAAATGAAAGAAAAGTAAAGAAGCCACCAGTTACATCTATCGAGACACTTTAGCTGATTCAACTAAAAAAAAAAAAAAAAAGCCGACGCTCCCACCGTTGCCAGCAATAATTAACCATTATAAATAAGTACAAAATCAATTTACTGTCAAAAAGCCATTATATGTGTTACGCAAGTAAAGAAAATGGCAGCCCCAGCACGCAAAGCAAACTTTATTACGTCGCTCTATATATATTATTTTATTATAAATAAGTTTATTCTTTCCCGTTGCGGTTTAAGTTATACATTTTAATTATTATTACATTTTAAGGTGTAATAACGATCGATTTTCGTTTTACATTCATCATTTACAGTGAAGCAATCCTTTTCTTTGATAATTAAAGTACAGTTACAATAAACTGAAATAATAATCTAATCTATAAAAATTAGCGAAAGCAATATTTTGATTCCTTTCTAGCCCAGAAAAAAAATTTAAAATTAATGATTAGTAATTATATATTATATGAAAATTGTAACGAGTACAATGAAATTGCCTTTCCACATTCTAGATCTATTACAATGGCAACCACAATTGAAATGATGGAAATTTTAAAATTTTATTCATCGGCCTGAACTGCCTACATTACACATTGTCAGAAAGTTATACAGAAAAGGGAAATAAAAAGTGGAAAATTAGAAACAAAAGAGTAAAATAAAATTAAAATTAGATCACTTTAAAACAATTTAATGATCATAAAGTTTAAAATCAATTAATTACGAGTTTACAAAAATAATAAACCTTCATCTTGCTCGAAACTCCTCCAATTTTCTTCATTATTCTTCTCCCATCATCTGCTTCTCCTTCTCATGAAGATCTTTCCTTTTTACTTCCTTAAAACTTGTTTCACAAGACAATTCTCAGGACCAAAATCAGAATACACGACAAACTAAAGCTTGAACTCCATAATTGGACAGAACTTGACGCAGAGGCAGGAGGAGGGATATGATAGTAAAAGGGAAAGTACGGCACTATTGGGTTCGGCGGTGGCGGTGCCGGATAATTGTTGTAATTGGGTGGCGGAAAATACTCTCCACCGCCACCACCGCCGGAGGATGGTGGCGGAGGATTGCTGCTGCTGCCCTGAGAGGATGGAGGAGGAGAGGAGGGTAGTACAACTGATCCTCCACGAGGAGCCGGGGGAGAAGGTGGTGGTGGGCAGGGGGTGGAGGAGGAAGGTGGTGGAGGAGAAGGAGGTGGTGGTGAAATTTGGCCACATGGGTTGTCACAGGCAGAGCATAGTGCATTCTATTTGATCTTTTGAGTGTGTAATGAGGTTTGTTGAGGAGGACTTACACATACTAGGTAGTGTAATCATGAGTAGAGCGAGAAGAGAGAGAATGGTGTTGAGTGATGTTGTTCTTGCTGCGGTTTCCATCTCTTAATGGGATGTGTGTGAATATTGTGGGATGTTCCAGTTGGGAGTGTCTTATTATAGTGTGTGGTGAAATTTCTCAAAAGATGAGAACAGACACGGTTTTTTGGATTATTGTTTTGGCGTCATTTTGGCATGAAATCGATACTGAATCGATATGTTACCGATAAAAAAACTAATAATTCTATTTATAAACTAATCAAACTGAATCAATATTAAACATATACCAATCTGATAATGATAAAAAACTGAAAATCCAAACAGGCCCTTAAGGGAAAAAGTGTGTGGCAAGGTGGCAAGTGCACAGCGCGAAATGAGAACGGACGCCCTTAAGTTTTTTATGCTGTTCTGTTGTATTCGTATAGATGATATTCTTAAGATGGCAAGTAATTTCTGAGGTGGGGCACTAAACCGGGTTCATACCAGGACAAGTACTGGTTTGTTCTCAGTCGAATAATGTAAATCGGACAGGCACGTGAGTCTAGTTGGGCTCGAGCTCGACGTGATGAGCTTTCGGCCAGATTGAGCTATGTGCTTCTATAGTGGCTTATCATTTTTCCAATGATATTAGGTAGGAGAATAATCCTATCATTTATCCATGTCTTGTTTGAATGGGTAGAAATTAGATGAGTGTTCAAGTTCATAAGGTAGGATATGATCTATAAATGATTGGATAGCTTTTTCAGATAGAGACAAACAATTTTTTTAAATTTTTTATAACAAATTATTTATTAAGAAATAGAGATGATTCTCATGAAAAGATTAAATAAAATCTTACATATCCTAGAAATCACGCATCAAGAAGTAAAAGGATGTAACACAAACAAGAAGTTGATATTACTCACAACCACTCGTTGGTGTTTGAACTCGCTACAATCCAAAGATTGATAAGAGTAAAATTCGGCACAATCACAAATGATTGATAAGAATTAGGGTTTTCTCTAAAGAAAGAAGTTTCATTCAATTCACCAAATCTCTCTATTACATCAATGAAACTTCCTATTTAACTAATTCCTAATATGTAAACAGGAAAGATATCTAAAGACAAAAATAAGAAAGTAACAAAAATATCAATCTCTATCAGGATGATAAATAAGAAAGTAACTAATAAAAGAAAGATTTAAATATGTCTGAAATGGGAAAGTAGATTTAAATCTATTTAAAAGCCATTCTAATTCATGCGCCAAATATCGCAAAGTGATCCATGAGCATAAACTTGATCTAAGTGACATCATGATGTCCACTGATGTTAAGCAAGCTCTGTTGAGGCCATGGTTGAGGGCTCGATCAAGGACATGCTAGGGCTCGACCAGTTTTGTGGAATCAAACAACTTTTGTTAAGAGCATGGTTGAGGGCTCGACCAATGACTTCTTGGGCGCAGCGGCTTCCAATTTGGCCTCAATGACTTCCAATGTATGATTCCTTAGATGTTATCATAGATATGGTTGATGGCTCGACAAAGGGTCCTAGGGCACGACAATTCCCAGATTCTCCCACTGTTGAGGCACAAGTCAAAGGCTTCTTTCCTCTACTTTAATTACTCCATTCATTCTATTCTTCCTTCAATGTTAACAGATTATAGTCTACATATTCATGCTCCACATGTTATCCATAGGTCAAGATAAATATCTCTTCAATTTGCTCCAAACAATCTGTCATCACTCTGAACACTAGATTTTGCAATCCTTTAGCTCTCGACCTTGTAATAAGACCTTTAAGTCAATTCCCATCATCTACACAGGGTTGATGGAGATTTGTCCTCAAATCTAATGGTTCCTCTACAACATAATCCTCATCATGAGGACCATATGGTAAGAGATCAGAGATATTAAAAGTTGCAGAAACTCCATAGTTTCCTGATAAATCAAGGCGATAAGCATTATTGTTAATCTTCTCAATGATGCGAAAAGGACCATCCAATCTAAGTGATAGCTTCTGAGACTTTCTTATTAGGAAATCCGTCTTTCCCAAGATGAATCTAAACAAGATCTCCTTGATTAAATGTCTTCGTCTTTTATGCTTATTCCCTAATTGTTTCTGTCGCTCTTGAGTCTTCTTAAGATGCTCATAAGCCTTTGCATGAATTTTCTAAGTCCTTCGTGCTTGCTCAACTCCACTAATACTTTCCTCCTTTGCAGATGGCCTTACTAATTCTATAGGAAAAGTGGGGTTATAACCAATATACTTCAAATGGAGATTTTCCAACAAAACTATATGTTGTCTTATTATAAGCAAATTCAATAATAGGTAGGCACAAATCCCAATCAATAAGATTCTTGCCAATTGTAGCTTGAAGTAAGGTACTAGTAGTTCAATTAACAACTTCTGTTTGTCCGTCTGTCTGAGGATGACACAAAGTGTTATACATCAATTTAGTTCCTAGTACTTTCCATAGAGTCTTCTAGAAGAAATTGAGAAATTTGACATCCCTATCAGATGCGATGCTATAAGGGACACCATATAATCAAACAATTTCCTGCAAAAAAAGTTAGCAACATACAAAGTATCATTTGTTTTATGATAGGGTAGAAAATGTGCCATTTAACTAAATCAATTCACAACAACCATGATCAAATCTCGAGCTCTCTGTGTTCTAGGCAATCCCAAAATAAAATCCATACTAATATCACTCTAAGGCCGTATAGGTAAAGGTAATGGCATGTACTCTCTCGAAGACTTTTCTTCCCCTTCGCTCTCTTATCTCTCAATCACTCGATGAACATCTTTCATCATTCCTTAATAATTCTAATGTCCTTTGCCCTCTAATGTCTAGATAATCCACCTGCATGTGCCTCACGCATTAATAATTCTCGAACGGTTTTAGTTGGAATACACAACTTCCCATATCTATACAGAAATCCATCTGTCAAATGATATCCTTCCATGGCCATCCCTCTCATAATTTTAGTCATAATATACCCAAAATTGACATCTCCAGCATACTGATTCTTCATTAACTCAAACCCCAACATTTTAGTTTATAGAGATGTAATAAATAAGAGCATATCTTTCTAATGGTGCATCAACAACCACATTGGTATTCCTTTTCTTGTATTAATAACATAAGCAAAGCTCTCCAAAAACCTTACCCATTTTGCCTGTCTTTGAGATAGTATTTGTTCACCCTTATAATACTTCAGAGTTTGATGATCGGTATAGATGATAAATTCCTTAGGATGATGTTGTCATACCGTGAGAGCTCGAATCAAGCATAAAACTCCTTATCATATACAGAATAATTCAATGTAGCATAAAATAGGCGATAGGTCGCTTTTCCTGCATCAATATTGCACCAACTCCGACTCCTAAGCCTCACATTCTAGCTCAAAAGGCCTTCTTAAAATTTGGTAGTGCTAACATGAGAGCGCTAGTCAATTTAGCTTTGATCGCATCAAAACTCTTTGTGTCTTATCACTCCATACAAATGTAACATTCTTCTTAGTAAGCTTAGTGAGTGGACTCACAATATTATTTGAAATTCTTGATAACCTTCGATAAAATGACGTAAGTCCATAAAACTTCTGACTTCAGTAACCGATGTAGGTGCAGGCCAATCAACAGTCTCTCGAATCTTTTCATCATCTACTCGAATTCCTGCTCCAGAAACTATAAATCCCAAAAAGATAACCTCTGATTGACAGAAAGCACACTTCTTCAATTGCCATATAGCAACTCTAAACACTGCTCATAAATGATCACATAACTATCCAAGTCTTGTTATATACCAAGATATCATTGAAATACACTACTAAAATTTTCCTAGGTGTTTTCTCAACACATGGTTCATAAGCCTCATAAAAGTACTAGACGAATTGGTTAAGCCAAATGGCATTACCAGCCACTCATACTAATCATGTCTGGTTTTAAAAGTAGTTTTCCACTCGTCTCTACTCTCATCTGTATCTAATGATAACCACTTTTAAGATCTACCTTTGAAAATAATTAAGCTCCATTCAATTCATCCTACATATATCTCAATGTGGAATAGGGTAACGATACATGATGGTAGTCTTATTAATGGTTCAACTATCAATGCACATTCTCCATGCCCCATCTTTCTTTTGGTACCAACAGGCGGTATGCACACGGACTAATACTTTCTTTGACATATCCTTTTTCTACTAATTCATCAACCTGCCTCGTCGTTTCTTTTGCTTCTTCAGATTTCATTCGATATGCTGGTCGATTGGGTAAACAACCCTAAGTTATAAGTCTATAACATGTTATATTCATCTTATAAGTAGTAACTTTGTAGCAAATCTTCAAGAAATACATCAGCATATTCTGACGACAGCTGTTGAATCTTTCAGAAAAAGGATGATATGCCTAGAAGGATAATCACTAAGATATCACTAACGGCAAGGAAAAAACGTAATAATGAATCTTACGTATCCTAGAAATCACAGACCGAGAAAGTAAAAGGATACAACACGAACAAGAAGTTGATATTATTCATAACCACTTGCTGGTGTTTGAACTTGCCACAATCCAAAGATTAGTAATAGTAAAATTCACCACAATACATGATTGATAAGAATTAGGGTTTTCTCTAAGAGAAAGAAATTTCATTCAATTCATCGAATCTCCCTATTACATTAATGAAACCTCCGTTTATACTAATTCCTTATATGTAAAACAAGAAAGATTTAAAGACAAAAATAAGAAAGTAACAAAAATATCGATCTCTATTAGAATGATAAAATAAGAAAGTAACTAAAAAAAGATTTAAATCTGTCTAAAACAGGAAAGTAGATTTAAATCTATCTAAAAGTCATTCTGATTCACGCACCAAATATCATGGAATGATCCATGAGCATAAAATTGATTTAAGTAACATCGCGATGTCCATTGGTGTTAAATAGGATCTATTGAGGTCGTAGTGAAGGGATTGATCAAGAACATGCTAGGGCTCGACCAATTCTATGGAATCAAATAGATTCTGTCAAGGGTATGGCTGAGGGCTCAACCAATGACTTCTTAAGCACAATCACTTTCAGTTTGGCCTTGATGAGTTCCAATGTATGATTCCTGAATGTTATCACAGATATGGAAGGTTTCAACCAAGGATCTCAAGGCACGACAATTCCCAAATTTCCTACTATCAAGGCACAAGTAAGGCTTCTTTCCTCTACTTTCATTACTTCTTCTCTGTTCTTCCTTCAATGTTAACAGATTATACTCCACATATTCATACCACATGCAATCCATAGGTTGAGATAAATATCTCTTCATTTTGCTTCAACCAATTTGTCATCACTCTCAACACTAGATTTTGCAATCCTCTAGCTCTCGACCTTGTAATAGGACCTTGAAGTCGATCCCATCAAACAACCTCACCTTAGAGATAGTTTGGACCAGAGCGTTCAAACATCATGGAACTTGCAATTTCAAGGAGATGCCTATTTTTGTTTTTAGTAACTCTATTCTATTAAGGTGTATAGCACATGAATTTTGGTGAATTACCCCACTATCTCTAAGGTGAGATTCAAGCTTATTAGAAAAATACTCCTTCCCATTATCAATTCGAAGTATTTGAATAGTTTCTTCAAACATATTAGAGATAAACTTGAAAGTTTCTAAAAAGTTGGCAAATTTCATATTTCTCTTTAAGAAGAAACACCTAGCAAACATGAGAATGATCATCAATGAATGTTATAAACCATTTATGACTAATGTGTGTTAAGACACGAGATGGCCCTTAAATATCACTATGAATGAAGTGAAATGGCTTAAACAATTTATAAGGTTGGGCATGATAGGAATTTTTTGATAGTTTTTCCATGATGTAAGATTCACAATGAAAATCCCTAGCTCTCTTATTTTTGAATAAATTAGGATATAAGTGGCTCAAATACATGAAATTTGGATGTCCAAGGCGTTTATGCCAAAGTAAGACATTTGACTCATTTGAAACAGACACAAGAGACCTAGACTATGGTGAATTTTTGACAATAGGATTTGTACCTATTATTATAGTAGATGCCATTACTTCCTTTAGCATTACCAATTGTCCTCCCCAAAGACATGTCCTAAAAAACATAGTGAGTCGAAGAGAAGATTACTCGGCAGTTCAAATCTTTAGCCAATTTACTAACAGATAATAAACTGTATTGGAGTATAGGAACAAATAAGGTATCAATAAGTATTAAATTCTCCAAATTTATTGTGCCCTTTCCTCTTGCAGTCACAAGCTCACCATTAGTTATTGAAATTTTTTCAAAACTATTACTAGAAGTAATTGATTCAAACAACTGGATTGTATTGCACATGTGGTCAGTGGCTCCACTATCAACAATCCAATAATTATGTTTAGCATTGAAGGATCCAGTGACAAGGCTACCTTTTTTTGCAATGGCAATCAAAGAATTTTCACTTTCCTAATTTTGTAAAAAAAACTTGTCCTTGACAAAGTAGTTGTTGAGGAAGAGCAATATTATTAGAAGAGAAAATCATACCAAAACTCACACTATATGTTTGATTCTAATTTACTTCAACCACTAGTGCTCTTTTTGGAGTTTGATTTTCTCCTTTTCCTGAGACTTTAGATTGTTAGGTTTATCATGTATCTTCTAAAAAATTGCTCCAAAGTGATTATAGGGAGGGCTATTCATGGTGATTAATTTTTTTGTCGATATGGATCGATTGAAGCTCTAATACCATGATATTTGATAATAAAAAATATGAAGGTAAGAACAATTCATTTCATTCCATATGTTTCTCATACACAAATTACACTTGAAAGCCTTAATTCATAGGCATCTCAAACAAGATAAGTACGGTAGGTGTGATAGGTAATACCAAACTCCCATTTATTACACTAGTAATTTTATCTAATGTATCTAGACAAAATATTAAAAAAGAGTCAACTCATTAAAACACAAATTTAGATTTCCTATAGCTACAAAGGAAATCTTGTGATATCACATCTAGTTCGTGATCTTCATGTTTCCTACTCATTGTCTGTGAATTTATATCGTGATAGAAAAATCAACATTGCTGATTGCTTCTAGTCCTTGATTCCATGGAAGAACCAAACGTATTGACATATTTTATTACAAATTACATACGTAGTGGTTTTCTTCAAGTTTTATTTACTCCATCCATGACCAAGTAGTGGATCTTCTTGCAAAACCCTTGCCTTAATGTTATATTCATCATTTTTGTAGCAAGTTGCCTCTCTATGGAGATCCAACTTGAGGGAGGGATATGAAAATATTAGTGATAGTTTATTTATGTTGACACGTGTTATTCTTGTACATAAAAATAGTAGTTTGTCACAAATATTTTAACTTACTCGGTTCTTATTTCACATTCTTCACTTCGTGTTATGTTCTACTTCCAAGTTCTTAGCTTGACTATATAAAGGAACAGAGTATCAATTAGGGATTCGTCATCATGAAAGCTTTAGTTCTCATAACATTAAATTCAATACCCAAATGTGAAAAAGTATATTAAAATTTTGCGTGTAATCTGGTTACGCACAATTTCAGCCCGACCGAAGGAAGCTGACAAGAAGATCGGTCCGAGCAAGTTTGAGGTGGATTGATGGAAGTCATTTTGAGAGGCTTTTGAAGTTTGTCCATTACTTTTACAGAATAAATCGTACATAAATATTTTTAATTTGAGATTATGCAGCTGTGTCATTCCCATGTCTATTAATGATTGGTGCCGCTAAAATAAATATATCAAAGACCTTTACTGGTATTACACGAATGATTTTTAAAAACTATAAGCTAACAGAAAAGGCTAAAATTTGGGTAAGTATTATCAATTGTATCTAAATTTTAGCAAAATATATAATTAAATATTTAAATTTTAAAAGTGATTAATTTATTACTTGAACTTTATAATTGATAGATTTGGCCTGGAAAGAAATTTTCAATCAATATTATGAATATATTATTGGCATGTATGAAAAGATATTTTTCTTACTAAATTACTCAATTTTACAAATTTAGTATTAAATTGATTAATTTCAAAGTTTAGATACCTAATAACATGTTTTGTCAAATTTAGGTACTATTCATGACATTAACCCCTAAAATTTTATTAGACAATAAATAAAATTTGTTCCAGATTGCATGATTGTTAACGATAATCATAGATCTATCGTACATATTATAAATGCTCGTAAAGTATATTAATATTCATACCTTGCATGTATATTTTTAACGTAATATACAACCGTATATAAAAACCAACAAGGCATCCTCTTCTTTATTTTTTTTCTTATATATAATATTAGAGTGTCGGCGGAGGAGTTTTTAGTATCTTACATTACATAAGACCTTAACCAAATAAATTTTATATAATTATGTAGAAATATATGCTCAAGGAAAAACTACTATAAAGAGAAGAAATGTATCTTTGCACAATTCACACATCATCTATTTACTTAATTATTGCTGTAACACGACACCATATTCGCCAGCCTATTGTAAAACTTTTTAAAATTTGCCAAGACTCTTTCGGCTTGAATGCAAGCGCCAAATCCGATTTCTTGGTGTTTACACCGGAACTTCAAAAGCTAATCGAAGAAATGCAGTTTAGATATCCCTTTTTCCATGTCTATTTTCAAAGAATCAAACACCGCAAGTAAAGGCGAAAGCCACATTAAGTAGGATCGCTTTCCAGGCTGGTAATTCGGTGAGTTATTAAGCTTTTTTTCCGAAAGTAGCTGCGTATCCATGGCCGGTGTTTTGACTTGATTTTAAAGATTTCCGGCATATAATGGATACCACCCTGGGCTTGGCAAGATATTCGGGAAAGTTCTTCCTTGCTTTTTCTTTATTTATACATGGAAGTCTAATTGACTCAATTAACTTAAGGACTACTCAAATCCAACATAGTATTCATTAGGTTTGATTCGAAAATAATCGAACCGAGCTTACATTATTACTGACCACAACCTTTCTAATATTTAACTCTATTAGCTTATAAATTTAATTGACCTTGGGTTGAGTTTAAGTATTAATTAAATTCAACTCAAGTTTGAGTATTAATACTTGAAAAGAGGTAATAAATTATAAATTCTATTATTTATTTTGGTTTGACTTGTGGGTTAGACTACAGAGCCCAACGAATCTAATTCATTTGTTGGAATGACTTAGAGAGGTTTAACTTGATAGACTTGAATCATAGATTGTTGGATGGGTCTACCACATCCAACCTCTCTCGAGTAGGTTAATGCACATTAAATGATGACTATTGACCTTACCCCATAATTAGCACATTCATAATAAACATTAAATGAGTCTTTATCTTGTTGGTCTTATGGTTGCTATTCATGCCAAATACCTATAAATATTCAACCACTCATTCTCATTTCCAAGTTTTTGAAAGATAAGATAAACAACATTCCATAAAAGGAACTTTGCTTCCAAGGATCAAATAAACAATTCAAGTGATTACCATTCTAATTACTCAAGAACTACAAGGTTGTTGCTTGGTGTATAAGATCTATTTAAGCTTCCTTACCTATTATTTATGCATTTGAGACCCTGATATTGTTTGTTCATCCTCCTCGTTATTCTTCCCAAGCCGTCTTATTAGGTATCATTCCCTTGTTAATATACTGAAGTTACGTGAAAGACATGAATTCTATGTGATACTACATGACCACTTTAAGAAGAACCCCACATCTACAAATATTATATTAATTAAATAAAAATATATGTTAATGATTATTGCTTAAATGAACTTACTTAAGTCAAGCTTGAGTTTGCTTAGTCACACTTCGAGTTGGGCTCAAGGTCAAAAATCTAAATTCGATCAAGCTTAAACTCAAGTTTTGAAATTTTGAGTTAAACTTGATTGGGAACTCATTAATATACCTTTTTGACTTGACTTATTCTCAACCTTACTTATGTATATCAATAATGATGAACCAAAAAACACTAATTTTAATGTTTCACCTTTTCAAAAATAACTTTTTAGCAATAAATTCCTTTAATTTTCTTTTAAATTATATGTTCTATTCATTGATAAATCAAGTTAATTTCATCAAGTTAAAAATGATAGTATTTAATTTTCCCTATATTTACTCTCTACTATGAAGACTAAAATAAATGAAGATATGAAAATTAGAAACTAGAAATTTATTTATAATATAAATTATAGTTCATCTCTTTTACTCTAGACACACCTATGATTGTGTGATTTTGTGCTAAAAGTAGAAAAACGGAAAAGGGAAATTATACTTTTACTCATCAACATTTATTCACTTCTAAATCTCTTTTTTTTTTTTTTCTCTTCTACTCAATCCTCAACATTTTCTAACTTAAAATTTAAAGAATTTATTAAGACAATGAAGTTTTCCATCTATGATTAACACATGATAGTTCCTCATTGGTTAAAAGTGACAATTAACCGGTTAATTATCACATTTAGTACCTAAACTTTATTAATTCTTGCATTTAATTATCTAAAATTCAAAAGTATCAATTTAGTACTTAAATTTTATCAATTTTTGTAATTAATTATCTAATCTTTGCCAAATTCTACAATAAACTATCGGACTTTTACCCAATTTTATGATTACTTACTTCATATGCTTATTATAAATGACTCTAAAATATTTGTAGGTAGCTTTAGATAGTTAAATGCACAGTTTGACAAAGCTCAGATAGCTTATCTTAACTAATTTTGTTAAATAAATTAATTAGATAAAATCAACAAAAATTTGGAGGGAAAATCCATCAATAATCGATAGCTCACTTCAAAGAGAACAATTTGGAGACCTCCACTTTGGGGAAATCCTTACCCATGTGAGGTTTTGAATATTACCTCCTTCAGAATTGGCATTTTCTTTTTGCAATAGCCT
This sequence comes from Combretum micranthum, assembly GCA_024138025.1. Classification (NCBI taxonomy): domain Eukaryota; kingdom Viridiplantae; phylum Streptophyta; class Magnoliopsida; order Myrtales; family Combretaceae; genus Combretum; species Combretum micranthum. The sequence goes on from JAMXBD010001047.1 coordinate 253,639, forward strand.
TTCCTTGCCCTACTCTTCTAGAGTTGGCACTTTTCCTTTTCTCTTCATTTTCGGCTACAACTTTGTTTCTCAATAATGCCTTTCCCCTTGCTACCCTACTCCTCTAGAGCTGGCATTTTATTTCCTTTTTGTCTTCGTTTCCATAGCCTTCCCTCCTAAACCTATTGTGATTTTGTTTATCAATGGTTCCCTTCCCTTTCCTTGTTTCTCTAGAGTTGTTATTTTTTTTTCTTTTTACCTTCATTTTCGTATTCTCCCCTCCAAACCTGTTGTGGCTTTATTTCTCAATGGTGCCTTTCTTTTTATCTACTTGTTTAGAGCAAGCACTAATCGTTTTGGCCTTCATCTTCATATTTTCCCCTCCTGAACCTGTTGCGGCTTTATTTGTCAGCTGTATCTTTCGTTCTATTTTTCTATCTTAATAGTTGTCAAAATTATGGGTCAAATATATGTTTATACAAGTTTATAATTTTTTATGTTTTTTTAATTAAAATGAATGTAAAATTGATTGGAGTAAACTTCAAGTCAAATTATGAATTTATATGTATGATTCTACAGTTTTGGTTTTACTGATTTACACGATTTTATAAAATTTTACTAATTTTATGCATTTGGTTAATAGTAAAATCACGATTTTGAAAAACCATTAAGTTTGTCTATTCGAACTTTTAAAGGCTGCGATTTTTTCCCTTAAAATTGGGGAAAAAAAATTGTTGTTTCATGAAGCAATAGTTGGAGAGAGTTAAACATGTTAGTTGTAAAATAAACGTAGTGAAAATTACCAAGACTACCTTTCCTTAAAATCCTATCAATATTGTTAAACAAGTCTGTCCTAATAACAAAAAGCAGAAAACCGTTGCATTAGCAATTAAAATTTAATGCATTATATAAGCCATCTACATAAAAGTAAATGGTAAATTGTATTTTGCATGATTGTTTTTACCATTGGACACTTTAAATATTTGCATTTTTTTAATTTCAATATTAATATTTGCATATTATCTGTATCATTATTACATAGCACAATGTTAGTTTCTAAATGCCTAAACAAATTAGTTTATTATACAAGTATTATTCATGTTTATATTTGATTAAATAATTAACAAAAATAATAAAAATAGAAAATAAAAAAACTTTGAATTCAAAGGTAGAAAGCTCATCATCTTTACCAGATTTCTTCTTCCTTTCCCTTATCATCCTCTTCACACCGCATCTTATTTGGTTTGACTTCCGAACGAACTACATTTGCATAAAAAAACGAACCACATCTTATGAAACGCGGTCAATCACTTCGATAGCTTTTCCTTCCAAAGCAGAAGTAGCATCCACAAAATCCCTAAGACCATCTTTATCAATAAGTTACTTACATACTATATTAACATTTTAAGCAATTCTTTCTATTAAGCGACTTACTACTTTATCCATGATTAGTTAGAAAGTATTTAATATATAGTAAGTTAGTTAGAAGTTATTTAATATGATTTTTTTAATTTTTTTTGTTCCAATTAATATAAATTACACAAATTAATATCAAAAGTAAAAATAAATAAATTAAACTACTACTTTATAAGATTCTATGGGCTAAGTAAACCGACCAAAGATAAGCAACCCTCTTATTGGTTAAGCAAACCATAAAGGATGTTTAGCATAGATTTCTTGTTCAAGCGACTTCAATAAATTGCTCTAACAAACTTTGTATTGATGATCAATTTTGACATAGTTTTAACCATGTTTTTTTGTATTAGCCAAAGAAAATGGAATGTTACTGTGAGTCTTGTCTTGGTATCCAACACATACGGGTATTTAAATTAATTTTTCTAATGATGGTGTCTATGAAGTCTTTTCTTCTTTCTTTCTTTTCTTTTTTTTTTTTTTTTGGGAGTTTGCAAAGATCCTCCTTAATTTTCTCCTAAATGTGGACATACCCTTTGAACTTTCAAATGTTGCGAAACCCCTCTGAACTTAATAAAAAAATATGAAGGATTTTGATTTTCTAGTTCATAAAAAACAATGTATTAGAACCAATTAAGGTTTACCTAGACATAATAGGGGCTCAGGGGTTAAGGTGTTGAACCGGGCTCAACTAAAGGTTGAACCAAAGTCTATAAAAAGCAAAAAATAAGGCACGATTTAATTATGAAAGATAAATGTATTAACATCATTTAATTAATTCCATAATTCAAGTTAAATTCATCAATTAGCTATTAAAGCCATATAAGACATATACCTAAAAAGAAAAAACATAATAACATAAGGGTTAGTATGAAAAATGATACATGAATGTTTACAAAAAGTTCAATCAGGTACCTGAAGTTTGGTGTCTTGAATAATTTGGTACTTAAACTTTCATAAAAAATTCAATCAGGTACCTGAAGTTTGGTTTTAAATAATTTGGTATCTAAAACAAATTTTCATGTACATTTTTCCAAGAAAGACTAATCAAGTAGGAAAAATATATGAAAAACTTGTTTTATGTACTAAATTGTTCAAAACCAAACTTTAGATACCTGATTGAACTTTTTGTAAAAGTTCATATTCCATTTTTGAAATTATCCCATAATATAATGACTAAATTTTATAAATTTATAACATATTGTGAATATATATTTACAATTATAATAGTTTTTTTTTTTTCAAGTTAGGTTAACTAGGTCACCATCCAATTACCTTGGTCAATGGTTTGATGTCAATCTAGGCCAAATGTATGGACCGGCTACTGTAATAGCCAGCTCTAATTGAATTGGTTGAACCAACTAGGCCAATAGGTGTTCAACAACATTGATAAAAACACTCCAAGATCAAAGTTTAGAGGGTATTAAGTGTGATCATATCAAAATCAAATTTCAATAGTGTTGTATTTAACTTTTGGGGTTTATTGGTTAATTTATGAAAGTTCAAAGGAGTGATTTCCAACATTTCATAGCTTAGGGTGTATCGACATCAAAGTCAAAATTTAAGGAGGGTTCTTTGCGTTTCCCTTTTTTTGCCCTAATGGTCGATAATAAAAATTAGTGAGTTTTTATTTTAGTGTCTAGTTCGTCTCATAAATCTTCATTGCTAGTATAAGAAAAGCATATAATTGTTGAAATACAATCTCTTTTGCTTGTTGATATCAAGTATTTACAATATGTTTGGTTAAATGGAACGGAATTAGTATTTCGGTTTTCTTCCAGTGGAATATCTATTTCTTTGTTTGGCTGCAAAAAATTTTATCAAAAGAATGTTTATTTTATATGATACGGAATAGATAAGTAATCCTCATTCCTTCTTTTTACTGGAAAAATTGCTATTCCTGACTAAAAAGAATTTTTTATTTCGAAAATACACCTAACTATAAAATAAGAAATTGCTATTCCATTCCAGTCTTATTTCATTCCAGTGAACCAAACATACAATTAGTATTTTCTTGTTCTTTGACGTCGTTAGATGAAATAGATTGCCAATTATATTATTTGAACCAATGTGTTCGGAAAGCTTAATGATTAAGGGTCTATTTGGATGGTCTGTTTTTCATCTATATCTGTATCAAAATGATATGTGTAAATATATCCAATTTATATCTACATTTTATCTATATTTAATTTTTTATCTTTTAATAAGAACTGTCAACTGTTTTTTATTTATATCTATGTTTTGATAAATAATTTATTAAAAAAAAGTGTTTGCATCTGTAATCTACCAACACAAACAGACCCTTTAAGTGCTACTCATGTTAATTATGAATAAATTGATGAAGATGTAGGGAGCTTATGTGAAATGTTTGCACTTGTTGTGATAAGTTTGGATCGTCTCTTGTAAAAGAAAGAGCAGAAGCGAAATAGAATATGATAGTGCAAGTTAGTCTACATAACTAAGTGTATACTTGTAATTTATTAATAGTCAAAATGTCATATAATTAAGTGTTCAGTACAACTTCATCTATCTGTGTGTTTGTGCGCGAGGCTTTTTTTTTCGGTTTGGCCGTGCCCGAGTACTATTAATTAATATTTATATCGTAACCATGCTTCTAATGTTCATCGTTATTAAATAATTATATATTCTACAATAATGTAAATTATAGTACGTAAAATTACCAATATATTTAATGTTGATAATATAATCTGCATCATTGTCCTGTTGTCAATTATGGAAATGAAGTTTGTGTGAATGGCACAAACGAAATTGATCTAGAAAGTCTTGTTGCCCATACACTGAACCAAGTATATTTAATGTTAATAATACAATCTACATTATTGTGCTATTGTCAATTATGTCCTATTGTCAATTATGCAAGTGAAGTTTGGGTAAATGGCACATGAAAGTGAAATTGACATAGAAAGTGTTGCTGTCCATACACTAAACCAAGGAGACTGTTTTAACCCGGCCCTCTTCTAGGACTATCTATTTGGGGAGGAGAAGCTGCCTTCCTCTTACAGCATCCGGACTCCCAAGTTCTCACTATTAAATACCATATCCCATGATGAAGCTTAAGAATTAAAAATCGATATGATCATACCATCTTGGGATACTTAATTAGGCCTTAAAAATTAAAAAATCTGTTTGATAACTGTTTGATGTCTATTTCAAGTTGTATGTTCAAAAGCAGATGAAAAAAAATACGAAAACTTAATTACTTCAGTACAGATCAAATGCAAATCATATACTAACCAAATATAATTATAAATTAAATATGAAAAATAGATAATTCAAACACACTCTTAAAAACCAACTTTCTTTACATTCAGCTTCTACAACTACACCATGGCACGATAGTTTAGGTAAAATATAAATGTTACCTTTGGTACCTAAAATAATCCAATGTTTGCAATTAATTTTGAAAGTTTAAAAGTATCAATTCATTACTTACAAACTTTTAAAAGTCATTTATAGTAACTCGATATGCTATTAATTGTAAAAATAAACAAAGTTTATCTAGTTAATTGTAAAATTTAGTAAATTTCAGATGGTTAAATGAATGGTTAAAGTTTGTAAACAGCTAGTTATATAAAAATATATGGATTTAACTCTTGGTATAAGTGACAAGGCTTGAAAAATCCAATCCTTATTTTTGGAAAACTTAAAGAAGATTTGGCATGGTAGACTTGGAATAAAGATCATTGGATCGGTCTGTCCATTGTCAACATTTCTTAGAGAAACTCATGCACTTAAAAGAGGCTATTCATGGGCTTAAACTCAAAATGAGCCCATTAAAAGATCCCTTAGTAAGAGGACTCATCTTAACCACTAACACTCCACTTGATCCAATGAGTGTTATCAACAGTTAGACTTTATAAATACCTCAAGAGTCATCTTCATTTGAAAAATTTTAAATATTTAGAGAAATATTGTCATGTTTTCATATTGTAGTCTCGAAAATCAAACAAAGTTCAAAACAAAGAAGATAGTGTCTCTCTCTAAGAATTATGGGATTGATGCTATATAGTTTCTCCACTTGTCACGCGTGCTTCGAGCACTTTAAGATTGCTTACTCCTCCTCCATGTCATCTCTTCCTGAATCATTTATACATAAATACAGTATGATTCCAAATCATCATTGGTGATTCCAAAATCGAAATAAGAATGATTGGCCAAGTCTAGGATCGGTTAAGGAACGATCGATTTTCTAGTACTTAGGTGATTTTTCGGCCTAGAACCAAGTGGAATTGATGGTTCCAATTGGTTTTACTGGAAAAAAAATAAAGAAGATTAGAGAACAAAATTAAAAAAATAATATATTAAATATATATTATTAATGCTTAAACTATTTCATATGAATAGTAAAATTTATTATATATTGATAATATTTTATTTGTTGTCATCAACAATACAAATAAACATAACTTAAAACCATATATAATTTAGTTATGTAATCTTACCCTAAAAACAAAATTTATTTCCTCAATAACACGAAACTATCTTTTATATAGTAATTTTTTTTATCCTTTATAGTTTTTTGCAATCTCATACTACTAGCTCCAATTGATATTAGATATGCTTGTATATAAATAAATGCGCATTCTAAACAATTTTTTTTTTTTTTTGATTAAATAATTTAACACTTTTAGATCTAATAATTATTTTGAGTTTAAAATTTATTTTATTAAAAACTATTTTTTTTATTTGAAAGAAAATGTGGTTCCATGGTTCCAAAACCGAAACTGGCACTAGTTCTATATATACGGACAAGACTTGTGGGAGATGGTTTTAGATTCGATTCGATTTCAGATCCATGCCTATGTCTAAAGTCATCCTTATCTATAGCATTGCTAAGCCACTCTTTTAAAACCACGTGTAACCAAACATTGCACATGTATTATTGTTGCAATTGAATTCATTCATCTATAAAGTTTAAATACTAGAGAGACACATTTAAACTTTTGGTGAGTAATTGTCTTGAAAAAAATGCGAGGCCTGCATCATCCACTTGCCATCCAAAAGCCCATTTGGAAGTTCAAAATCCTATAGCCATGTCTAGAGGAAGCCCACACGTTCAAATCCCGTACACCAACGGAAATTTAAGTTTCCTATAGGAAATGAAAGTCCAACATCAACGCCGTTCTTAAAAAGCACGCACGATTCTCCTTATCTTGTAATTGTAGGTGTACAGTGTGGTCGGTCCATATTTGTCTTTGAAAATAAAAAGTCAATATAGAAAATACAGAAAAAAGGGAAGACACAAAAGTTCTAGTGTGATATTTGGTATGCGAAAATGGACTAAAAATGAAATTATAATTGTAGATTTTATTCCCATTTCTATATTTAGATGCATTTATAAAAGCCCGAACTATAATTCATGAGAGTCGACGATTTCAGTTTTGAAAAATAATTCGATTCAACCCTTAAATGGATGGAATTATGATTTTATTTCATCTCATTAATCACTCTATTAATTATATTTTATCTCCTTGCATCCCATGATATCTAATGCGGAACCTTTGTTATTGATTCTTCAAACTACTGGTGATTATAGGTACCTAAATTTTATCTTCCTCCACTCAGGTTATTTTATCATTATCTATTATTGGAACTGTGAGATATGGGTGGATGCTGCAATTATATCGTGCCTATTAGACCATACAAGATTTTTATAAGAGTTTATTAGGATTATGCTATATGTTATTTATGTTACACTTAATATTAGAGAGCTTATACCATTTGGCGGATTGCGACTCTATATGAATATTTTGAGATGTTAGATTTATATGAGATATTATAAGTGTGCTTTTTCAACTAATGAAAGGATTGACTTACTTTAGGATGACAATATTAGTTATTCCATCAGTGGAGTGTCGTGTTTAGCGAGTTCATGTGAAATGAGTTGATTGATGATGATGATGATGATGATGATGAAGAAGAAGAAGAAGAAGAGATTGAGAGTTTTATTTTTGCTTTAATAACATTTATGTGTTTGACGTTTCACGTAATATTTTGCTAAACATTATTATTTGGAAATTTTAATTGAATTAAAACCATTGTTGAGAGATTTTCTTTTCTAACCCTAATTCTCATCGGTTCCTTCCAATCATGATGAATAAACTTTTTTATCGAAATTAAATTGAACTGTTATCTTATCAATTTACTAATGTCAAACCCCTTGAATCAATTAGTTGTGTTATCATATGAGTTAGTTTTTTAAACACATTTTATGACTTTAGTTATGCTAATATATCAATTAAGATAACGAAACTCTAATTTTTATTTTTTAACGAAACTCTAATTTTTATTTTTTTTACTTCTATATTCAAAGATAACTATAATTAAGTTTATTTGCTTCTATTTTTAAACTTGGATATAGGGCATTTTAACCTAATGGTCTTACCACCGGTATCTTAGGATCCTTAAAAAATTAATTTAAAAAAAAAAAGAAAAGAAAACTTCGATATGGAAATACATCTATTATTCAGTCCGAAGAAAATGACCTAATCTTACAAGTTGTATTACCGCATTTACAATCTAATACTCTTTATAGTATCACATATGCTTTTATTTTAAAATTAATAGTCTAACGTATTAACTCGTGACATTGTCAAAACCAACCTAAACCGGTTGGTTCAATTTGGTTTGACCTGAACTGGTACTAATGTCGGGTCAAGTCTCATCTAAGGCTCATTTTTGCATGAAACCAGTGAGACCTAGATTGACCCGATCAAAACGGGTTGAACTGGGAAACCTAGGGGTCGAACCGGTTGATCGGACTGATCGACCTAAATCAAAAATAAAAAACAAAATAAAAGTAAAAAAACTAGAAATTGAAATATTTATTCATGTTTTATTATAAATTTATAAAATATAATTATTATATCATGTTATTTAATAATTAATCGATGAATTTGGTCCAAATATAGATTTAATTATGTGATGTCATATATATTGGTCTTTCATAATTAAATTGCCCCTTATTTTTTTACATTTTTATGACCACGATTCGACCCCCAGTTTGACCCCTCAACTCCTATACTCCAGCTTATTTGGATCAAATCCCAATCCAGTTCTAACAACATTCAAGTTGAACTTGCTGCTGGATCAACAAATCTTTATCACAAATTACCAAACCTTTAATGTTGATACAATAACAATTAAACCCTTTTAGCTAAATTTCCTTCCTTTTCATCTCTAAGTGTTGTTTGTTTTGAATAAAACTATTTAATAATAGAAAACTTTTTCCTAAAAAGCATGATATTTTTATGTATTTGACTAATTTTATGAAAATAGTTTTCCTTTATTTGTTTAGTCTAAATACTTGGATGATGAAAATATTAAGATAATTAATAACAATATATATTGTAAAATAAAAATAAATCCAGCTAAACATAAATATTAATAAATACCACTATTAGTAAATAGAGCCGGAAAATTAATGAGACAATGACTTATACTTTTATAGTTTATACTATGAATGAGTTTTATTTTTCAAAAGAAAGAAAAATATTTTCTAGTAATTGTCGGAATTTTCTTAATATTTTTTTAAAAAATAATTAAAATATCCATTTTTCTACAAAATGAACAAACAAACTATAAGAGCATTTAAACTAAAGTCTGCATTTGGTCGGTCTATGAAATTGTGCTGGAGTAATTTTCAATTAGGTGGATGAGGAGGTTTTGACGTGACTCATTTGAAGCTTTGATTTGTGATGTGAGATTGTGAGTAGATGAATACGACTACGGCGTTCGTAGTTTTTCTTTTCTTTTCTTTTCTTTTCTTTTGGGTTTTGGTCTGTTTATTAATAATTATATTGCATTACAATTTCATAAATCCAATAAAATATATTTGATCAGTACAGTTTAATAAGAATTATATATATATATATATATATGATGTGGAACAACCATCAACCAACATGTTTATGGTATTAAGAGAAAGTGTAATAAAGGTAATGAAGGAACTTAGTTTTTTCATAAATAAATTTGGAAGACTCGAAAAGTTAAAGATTCAAATTGAAAAAAAAAAAAAAGAAAAACAAAATAATGAAGGAAAGTAATGAAATGTGAAACATTAATTTTACACTACTTTCTAGACGTGTAGCTGCATTAAGCTGGTCAACCTATTTTTATTAAATTATAATTTGAAAATAGTAAAGTTCAGCTCATTTTAATGGAGTAGATTATTGGGTTAAGTTAGAGTTTCATAATGTATAATCTAATTATCTTACTAGTCTAATCAAACTTGAATTGAATATAAATGTTAATTGAGTTTGTATCAAATTTGGATATTGATATTGTTTTTAATTAGAATTGAAAATATTTTTTTAAGGATAATATCAAAAATAGTATCTAAACTTTCACAAAAAATTGAATCAGATATATAAAGTTTGATTTTAAATAATTTAGTATATGAATTAAACTTGAGATTGAATTTAGCTCCATGCCATCTCATCTAGTCTTGTTTGCAATACTGCCTCTCCCTATATATTTGTATATTATTTTATTATATTAATTAATGATATGGTAGGTGGCTTGTACATAATCCATAAGAAAGAGGAAAAGATTCATTTTGTATATTTGAATTTACTTGTTTTTATATTTAATTACTAAAGTTTGAATATATTAATTTTAGTACCTATATACAAGATTGTTCAGATAACTTCGAACAGGCTTTTCGTCTTTTATCTTTAGGACAATTATGTTATTTTATGTTCATGCACATGTAGTGCAGTGCCGCAAATTACGAAGAGCATCCACAAACTACGGTCCTTATATTAAGGTGCCAAATTAGCATTTTAAAGATCATTCTTTTTAAAAGATCTTACTACAATTTTTCATAACTTTTTTATAATTTTATGATCCTATATGGTAAAAATTATACACAACAGGCTTTAAAAAAAAAAATAGTTTGTCATTTGAAGAAGTGATCCTTGTTAGAGAGCCAGCTTTTGTGAAGAACTGGTCCTAGATCTAAGGACCAAAAAAAGAAGGTCCTTCATCCTATGGATTCATACCAAGGACCAGCGTTGGGGGTGCTTTAACAAAACATAGGTTTAAACATGTTGGTCTAATGACATAACTCGGCCATGGTCCAAATTTTTGCTAGCAAGTGTCAATCCTACATTAATAAAGCTCCAAATGAGAGTAGTTTTTTGTTTCCCGCCATAACAACAAATAAGAGTAGTTAAGTCACACTTTCCAAAACTGGTACCTACAATTTTGGAACTTTTTTTTAATACAAAAATAGGTTTGGCATAAAATATAAATATAGATTAGTGAAGGCGTTGTCTATACAAAAAATACTCTTTGGATAGCACCTTTCCAACATTAATCAGCTTAGCTCCAGACTCATCAATTATAATATATTAAAAATTTTAAATTGTTTAAACTAAACATCATCAATAAATTAAAACAAAGTTCACTACAAAAGTTTAAATTAAGAGTACATGTTTTTTAACTAATAAAACTCCTAAAAATTGTACAAAATATTATGGTGCAACCTATTGTCACCTCCTATTACTCCTTTGGGAGCCTGAAGCAATCTTTGACACAATAGATCACCGACCGTGCTGTGTTGGTAATGGCCCTTCATCCTGAACTGTTGGTGCACTAAAGTCCAATGGATCAAGTAGGTTGGATTATATAGGGCGCCTAAATTATGAGAGCTGTGTCAATCCCTCATCTGTCTTGATCATTTGCTACCTACCTTTTTTGTGGTGCAGATGGAATTGGCCTAGAAAAGGTGCCACACTCACTGTACAAAGTGTAATACGAGCCAAAGCTCAAAGCTGACAAAAACGGCAATGAAGAAGTACTGTGCCATCCACCCTTAACTACAAACATGACATGAGATGTAGATGGAGGTCACTAGAGAGATTGATACACATCCTCTTCATCATCCTCTTCATCTTGTTCCTATGTGTTGTGTTAGAACTTAGGATATAGATGATCGACGACTCCATGCCCCCACTCTCTTAATAGCCCCATCTGCAATGGAATGATCCTTAGGAATGTCAAGAGTTAATTGTATGCATCAAAACTGATCAACTAGCATAACCATGGGAAATACATGAAGTTAGTGTGTCAATAACCATATATCTTATATGTGGAATTTGGAAACCATAATTTACCAAGTCACTACACATAGGTCCAGTGTGGCTAATGTAACACCTGGTAACTCTCCTAAATCATCAAGTATATTCTAAGTCAGTACAGAACAGAGGATCGATAAGGATCAGTTGATCCTACCTCTCTTTCCACATCCCATGATATACATTTTCTTGCACCAACCAATTTGTCTCCATCCTTCCTCTTAAGTCAACGACTAAATCACACGAATTCGGGTAAAGATACAAATGCATCAATTTCAATTGATTTATGTTAAAATCGATTAGAACATTATCTAATAATGGGATGTAAGAGGATGGAAGGGAGTCTTTTTTTTCACTTGGAAGATCTTCCTTACGCACAACATCAAGAGAAGGTTTGAGGTAGGAGAGAGGTTTGTGAAATGAAAAGAGAATGGGAAAAAGAAATGAGGCTATTTAAGTTCTTTTTTTTTTTTTTTTGAATATGAGGAGGTATTGTCCAAAACACCACCTTCATTATTCACAAAGAAGGTGTTGTCTTGAACAATGCCTTTAGTATAAAATGGAGGCACTCTTTTGGACAGTGCGTTTAGTACAAATATGGACAGCGCCTTACCGACCTATATTCGTATTATTGTTTACGTTAAGCCTATTAAAAAAAACAATAATAGAATCGTACGAAAACCTTTCAAAACTCTTAACTTGGCTCCATTAAAAAGTTATCTAGTATGATCCCAGTTATATTGAACATAGAAATATTATTGGAGTTTAGATAATTTTTATTGCAATTAAAATTGGCTTATATACAAATGGTGAGGGAATTAACTTGAACTTAAATAATTTATATTAAGCTTTTCGTATATAATTTAAGATAATGGATAAAATACACACACCACACACAACTAAATGAATGGATAATTAATGGATATTAATTTATATATTATTGGAATTATGTCATAAATGATAGGTGAATGTTGGCGAAATTTGCAATTATGCATATGAACTTTAAAATTGATTAAAGGTTAATAATAAAAATGGTATCTAAACTTTTGCAAAATATTCAATTGGGTGCCTGAAGTTTCATTTTGAATAATTTGATATAAACAGCTTTCATAGACTTTTTTCATGTTTGATTTTTTTTTTTTTGACAATTTTGGCTCCTGAATAAAGTTTTATGGACTTGTTTTTCATATTTGAAGTGTGTATATATATAATTTTGTTACCTGAATAAAGCTTTTGTAGACTTTTTCCATACAAGTTCATAACAACTTTGTTCAGATACCAAAATATCAAAACAAAACTTCAAGTATGAAAAAAGTCCATGACAACTTTATTCAAATACCAAATTGTTCAAAACCAAATTTCAGATACGTAATTGATTTTTTTGGTAATATTTTAAGTACCATTTTTAACATCATCTCATAATGAACTTTGAAATTGATCAATTTGATACCTAAAAAACTTTGAAATTGATCAATTTAGTATACGAAAGAACTTAATGAAGTATTGTTAGCATACACAAAAGGCTTTTTAACGTACTAAATTGATCAATTTCGAAGTTTAGGTATCTAATTTAAATATTTTGTCAAAGTTTGGATACTATTCATGACATTAACCCTATATTATTTCAAATAAGTTTCTTTTTAATTATATAATATATAAATCTTGTGAGCTTGCTTCAGAGTTTGTTCACAAGTCTAAATAAGTTAGATCATGAATTTTAAAAGCCTATTTCAAAGGTTTAATAGGAATGCAAGATTAGTTTATTTAGTTAAACGAATTTTATTTTAAACTCAGCTTTGGTTCTTTATAAATTAAACTCATGCCAAATCAGTATTTAAACAAATTGAATTCAAATAGCTTTTGAAAAGGGGAACATGTTTGCCCCATTTGTTTTATCTTAATAAAATAAACCCGGCTGTATCTAATCTGAATTTAAATCCCTTATGTCTTTTAAGAAATAAATACAAATAAAAAAATAAATATTTTTACTCATAAACATATCAAACAGATAAGACATATGTAAATCAGATATAAATAAGATACAGATAAAAATTAGACAAACCAAATATGTTTGTTTAGAATGTTTGATTTTCATCTGTATCTAATTTGTTTGATCTATTTATGAGTAAAAATATATATTTTTCGTCTATATCTATTTTATACAAATAATTATATAATAATAATAATAATAATAATAATAAATATTAAAACAATCTCAAAACAACAAACCAAACATACCTATGACTGAATCAAACATGCCCATGAGTGCATTATCCAAGAATTTAGGTTAAAGCAATGTCGATGTGAGAAGCAAATCGCAACTAGGTTGGGAGTGAATGGACCCTATAAATTCCCATCAAACAGCGTACATAGGGTTGTTCACGGATTGATTAACCAGTCCATAACCTATTTTTTATCTTAACCGTAATTAACGATCTTTTAATATCTCAATCCTTAATCGATCCATTATAAATGGTTAATCATCTTAATAGTTAACCATTTTATTTGGTTAATTTTTTTGGTTTTTGGTTTTTGGTTTTTAATCATTTAACATAATGGTTTCAACAAATCACATTGATAATTTTAACAAACCTTATTTTTTAGCATTTATCATAGAGTTTTTCTTTAAATTATTATATATATTACAAAAGCTTAAAAAAAGGAAAAATCAAATTAAGAAAAATATGATAAACAAGCCTTTTGATGTATCATCATTAATAAAAATCAAACCAAATCAATTACCATATTAACTCCCATCAAACATAGGACAGTAATATTTTGATCAAAATCCAAGGAACATTAGTATATGTAAATAATATGTATATATATATATATATATTTTAAAATAATAATTAATTATATATATAATATATTTATAAATATTAAAAATGGTTATTCGTTAACCATTGGTTTTTTGTGATTACAAATTGAAACCGAAATCGAAAACTAGAAAAAATAAAACCATAATCATAAACCAAAACTACTAAACTGATTAATCATAATTTTTGGATTGATTTTTCGATTTTATCGATTTTTTTGCACAATTTTAAGTGTATGGTATACTTTTGATTGTAAATCCAACAGTTTTGAATTATTTGACTCACTATCTAGAATTTGGACATAGACGTCAGTACGATGGCTGTTCCGAACCGCGAACCGCCCCAACCATCCCCAACGGTTCCTTACCCAGGAACCTCCCCATCGGCGACGGTTCCGAACCGCCCAAGGACCCGCTGGAACCGACGGGTCCAAACGATTAGGCGTGGCCGAACCGGCTGTTCAATCGGGTCTAGAACCGCTACTCCAGATCCGGAACCGACGGTTCGAACCAGTCATATATTTAAATTATTAAAAAAAAAACATTACTTCTTATCCAGGTTGTCAGAAACTGGCAACATGTCCTTGCATTCTTCTTTGTCAAACAAATCCGGTGTGGAGTTTGATTTTCTCTTCATGACCTGGGGCTCTTCTTCTCTTCTTCACTTCTTCACTAGAACTTTGGCTTGTGCTTACTGCTTCTCTTTCAGCAAGGAGCTGATAAGAAAAAATGGACTCAGTGTGGGGGCAAGACTACGAAAAAACTTGAGCCAAGTCGCATGCTTCTTCGAAAGTTGCGATTGGATAAATGGGTAAAAAAGTGACGTACCATATCTAACCATTATATTTTATTTTAAAAAATTTTAAATGTTTACTTTGGGTATAAATAAGTTGTAATTGTTTTTTTTTTTATTTTAGGGTTTTTTTTTCATTTTGTCCGGAAAAAAAAAGGTTCATGTTGAACCGGAACCGGAACCACCAGAACCGACGGTTCCTTGAAACCGTGAACCCCCTCTGGTGGTTTCCAATTCGGATCCAGAATCGATCCGAGCCATACCGATGTCTATTTCAACAGCATTTTTTTCTTTTTTATCTATTAAATTTATTTCGGCCTCATCGTCGTATCTTTTATGGATTTACTGTTGTGTTCTGTATTTGCAAATAAATGCGAGCATTCTTTTACTCATTTCGAAAAACAGAACATCGAAAACGTATATTAAGAAAATAAATTGTCTAAATAAAATAAAATAAAATCAATCATATAAAAAGTGAATTTCGATATGATCAACTACTTCTTCATACCCAGTTACCCACAGTATGATTTTCTATTTATTTACCGAGAAAATATTCAATTTGATACCTAACTTTGATTAAAATTTTAATTAAGTACCTAAATTTTAAAAAATTTAATGTCATACTTAATTGAATTTTAAAGTGATAACCTTGTGTCAGATAATGATTTAATGATATTAAGTAGGATATTGTTAGAGTCACCAAAATTTTAATTCTATATAAAATTAAATTTTTTAAAGTTCAAATATTTAATTAACATTTTTGTCAAAAATAAGTTAGCAAATCCGGCATTATCCCTTATTTATATATTTATCTTTTACACTATTTAAACTTATAAGGTTAATGGTTTTATAGTCTAATGACATTTCTTCTTATTTCTTAAGTAAGAAATACCAATTCAATTTTTCTCTTCTTGTTGTAATATATAAAAATAATAAAAAATAAAACCCTCATAAAAAAATAAACTTATGATTATGTTTTTATTTTCTTTATCTGTTGCATCATATAATATATTATCTTACTATGTTGCCAAAATCTTATTTCTATTTATGTTACGTTTGGTACACATAAATCATCCGGAATGGAATGGATTGAAATGAGAGGAATGGAATAGAATGGAATAAGAGATGGAACGATAAATCTATTTTTTTGTTTGGATACATCTTAGAATGGAATGAAATTGATATGTTAGTTGTCAAAAATATCTTTAATAATTAATGTGAATAATAAATAAGAAAGAAGATAAAACGGTAATTTAATGTTAATTATTTATGAAAAAGGAATGGAATCATGATTCTACCTTCTCAAGGCGAAATCGAATTTCCCTTAAAGCCAAAATCGTCGATTCATTGGAATCATGATTTCGACTTTTGAAAACAGAACCAAATATAAGAATAGAAATAAAACCTGAAATTACGATTTCATTTTGAACTTAATCCATGTATCAAATATGACATATTCTCAATTAACAGCATATCACGCAATTATCCTGAAAAGGCAAGGCCGTATCAATATCCAAGGCCAGAGAGTTCGGGTGACAAGTGACAACTGCACAAGCTTGAAGATATGGTCGAATCCCGTGGATATGAGTGGAAACGGATCACTATGAAATTTGGAATGCCACCAAATATTTTTATATTAACACGTCAAAAAGCCTTATATTACTTTATTTAAAAATTCCTACTGTGTAGTTGTCTTATTATTATATACAATATAATAATTATAATAATTAATATATTCAATATTTTAATAATGTAAACCGTTAAAACTAATGGATTTTTGAAAGGACTGAACATAGAATTACCAACTTTATTTATATTTATTTAATTTGTCACATCCTCCTTTTTCAAACTTGAGTTTATCAAGAATTTAGACCTGCTTGCTGGTTTCTTCGAGGATTACGACAAGTATAATTAAAAAAAAAACAAAGAGGATAATTTACTTTTTAATTTAAAATACATTGATTGGTTTCAGGAAAACATGTTAAGACTTATTTGGATACAAGGTTTATCTTGAAAATATTATGAAATATATTTAAAATTTTAGAATATAGAAAGAATGATAAATGTCAAATTTCATAAATAAACTTTACATAAAAAGTTAATATGACACTTTCACTTTTAAGTAATCAATTTAATATTTAATACAAAATTTATAATTATTTTTATTACTTTTTAAATATTATTTGCCTTATTTGTTGACATGGAAGAAATAATATGTCACTGAACTCTTACTACTTCTCCAAACAACATCTAATACTAATAAGTTGCTTATTTTACATTTAAAAAAAAGGTGTTAATGAGATAATAAAATAAACACAAAAAATTTGATTAGGTATTAAATTTCTTGCTGAACATCAACACAGTTTAGGTTGAGTTCACAAAGGAATTAGAACGAGCGAGTCACGATTCTCAAATTGGTAAAATCGAAATTGAACTTGTGGAAGTGACGCAACGGAGGTACGATAGGGTTTACCGCAAGACGATGATTCTTGCACAAATACCCGGCTTATAATATTCAAATATCTATTAATTCTGAGAATACCTAGATATCTTGTATCAAAAGTCGAAATCTACACAAAAAAACGAGTTTTGGAATAGAAAGAGCACTCTCAAAGAAATTTCATTAAAAAAAAAACAATCATCTGTCTTTCATATGCCAAGAACTTACATATATATGGGCAAGCGTGAAAGTTGTCATAACCAAAAAAGGACTAAAACATATTAAATAATATTAAATAGCATTTAAAAGGAAAAACTAAAACTGACATCCTATTAAAAGACATTAAATCCTATAAAACTGACATCTTATTAAAAGACATTAAATCCTATTAAAAGACATTAAATCCTATTAAAAATCTTATTAAATGATACTAAAAATTATTCTTTAAAAATATTAAATAATATTCTAAAGGCATTGACCGCATTAAATTACGAATTCGAAAAACCCAAAAAACATGTAAAGTACGTCACTCCAACACCGGCAATGTAGAACTAAAGGCCGGTGGCATAAGTTGTTGGAATAGGATTTTCCGTCTCTTCATCCTATGCTGCATTAGGAAGCTAAGCCAATTCCTTATTCTTGGGAATTTGTGGCTTTCTAGAATCAGTTTTAATTCCCCCAAAACCATGAAGTGTCCTATTTCCATTCTTTTTTTTTTAAAGAAAATCAACCCACATATATACAAACACATACAAATTCTACATGTAAAGACATACAAATACAACACCATCAATTCGAGTCAAGTCTAGAACCAAACCAGAACTAACGAGTCACGATTCCTAAATTGGGGGAACCAAAATTGAACCTATGGACGCCAAGCCAATTCCTTGTTCTTGGGTTCTTGTGGTTTTCACGAGTCAGTTCTAATTCCTCCAGAACCATGAATCATCCTATTTTCTTTTTCAAAAAAATCAGGACACATACATACAAATACATAAAAATTCAACATACATACACATACAAATACAACTATAAATTGTTCTAATTTTTTATTGACTTCGTCTAGGTATCACTTCTTGTTTACCTTTTTCCTCCCCCTCTCTCTCTCTCTCTTTCCAATGCTAGAAACAAAAGGAGCCATTAGTTCAATAGGTCAACAGCTGTTTGCATAGCAAGTAGTTTTGAGGGTGAACAACATGAACCTATCAAAACCGATGAATCACTTCACAGTTCTTACACGCCATAGCCAGGTTTATTTTAATACGAACTAAAAATAAAGACAATAACCAACAGAGAAATGCTATCATGTAACATAAGTCTAATGTGAAAGATAGTAGTTACACAATAGAATTAGCTAGATCTATGATAGTTACAACAAATTGTAACCGAATAAACAGTCAAACTAATATCTTGTAACATCTATAAATACATGAAAACAATAAAGGAAAAAAGGATAGTGACTAGCATCCCTATTTATAGATCAATCTGTGAGACTGAGTCTAGGAAAGTAACTATCTCAAATCAGCTAAGTTACCTACATTAATAGGATAACTCGTTAGTGTAGTATCATAGTTGAGAGAAGGAAGAGGCAGAGCTAAGGTTCTTACCAAATAAGAGTTTATAGAGATTGAGAGGCGCAGAATGCTCTAGGGTTATAGAATAATTGAGAATAAGTGTAGGTTGTAAGCGTTACGGGTTTAGACAGTGAGCTTAGTGGCTATTATTTGGTACTCTCATCTTCTAGAGCGAGTCTTGGATATTCTTCAAGATTAGAGATTCTTAGCATAGTGGAAAATAGCACCCACATCAAAATCGAGTATACAAGTAGAAGACATGGCATTCTTCAAGAAATCATTATGAGATCTTCAAGAACATATTACACAATTGAGTATGAGTGTTGGTGTTATTTCATTGAATCAAAATCAAACTAATGATTATTAGAAAACTCAAAAACTTGTTGATTCATCATTTTCATTCATGGAGCAGCAACAACAGGTTCAACATTAGTAGCAACATGACCTAATAAGTAAGCAAGTTTCATCATTGATGGAATCATAATTTCAATTTCCATCATCCAAATTAAAGGTTATTCATACAACAGTAAATGACATTGATTTGTCATTGCAATTTTTCAATTATAAGCTAGATAAATTGAGGATTAACCAACCTTGTTTTGAGATATTGCAAGCTACTTTATCCCAATCACTTTATTCATTCATAGTGAACATAATTAAGCAAGATATCTCATGTTTTTTCTAGTCAAGATCCTATGTCTTAGGTGTTTAAAGTGGATTCTTTACTTTTATGGTACAAATGTATGGACATATTCAATCATTTTACAACATGTGATCATTTTGTTAAAGCATTAATGATAAGGTTTGGACCTTTTTAGCATGATTGGACAGATGATCGATTTGATATTGTTGACAATCTAGATAACTAGATTGAATGCGATGATGGTGTTATCGAGAATCAAGATAATGAGATTGTATTTGATGGAAGAGATGGGGTAAACATGGATGAACATATCACTAATGTTTTCCATGGAATTTCAGAGTAATAAACATATGATTTTGATGATTTTAAATTTGTACCATATTCATGCATGAATGATATTGCGACGAATGTTGCTAACTCACAGTGGATAGAGGAGAATTTTAATATAATGACAGATTTCATGCATAAGGCTCCAAAAAAAAGCATTGAGTTTCGATTGAAGGCAAACAAAGCAATAGAGCACAACAATTTTTTTGGGAATATGGCTCAGGAATTTCTTTTAAATTTTTCATGGCCTACTAACATACTAATACATATTAATATGACTAACCAACGACATTCAATAATCCCTTTATCATCATTGCCATTTGGGAATTTTTGTTCAAGTAGCAATTTCAGTCAAACATAGGGATAAATTAAAGTTGATCATGTTATGATGAACAACAAAATAGTCTTACAAGAATCTTATCAGTTAAATCTCTCAATGGTGGGGAATAAAATGATATGGTACAAAAAGATATGCAAGCATCACATAGAGGGTAGACAGATTCAAGCAATGTCACATTAAGTTCTCATTTCTAATGTGGTTTAGATGGATTACTCTTTTAATTTTTTATTACCACCATCAATTTTGGGCAACCATCGATTTTTTAATGAAAAGCCTATCATCATCACAGGAATTTTGGCTATTAATTTTCATACAAATCCAAAGCTGGGATGGAACATAGACACTTAGTCCAACTACTAGTTTGTGGGTAATAGAACATATGGACAAAAATTTTGTGGCTTAGCTGGTTTCAACTTAATACCAGGACATCGTTGCCATCTCCCAATACATTGCACACACAACCACATGATTCAGTTTTATCAACATCATTTGAACAGTGCTTCAGATCTTAGATAAGGGCAAGACTTCTACCCGCAAACACAACTAATAAATGGGTTGCGGATGACTTTAGATGACAAGATATAGGAAGATTTAGACCGATTATACAACCTTGAGGACAATATTTGTAAGGACCAGCTATCACCCTTAAATTTGAAATAGGCGATAACAGTTCCCCAACCACATATAACCTATAAGATTATATGTAAGGTTGCCTGAAGAAATTGTTTGAGTAATTGTTTATCTAATTCCATATAAATAATATAATAGAATTCATAATATATATCTATATATATTTTTTTTAAAACCATATGTGAAGCTATACTACTACACTATCAACACATTTTGCAAAGGAGTACAACTTAACTTCTAAATAGCTAAGCACATATATATATATATATATATACATATTACATCCAAAGGCTTCTTACAAGCCTTAACAAAATCTTCAAAACACAACTCAACTAACACTATAATTACATTATCAATCAAAAGGAGTCACATCTAATCTATTACAAGTCATAGGGTTCCATTGAGTCCAGAAAGTCGGTTCTGTACCCCATACTTGTATAGAACTCATCGGAGTCATCACCTGAAATGGATAAAATATGAGCCAAAGGCCTAGTACACGAGTAACGAATACAAAATGCAAAGTGGATCACACATTCTTAGGCTAAATGCATTATGCAACAATCACTTGTTTATTATTAAGTCTTTAGTTAGTAAAACAACATAGGATTATTCAAACCCCGGCCAACAAGGATCTAGTATTACGTCCGCCTCCCTGAGTGGTCCCTACTGTTCATACAGACTAGGCAGCCCTACCTTCTGGCGTAGCCTGTAATATTAGGGGTTCCTGAGTAACGCATCACGATGCTCAGGGGGTTGATATGAGTAGCTCGGATACTCATATCTCCTAAACAATTCTATCCGATAATGAGAAAGTACCCTACCCCCAATCTGAGTAGGGTGCCGCTCTCCGAACCAGATTCAACGGCAAACAAAGACAATCAATACTCATATATCAATAGGATTTTTCTTAATTTAAAGTAGTTTGACTTTGATGCCTATCCTAGCAAAGAAACAAGTAAGTTACTGTGTACCTAATATAGCTCGGAATTAACGGGGTTAGCTAGGCGAGAATCTATCACTGTTTAAAACAATATTAAATTCCACACTTAGCTTAAGCACTAATTAACTAGTCAAAAATACAATTAGTCAAAGAAATTCAAATAAATTAATACAAAGTCATAATAAAGTATTCAAACATCCTATTATATCCTAGATCGCTTAACAAATACTTAATTGATCATATATCAAACTTCGGAAAATTTTAAAGAAAGTTTTTAAAATTCAAAAGCGCAAGGGATATGTCGGCATTCAAAGCCGGCGGCTTTGAATCGGTGTTCAACACTCTGAAAATCAACACTGCCAACGCTGGCAGCGTTCAAGGGTAAGCCAGAGGCCTTCATTCTACGCTGGCAGCTTTGAGTCGGTGTAGAATGCAAAATCCAAATTTCCAAAAATCTGCCGAGAGGTACATACCGGCAGTGTATCGATGTACGCTGGCAGCTTTTCACTCTATGCCGGTAGCTTTGGAATCCCAGTAACCGGCGTACAATGTAAAAAAATGAACGCTGGCTGACTTTTCCAGTGAAAGCCGACGGCGTTCGATCGGCCTTAAGAAATTTGATTCTGTTGGCTTCCAACACCGCCTATAAGCCGGCGGCGTAGAAGCCCCAGATGCCGGCATACGACCAAAATTTAGCCTATACAAAAATGTTTTTGATTTCCCCTTTTTTTTTTTTTTACAACTTTGTTCACTTTCAAAAATTCCCCAACTTAATCCAAACTTTCCAAATCTTGTTATATGATTCAAACACTATCCTAACAACATGAATTCTACTTTTAATCATCAAAACACTAATCACACTTCAATCTACTCCTTAACTTCTCAATTCTTCATATCACTTCCACAACATTCATTCTCACATATCAACACTCATATAAGATATAAACTACCACTCCATTAGCCACATAATCTTGTTTAAACCACCATCAAAGCACCAAATCAATCCCACATCAATTAGGACATAAAATTCATTTCTATCTAACCTTTACAAATAAACACAATATAGAACATAAAATAAAATATAAAGCTTGCATTCAACTTACATGACTAAATCTTAGCTTGGAATGATGTTCAAATCCTAAAGCTCGTAATTAATCTTGGCTTAGGGTTTAAGATTTTGAGTTGGAAAATGGAAGAAAGAAAGAAAGAAAAGAAAGAAAATTCGTATGGGGAAAATAGGGCTGCAAAAAGAGTCTATAACTTGTCCAATTAAAGTCAATTGTCATCCAAACTTTGCATTAGGGGTATGTTTGTCCTAGGATTAATTTGGGTAAATTTCAAATGCATTTGAGTTGTATTTAGGTTTAAAAAGTAGGCTTAAAGTTTGTAAAATTCTGTCACAAATCCTAAGCCATTCAAAAGTAATTTGATTAAATTCTAAACATAACACATGCATATTAATTTGAAAAAGACACACATATTCATTACACTATACACACATTTATACCTATCAAACAATAATATTAATTTCATAATACTATACACATACAAATAACACATGTTTAACACATTCACTAATTATATTAATCAAGCACACATATACATATATATATATATATATATATATCATGTTAATGACACATTAATATATCAAATTAAGGAATTCATGGCTATTTCAATATTGTTTTCAATGGGGAGAAAAACTATTACAAATAGAAAACAAAGACAACCACCAACAGGGAAATGCTATCATGTAACATAAATCCAGTATAAAAAATTAGTAGTTACATAACAGATTAAGCTAGATCTATAATAGTTACAACAAATTGTAACTAAATAAATAGTCTGACAAATATTTTGTAACATCTATAGATACATGAAAATAATAAAGGACAAAGGGAAGCCATTAACATCTCTATTTAGAGATCAATTTATGAGATTGATTCTAGGACAGTGGCTATCTCGAATTAGCTAAGTTACTTGCATTAATAGGATAAACTCACTAGTGTAGCATCGTAATTGAGAGAAGGAAGAGAGGCAGAGTTAAGGTTCTCATCAGAGTAGAGTTGATAGAGATGAGACAGAGAATGCTCTAGGGTTATAGAGTAAATGAGAACAAGCATGGGCTATAATTATTGTGGGTTCAGATAGTGGGCTCAGTGGTTAACGGGTTCTCAATTCGGAATCTGGCAATGGTAGGTTAAGTCAATTCCTAATTTGAACTAATATGTGCCAATATATATTGACCACTTCAAAGTTAGGTATCAAATTTTTTTTGCAAAGTTTAAGTAACAAAATTTTCACATTTCAGTGAGAAGAAAAAGAAAAAGGCAGCAGATGTCAATACAACAAATGTTTAAAACTCAAGAACATCAACTTATGTTTTTTTTTAGTATGACTTAAAAGTTGACTTTGGTTTTTCTTCATTTTCATCATAAAGAATATAAAAAAATAAGATAAACATTTTTAAGATTATCTTTAATCTATGTTGAAACACAAATTTATTAAAAGATCATCATAACAACTGCAAAAGAAAAGAATGTAAATAAATTTAAACAAAAAAAAAAAGAATAAATAAAACTTTATCAGAAAGTTGATTTTAGGCTAGTCCTTAGTGAAAAATTAGATTGATTTTAATTGTTAGCCCCATAGCATAAAAACATTATGCCAATGATTTATAAAGAGTGCTAATTTATTAACATCTCTAGAAGTGTCTTGTTAGAAGAAAACCCCTAAAGCCGAACCCGAAACAGATCATTCCAACATTGATAAACATATAATGAAATAGATCATTCCAACATTGATAAACATACAATAAAACAGATTATTCCAACATTAACAAACATATAATAAATTGATTTGACATGTTCGTCCTTCTAAGTTGGCTGGGTGTCATTAGCGATTAAGGTTTGGTACACATTGCAAGTAATTTGTTATTTTGTAATAGAAAAGTTTTTGACAATTAAAATTTTGTTACAAATAGTATTCAATTTGTGACAAAATGAGCATGTGTTATTGAACCATTTGCATCAAGAAAGAATACAAACAAGTGAAGTCAATACACGTTCTTTTATTGACTCTGTTATAATGAAAAAGCAAAAAAAAAAAAAGGCAATTGAATAAAAGAAAATAGTTGCACATACGTCGCTACCCTTGTAACACTGTCACAATATTTCCAAGAGTTAGCATAAAGATTATGCAAGTAATGAAGAATTTCACTAAATTGGTTTCGTCGATCGGAAGTATGGCTTTCATGTTGTTTTGGAACGAGTAAATGAATAAAACTTGGGTTATACCCACCAAAACCTTTTAACATATTTAATGGAGTCTTGTGGTCACTCTAAAAATTTGGAATAACCATTGTTAGAAGAAAGCCCTAAGATAATTTAGAACATATTATTCCAACAGAGAACAAATGTGGAATAAAATGATTTGACTTATTCGTTCTATTGAGCTTGCTAAGTGTATGGGTGATTAGAGTTTCGCACACACTGTACAAGAAATTTGATATATTGTGATAAATTTATTTTTGACAATTAGAATTTTATCATAAATAGCACTCTAATTGTAACAAAATGAGAATTTGTTATTGAAGCATTCTCAAGAATAGGAACAAGTCAAGTCAATTCATTTTTTTTTTTTTTTCATTGTCTATGTTATAATGAAAAAACAAGTAGTGAAATAATAGAAAATAGATGTACATACGTACTACATACCCTCATAACTTTGTCACAATATTTCCATGAGTTACCATAAGGATTATGCTGGTGATAAAGAATTTCACTAAACCAGATTCATCCATCAAAAGTATCACCTTCATGCCATTCTAGAATGGGTAAATGATTAGAAACTGGATTAAACCCAACAAATCCTTCAACATCTTTAAAAGAGTCTTGTGTTAGTCCAAAAGATTAATCTAATTATTATTTGAAGAAAAACCCTAGAATACAAAAAAAAAAAAAAAAAAAGCACATCATTCCAGTCAATTAAGCACTTGAGACATGTTTTTGTGTCTAGCGCCCCAATCTGTTACCAATTAAAAAGTAAAAACTGTAAATCATTAGTTCGCACTATCGTTAGATATAAAAGGATTACAAAGGAATAAAAACCATTCTAAAATTGAAAAAATAAAAAGAATATTACAATGAGTTAATTTTATAGATAGTACCTAAAATTTGGAAAAATAAGCAATTATATACCTCAACTTTGAAATTGATCAATTTAATACCTAAACATTGAAATTGATTGATTCAGTACCTTAAAAACTTTTCATACACACCAATAGTACATCTATCAAGTTTTTTGGGTACTAAATTAATCGATTTCAAAAAATTTTTATGTACCAAATTGATCAATTTTAAAAATTCAAATACCTAATTACATATTTTATCAAAATTTATGTACTATTTGTGACATTAACTCTATTATAAAAGGTTACTTTTTGAAAATAAAGGCAAAACCGTATCACCCAATAATCATAAGATTTAGCTTCCAATGAGTATTCCAAATAATATGCCACCATATGCAAGAAGAAATGAATGATCTATCCACATCACAAGCTAGATATCGTATTTCTTACGTCCAGCTACAATAGTATATATTTATATAGAGAGAGAGGGAGAAAGAGAGAAGTACGTAGAGATCTAACCTAACTTAACACGTAATCCTATATAAACGATGGTGCCTCAATTAGAACTGTGCAAATAGGTTATGCAGATCAACTTGCCCCGCCCTGCTTCAGCTCGCAGGTTATGTGAGCCAAAACTTTTAACCCAATCCATCTCATGCGGGTTAACGGTCTAGCCCGCGAACTCGCTAATATATTGTTTTTACTGAAAAAAATTATAAGAATTATTCAAATTTAAATTTTTAATAATTTAAATGTAGAATATTTTTCTTTTTGTCACACCAATTACCTACATACTAATCCTAGATTATAATTGTGTATGGAAAAACTCTAAATTTCTATTTTGAAAATTTATATCTCAACATAAAAGGATTTAAATAACTAATAGAAATTATAGTCCATTCCATTTTTTTTCTTTGGCACGGT
Source organism: Combretum micranthum (assembly GCA_024138025.1). Taxonomy (NCBI): domain Eukaryota; kingdom Viridiplantae; phylum Streptophyta; class Magnoliopsida; order Myrtales; family Combretaceae; genus Combretum; species Combretum micranthum. Next base: position 280,689 of record JAMXBD010001047.1, read on the forward strand.
AAGGAAAAATATATTATGAAAATTATCAATTGATATTATGTTGCTTATTTTAAATAGAAGCATCTAAATATCAAATAAATATAAAAGAAAAAGTATTGATAAAATAACTAAGGATATAATAAATATAAAAGTTCAGAGTTTGAAACATAACATCCCTAAAAAACATTTGACAACTTAATAATAGAAAAACAAAGTGAAGAGGAAATAAAAAGGATAGTGTAATAGGATTTTTTTTCATGAGATTTATATTTCCTTTTTTTTTTTTTAATTGTAGGTTGTGGGCCAACTCGATCCACAACGGGTTGACCTGCTTCAACCTGCGGGTAAGGGGGGTGCACATTTTGGCCCGCATGTTAAACAGGCTAAAAAATTTAGCTCATCCTGTATTTTTTGGTTGGTTGACCCTATAATCCACCCCGCATACACAACTCTAGCCTCAATCTATTATCAATTAATAAAATGAAAACCATAAATTAATTTTTCACACGAGCATTAGGTATAAAAGGACTACAAAGGAATAAAAGCCTTCCTAAAATTAAATGTCAAAAAAAATTATAGAATGTTAGTTTTTTTTATTCACAAGCCAAACCATATCACCCAATAACCATAGGATTCTTGTTTCAAACACTATGGCGTCGTATGCTAAAATAAATGAATGATCTATCCTCATCACAAGTGTCTAACTAGCTAGATATAGGATTCCTTACGTCCAACTATAGCAGTGTTTATCCATTTGTGTATATAGATGAAGGAGTATGTACACTGTACAGACCTAACCTAACCTAACCTAAAAATACTCCCGTATAGATAACGACATCTCAATTTGTTATCCTAATTGTCAAAATCTCGATTTTACTCACACAAGTCCATAGATTTACGATTTTAAGGAACTCTTATGAATTGACTCAAATCAATTTTTATTTTATAATCTTATGTTTTTAACAAAGCTTGTCGATTTTACCTATTTGAATCAAATATGTTGAAATATAAAAATACATCGTGTTTTAACAAGCTTATCAACTATTAGGAAGATGTATATTTCTTATTGCATTTCAATTTTATTTTCATACACTCTCCCCTATCTCTTTCCCTCCCTTCCCCCGCTCCCCCCATTCCCGCCATCCAAAAGTCCCCTATATTTATATAATTACGAATTTAAAAAAGATTGAAAGCAATTATTCTCCTTCAATCCATAACTTTCAAACAAAATAATAAGAAAGAAAACTTCATTTTGACTCTACATGCTTTTTTTTATAAATATTATATCATGAATTAAGAGTTATTATGAAAAAAAACACTTAATTTCTTCTTTTTTTCATATATATTGCATATTGCAAGCTTTTTATGATTTCTTTAAGTATATCTGTAGTTTTTCAAAGTTGTTTTACATAAGTTATAGAAATTTATATTTCTACGTTTCGATTCTACAAATCATTTGACGATTCCACATAGAATCACTAGTTTGACAATCTTGTTTGTTATCAATTAAAAAAAACAAAAACGCTAAATCAATTGTTCACACTATCATTAGGTATAAAAGGACTAGAAAGGAATAAAAGCCTTCCTAAAATTGAAGGTCCAAAAAAAAAGGGAAATATTATAGAATGTTATTTTTCAATATACAAGCCAAACCATATCAATGATTTATCTTCATCGCATATATCTCACCAGCTAGATATCGTATTTCTTACCCCCAACTACGTACGGTAGCATATATCCATTATATATATATATAGAGAGAGAGAGAGAGACGCGTCTTATACTTAAATAAATGAATGATCGTCCTCATGGCAAATATCTCACTAGCTGCATACCGTATTTCTTATATCCAAACTACTATATGCATATATAGAGAAAAGAGAAGAGACCTAACCTAACCTAACCTAACCTAGCACCCACTTCCACATAGACCATGAACTCTCAACCTCAACGTGATTCTGATCATCGACCGAATCAACCTTATGACTCTGAATCTGCTCATACCACGGATCATGGTATGTACTTACCTATTATTTCACTTCCATGCATAGTTTTCTCATCACTATAATAATCAAATTCAAACTAAATACAACCTAATCTCATTAAGTTCACGTTTTTTTTTTTTTTTATGTACCTCTCATGATTTTGGTAAATCTATATTACATTCTGAGCTACACCTATAATTAATAGCATGTCATTTGTCTTTATTATTATTATTATTATTCCCGATCTTGCATGGCCATAAAATAACTCGAGTGATGATGGGAACAAGTGATATAAATAAATAAATATATATATGTTCTGGAAAAAAATTGAAAAAGGAAATAAATTTATTGACAGATTCATGGCAGCAAGTGGGTGCAATGCTGGTGACAGCCTTCAACTGTGGATACACACTGAGTTTCTCAAACTTAATGCTAGTGCCTTTGGGATGGACATGGGGTATTATCTGCCTCGCCGTCATGGGACTTTACACTGCCTATGCAAATTGGCTTTTGGCAGGATTTCACATCATTGATCAAAGGAGATTTATTAGATATAGAGACATCATGGGCTACCTTTTTGGTAAGTTTAATTCTAGGGTTTTTGAGTTTTAATTTGGAAATTAAAAAAAAAAAAAAAAAAAGATTTTTCACTCTATATTAATCCAAGGTTGATGTAGGAAGGAAAATGTACTACCTAACTTGGGTCATTCAATTCTTGCTGATTCTTCTTGGCAACATGGCATTTATCCTCCTAGGTGCTAGAGCCGTGAAGGTGTGTTTGTGAACATTTACACGATATGCTTATGCACCATATCCCTACACGAATAGAAATATGGATATGGTCGACTTAAAATCTTTGGGGCTAATCTTTTCCGTAATGAAGGCACCACTGAGATCATTTTTCAACTTCACAGCAGAAAATTTTAGGTCACTTCGGTCTTTGGCATGGTCCATATCGACCATATCCATATTAGAATTTTTACAAGATGTGACGCTTGTATTTACAATGCAATAACTGGAGTAAAATATTCAAAACCTTTAACGATGGTCTTTCTAATAGTCCTTTTTGCGCGACGACGCCTCGCCTTTTAGCATTCCAATATTCTCTATTTATTTTCTTTTAATTTTTCTCATTTTATCCTTTTAAGGTGCTGTTGTATGTAGTGGTTACGAGAGATTAGCAAGAGACGATATGATAATGATATGGCCACGCTACAATCTATATCCATTACTATTATTAAGTCAATATGGAATAATTAGACTCCAAAAATTCAATATATAGTTCTTTTTTTTTTTTTTTTTCCTAAACCACTTTATCCATAACTGATTTTAGTTTTATTAAACTCATCTTTCCCCTTTTTTCTCTACCTTTCTCTCTCACAATCAGCCCTCAGCTAGTTTTTAAAATAATCTGCTAAAATTTATCCACTCATGGTTATATAAAAAAACAACCAAACCAAGCACTTACAACTCCTTTCTAAAAGTTTAAAAACGAGTCTCATATAGGAACAAGTGAAAAATCGGAGTGTTCATAATTTGATTTGGTTGGTTCAAGGGTCGAACCGAATTGAACCACATTTAAATCGGATCAGTTCGCAATTCGATTCAAACCTTTAATAAAACAAATTGCTTTTAACGATTTGAAGCTTTGAACCAAATTGCTTCAAATATGGTTCGGTTTTGTGTAATTGGAATCGCCTTTAAAAATATTTACTTCTAATAGATAATAGTAATAATCATGAGTTTCTAAGAAAAATAATATGTTTAGATTGAAGAACGTTATGCAAAAATTAAAGTTACTTATCATTATATCATATCATGTATTTAATAATTTCATATATACATATTATCCCATCCTAAAAATATTTTATAATGCAAATTTAAAGTAATATATATTCCTAATAAAACTATAACACTAACTACAAAAATCAACCTTTTTACATTAATTTCATGTTTATTTATAATATTCTTCCCTTATAATATTTAGAAACATTAAAATTTATGAAAATATTTTCTATAATTTTATGAAGGTTTCAAAATCAATGAAATAACATAGGAAAACATACATTAAAGATTTTGAAAATAATAATAAAAAACATCATGATTTATGAAAATTTGTTCTATTATTTTAGGAAAAGATTTATATTAAAAAAAAAGCAACTATTGTGTCAAAGAGACATGCACAATATTAAAAACTTATCTTTTGTGTTATTATATATATTTTTTTAGTCGAGTTAAATCTTGTTTATTTAAATATTATTAGATATATAATAAATTTAGTATATAATGTAAAATATATAATATAATATATATATATACAATATTTCTATTTGTAAATAACATTAATGTAATTAAAAATATAATTTACATTTCATAAGACTCATCTAAAGACAATAATGGTATTAAAATTCACAATTGCAATTGCATTTCAAGTCTATTATAATTTACATACATAGTATTCTATTGAAATGTCACATTTATGTCACATTTAACAATAATGGATTCTAACGGTTTGATTTTGTTTGATCCCTCGAACTGAACCTTAATCATTTAGGTTCTTCCAAATCGAATCGAAATATAAAGAAACGCATTTTATAAGTTTGGTTCGGTTTTGTTTAATTGGATCGACGGCCCAAGTAAAACATAGGTTTTGCACCATATAAAATGGAGATAGAGAGTAAAACATAGGTCTTCATCATGTGTTGACTTTTATCCACATTCAGCTCGTATCGTTTCTTAATTCCTCTTTCACGAAAGGATTTGACATTGCAATTATTCTTTTCCATTTGAATTATTAAGAAAACTGACCTTTCATAGTTTACTTGGATAGGTACCTAATATTTGAGTTTACTTTCCGCTATATAATGTAGGTACATTTTCTTTTTTGTTTTTTCCGGTGTGAAGATAATTTTTTCATACAACAAATCCACTAAATTCTTTTATAAAATTAAAAGCTGATTTTTACGTTGCTTTATTGTTAATTTCTCCAAAATTTACTTGAACTGTAATTTTATTGTTTTTTTCTTGTTTAAGATGTTGTAACTTCTTTGGTTCATTATCTCAAATAGCTAGGCTCATTGTTTAGTCTGAGAATATATATATATATATATATATGCATATGATTTCTATTTATAAAACACCATATGATAAGAAACCCTTAATACATGTTTATAATAAAATCTTTTAATATGTCTTCCTAAACTCCTTTTTATGTAACCTTCATTAGTTGAAGCGATTTCTCCAAAGAGAAAATAGATTATGAGAGTAGGTGACTTCGAGTAAAAGGAAATCGAATCTAAATGCTTTATTTTATTTTATTTTTTTACAAAAAGAATTGTACATATTCTTTCTGAATTAAAATTGACAATAGTAATATTTATTGCCAATAATGAGGATATAAAAGTTTTAATTTGTAAGGTAGTAATTGTCTGATGCTATTTTAAGTGGATTTGTATTACATTATTGTTAGGGCATGCTCTTGGTATTTTTTCTACCATTATCCAATAAGGTGCAGTGAAATGGCATTCAATTTAAGTAAAACAATTAACAAATGTTTTATAATAGTTATTGTTTATTTATCCCATCCATATGTAGGCCCTGCAAAGAAAATTGTGTTTTGAGTTACTTTTGTGACGCACGTTTTATATTCTCATCAATTGCGTGCTGTTGCTATTTAATTTTTTTCCCAGTTTGTATTGTAATTTCTGTGGCCGAAATTTGGATAGCCTCCTACTAAGTAAGCTACAATGAGACAAAATACGAACACACGTTTTCATAAACCTTAAGGACAATGTCATATCCGGTATATGAATTTTGCTTGCTGTTTTAACTAACTATTTCAACTTTGAGATTATTCATTTCAGTATTCAATTGAGATTTTTAGGATTTTATGTTAACTCCATTAAAAACTATTTGCTCAATTTGCCTTTTTTCTTATTTACCAATTATGCACTATGCTGGGTCATTTAAATATTCTACTTAAATATATGCAATAGTAGTGAACATGGTATCTTATAAGATGTAGTTCATACAGGTGACAGTTTATCATTATAAGACAAAAAAATACATATATTATAAGTGAAATGCGATTACTAAAAATAAATACTTAGAAATAAGAATACGTGGAGGTTCCACTTAGACAAACAATTATACAAAATTGACAAGCATTTTGAAGATATTTACAAATAAATGTAGGTATAATTGTGTTTGTTCTCATTGAAAATTGCAGGAATTGAGTGCGGATTGCAGCGACTCTCCGCTGCGCCTTCAATATTGCGTCATCATAACAGGAGCAGCATACTTCTTATTTGCAAATATGATCCCTACAATGTCTGCTATGAAAGCTTGGTTAGGCATCTCTCTTGTAGTCACTTTTACCTACATCACCATCCTCTTGACCGCCCTTGTTAAAGATGGTAAGATCACATTTCTTTCATAACCTTCATTTGTTATTTTATTTGATATTATAATTGTATCTGTATGCATGAAATAGTGGATTATACGGTCTTGGAGCATTACTCGCCAAGTTTATCATATACTCATTAGTCAATAGGGTGTGAAAATCAAATGAATGAACCAAAAAAGGGGAATTTAAATTAGCTTAATTGAGCCTAAAATGGAGCCTTAGCATGTAATGTTAAGTCTATATGGTGTTCACCACTCTCTAGCCTAGTGGACTTACTAATCCCTACAAGATCAAGTATTTACAAATTAGAACTATACATTTTTTTTTCTTTCTACGATATAATTATACATTTATAAAACTCTAATACATGCTTTTTATCCCGAAATTTTTTGTAATGTTGTTAGATGGTTTTGACCCAAACTAGCTAGAGAGTCAAGGATCAACAGGTAAAACCAAAGATTAAAATGTGATTGAACCAACTTATTCCTAGGGAAGGGTTAGGTTCAATTTGATTGAATTGGGCATATCAGTTTGGATTTAACAACACTTGTTTTCATAAAAATACCTTCTTAAAATAGGATGTAAACGGGTCAGGTTCGGGTCGGATCATTCTGTCCCAAACCTGACTCGATTATAAATTGGGTGTCCCAGAACCCGACCCGACCCGACCCGATTTTTAAGGAATCCGACCCGACCCGAACCCGTTTAATCTATTACATAATTAAATGCATCATTTTATTATTTCATTAAATTATTATCGTAGTGAGACATGTTGAGGAGGGCAAAAATTTTAATGGAGTTGATAAAGATCCTAATTTTTATTTTAAAAAATTAGAAAACGTTAAAGACAGGTAAAAAATTATTAAACATGAAAACTGAATATATAAGGTAAAGTCAGTAACTCAAGACATGTTATTGCCTAAAATTATTAGAAGACTTACATATATCTATATATATATATATAATACATCCAACTCAAAATAATATAATAATAATAATAATAATAATAATAATAATTAATAAATGATGACACTACACGACGATCTATATATTCTTGATTTATTTGTCATTATATATATAATATCTATTTTTCTGAGAAAATTAATTTTTATACTTTGTTGTGTTGCATGAAAAAGAAATGAATTTTGAAAAAGTAGGGGAAGGTTGCACATGGAAATCGATTTTCTCGGGATAATTGGTTAGTGATTATTATATCCTATCATGTGACTCAATACATGAATAACAAAATGATTATATGAAAAGCATCATTCAACTAATGAATAAGTAAATTCCTTAAACTAAAATTTTTAATTTTTTTTAATTAAATCGGGTCGGGTTTTCTCAACGGGTTATGAGTACAACCCAAAACCCGACCCTAAACCCTATAGGGTCTGACCCTATAGGGTTTTTAGCAGGGCAGGCGGGCGGGTACCCTATAACGACCCACCCCGATTGCATCCCTATCTAAAAACAACCCCAACATTAAGGTTTAGTAGCAATTAAAGGAGTAATTATTCTAGCTTTCCTCTCAAGTATCAAACCATCAAAATAGAATTGTTGAGGATAATGCTCTCACCTCTATTTTTGCATGATCTATAATGGAAAAACTTGATTAGCTAGAAATGTACCACATATTGATCTTAATTGAATGTTTACTTAGGGAAATAGTACTTCAATTTCCTTCTTATTTTATGTAAAATTGCTATACCTGTGTTTTCTTACATTTAAAAAAAAAGTCAGTAATTTCTTATAAATTACCTTTAAAAAAATGTTGAATAATAATTCATTCCCCCCATTTAACAAATTGTTATTCAATGATTTCTTTTTTTTTTTTTTTTTTCATGAACACCCTTGCCTTGGAGATATTACTACTAGACCAATCTCCATCCATCATAAAAATGAGATAAATATTATGCTATTGCAATAGGGATACTGACGCAGCGGAGATACGATAGGGTTTATTGTAAGACGTTGATTCGTGCACGAATACCCGGCTTGTGATCTTCAAATATCTATTGATTCTGAGAATACCTAAATATCTGGCATCAAAAGTCAAAATCTACACAAAGACAACGAGTTTTGGAATAGAGAGAACACTCTCAAAGAAATTTCATTCAAAAAAATTCATTTAAAAAACAATCTTCTGTCTTTCATATGCCATAGGACTTACATATATATGGACAAGCATGAAAGTTGTCATAATCGAAAAAGGACTAAAACCTATTAAATAATATTAAATAGCATTTAAAAGAAAAAAACTAAAACTAACATCCTATCAAAAGACATTAAATCCTATGAAATTGACATCCTATTAAAAGACATTAAATCCTATTACAAATCATACTAAATGACACTAAAAATTATTCTTTAAAAATATTAAATGATATTCTAAAGGCATTGACCGCATTATTAATTACGAATTTGAAAAACCCAAAAGACATGTAAAGTATGCGCTGCAACACCGGCAGTGCGGACCTAAAGGCCAACGGCTTTAATTTTAAGGCTGGTGGCGTAAGTTGCCAACATAGGATTTTCCGTCTCTCCATCCTATGCTGCATCATCCTCTCCAAGCTGGATAAAATTCGACCTCGAATTTTAACCATGTTAGGCAGCAACTTCTCAACCTGTCTCCTCAACTCTTCATGTTTTGTAGGGCTCATTTGATGACGGGGACAATTTGGAAGGGTTGCACTTAGTTCAAGATTGATTTGGTGTTGAATGTCTCTTAATGGGGATAACTCATCTGGCAACTCTTTAAAAAACACATCCTGGTATTGCTACCTCCTCAGTAACCTCATTGCCTACAATAAGCTGAAAATTTTCAACTTTTTCCAAAAATTCTTCCTCCTCATACTCATCATTAAAAATAGGTTTTCCATCTCCCTCAACCTTAAACACATCATCATATTTTGTGAAAATCTCTTCTTCATCATTCTCAGTATCGAAGATAGGTCCTCCATCACCCACAGCTTTAAACATAGGTTCTTCATCCTCATAAGTGTCAAAGATAGGTTCTCCATCACAGTAGTCCCCATCAACAGAAGAGGAATCATCATCAAACATCATCTTAGGATTAAGGTTCTTACCTTTATTTTGATTTAACACAAACGCTTCCATTCTCTCTGTAAGTTGATCCACCATCACTCAACCATTGATCGATTTTTTGCTCGATCCTCTGATCTAGATCATCATAATCATAGATCTCACCCACATGTCGCTGGTTTTGTTGTCTACAAGGTGGCATCATTACTCTAGGAACGAACGCAACTCTGATATCAACTAATGCAGCGAAGGTACGATAAGGTTTATCGCAAGATGTTGATTCGCATACGAATAGCCGGCTTGTGATCTTCAAATATCTATTGATTTTGAGAATGCCTAAATATCTTGCATCAAAATTCGAAATCTACACAAAAATAACTAGTTTTGAAATAGAGAGAACACTCTCGAAGAAATTTCATTCAAAAAAACAATCTTCTATCTTTGATATACCATAGGACTTACATATGTATGGGTAAGCGTGAAATTACCATAATCGAAAAAGGACTAAAACCTATTAAATAATATTAAATAGCATTTAAAAAAAAAAAACTAAAACTGACATCCTATTAAAAGACTGACATCCTCTTAAAAAACATTAAATCCTATTAAAAATCATACTAAATGATACTAAAAGTTATTTTTTAAAAATATTAAATAATATTCTAAAGGCATTGACCGCATTATTAATTACGAGTTTAAAAAACCCAAAAGACATGTAAAATATGCCGCTCCAACACCGGCAGTGCAGAAGTAAAGGCCCGCTGCTTTAATTTTAAGACCGGTGGCATAGGTTGCCAGCATAGGATTTTTCGTCTCTCCATCCTATGCTGCACCAGATACAATAAATATTTTATTTTTATTTTAACAATTCTTTTCTTTTGTTCCATGTCAAATAAACAATGCAATAGTTATGTAATAATTATTAGAATTTTATGAAGATTCTAAACTCTCTATTACGTTTTTATTGAATCAAGATTCGATCCCCTCTTTATTATATGCGATGAAGTGCATGAATGAGCTGTAGCTAATATTATAGCATTTATAGAAGGATCATATTTTATCTTTTGCAATAATTCATTTACGAAAACTACTATGGAAAAAAAAAAGTTTTAAAGCATGTACTTTTTCATTACCGATAGCAATTTTCATCTAAAAACATTTGTCTTGATTTTCATAATCCATGCTCATCTATTATATAGATTGTATCTCAATTCGACCCCCATACAGTGCCATATTGATCTTCTCTCCTTATCGTTTCAATTTTCTTGGACGTCTTCAAAGAGACTTGTGCCATTTAATGGGTCGATCAGAATGAACTAATGAGTTTGGTACTTATTTCGTGAAGGGAAATCTAATACGCACAAAAACTATGACATAAGTGGAGGTGATGTGAATTTAAAAATACTTAACGCATTTGGTTCAATTTCTGCCCTCATTGTTTGCAACACGTCAGGCTTATTGTTGGAGATACAGGTAACTACGGAAAAAACTTTGAGGAAAACCATTATAGATACCATTCAAAGTCTTTTTTTTCCCCCTCTTTTATTGACCATGATCGGTTTTGCTCAATTTTGCATATGTTATCATCTTTTATTTTTGTCATCCAAGTGAGAATAAATATTAGGGGATATCATACTAAACTTTTCACATTAGTATGGATTCACCCCCAAGCATTAAAAGTAAGCTTTTAAAACCCTTAAACTTTAAAAAAATTAGCATAGTTAAAGATAGTTAATCCCTTTAGTTAAAACAAAACAGAAAGAATTATAAATTATTCCCTCAAACTTTCACCTATATGCATATTTATCTCAGAAACTTTCGTCTATATATGGATTTACTTTCCTAAATTTTCAAAGTGCATGTAGAAAATGTTACTTATCCTTAATTATGTGAAATATTGAAAGTTTAAAAGGTCAAAAAGTATACTTTGAAAGCTTAGGAAATGAATCCACACTTAAGTAAATGTTGAAGAGGATATTTTACAATTATCCTTGATTTTTATGACATTGTTGAAATTTGATCAAAATTGTGTCCTTGAATTTGGATTTTAAACAGCTTGAATGCCAAATGGTTCACTTGTACTCTCTATATTTCCATTTATGTTCCATTGTCAATGACATAAATAAAGCTGCGTACTATCATGGTGCATATCTGTCAGATGTTGGTAAAAGATATATACATATACTAGGGAATTACAGGCTTAGTGTGAGAATAGTTATACTTAGTTATTCTTATTCTGATATAACAGCATATGTATAGGAATAGTTACTTACAAAAGTTTGTTTTCTTTCCTTATATATGTGTACTCTGTATTCTGTTTCTTTTAATGAAAATACGAACCAGAATTCTTCACTGTACAACATCCAATTCTTCATGGTATCAGAGCGTAAGAGGATTGGATTTCTTGTACGAATGCTTCCGCTTCTTCGATCATTCACAAGATCATTTGATTTGATTTGACTTCAAGTAAGTCTGTTCCTTGTCCGTTTTTTTTTTAATATGGCGAATCTGTTAGATTTGAGTCCATCGAATTATGATCCTTTGTTTCTGTCTTCATCGGATAATCCTGGAATGACATTGGGAAATGTAATTTTCAACGGATCTAATTTCTTAGCTTGGAGTAGATCTGTTAAGCTAGGGTTGGGAGCGAAGATGAAATTAGGTTTTATTGATGGAACTTTACTAAAACCTAATGAAGATTCTACAGACTTTATTAAATGGAAAAGATGCGATTATATGGTTCGTTGTTGGCTTTTGAGTTCGATGAGCAGTGATTTGTCTCAAAATTACTTGTACTCTCAATCACCGATCGAATTGTGGCAAGAAATAGAAGAACAGTATGGTCAGGTTAATGGACCGTTAGTTTTTCAAATACAACGAGAGATAAGTAATTTAAGGCAAGGAAATTTTTCAGTAGGAGCATATTACAACAAACTGAAGAAGTTTTGGGATGAACTAGGTGCCTTGAATGCTTATCCAAGTTGTGATTGTGGAAGAATGTCTTATTGTACATGTGGTCTTGTACAAAAACTTGCTGATTTTGAATCGCAAACCAAGTTAATGCAGCTTCTTATGGGTTTAAATGAGATATTTGAAAATGTTCGTAGTCACATACTTTCTATTGATCCTCTTCCTTCGGTCAATAGAGCTTTCTATCTTGTTCAGCAAGTTGAAAGGCAAAAACAGATCACTATGTCAGAAACTAGTGAATTTTCAGCATTTTATTCTAGTAAAGAAGCTTCTAAGTCACAAATTGAGAGATTTCGTAGGAACAAAAGCAAGTTATTTTGCAAACATTGTCATGGAGATGGTCATTTGATTGATACTTGTTTTCAACTTCATGGTTACCCGGAATGGTATAAAGGAAAACGTATTGGGAAACTTCCTCTTAGGTCTGTTGCTAATGTTAGTACAGGACAATTGGATAGAAAGTCCAATTCTTCTTTTGCTACTCCTTTTGATCATTCTTTGGAGACAAGTGATATAGTAACAGGAAAGACGAATAATGCTGATTCACAAAAGTTTCAACATATGTGTGTGAGCTTATGCGTTATTGGCTGAGAAGAAAGATGACAATCTGAATTCCAATGCAGCTATGAACTTGGAATATGCAGGTATGTTTCCACTCAAAGAGAATGTTTCAATGTTATAAATAATAAGATGTATTCTTTGATAGTTGATTCAGGCGCAAGTGATCATATGACCCCTTTTGTTTCCCTATTCACACACACTCAAACACTTAAACACCCCATTGTCATTAAACTTCCTGATGGAAGCAATAAATCTGTCTATGAAACAGGAAGGATCCAAATTTTAGACAATGTGTTGTTAGTTCCTGAATTTACACACAATCTTTTATCTGTTCACAAGCTTGTTCGTGATCAGAATTTACTTGCCATATTTGATCCTTTTTCATGTATCTTTCAGGACCTCAACAATAAGCAAATAGTTGCTTCAGCTAGAGAATTGAATGGATTATATGTCATGGAGTCATCTTTACATGAATCTGAACATTCTTCTTGTAATTCTTCTTGTTGTTCTGAATTTCCTTCTCATAGTCTCCACACTTGTAATAATTTAGATCTAGCAAAATTGTTTCATGCTAGACTTGGTCACATTTCTCTTACAAAATTGAAACATTTGAACATTTGTAATATTTCTCCTTTGAAAGACTATGTTTGTGATGTTTGTCATGAATCTAAGTCTCATCGGTTATCTTTCCACGAAGTGATACCAGATCCATGTCTCTTTTTGGCTTGCTTCATCTTGACATATGGGGACCTATCATGTAACTTCAATAACAGGAGCTAATTTCTTCCTCACCATTTTAGATGATTTTAGTAGATGTACATGGACTTATATGCTTAAATATAAGTCTCAAGTTCCTGAATATCTTTCCAAATTCCTTACATACATTCAAAATCAATTTCATTGTACTCCTAAGATTGTTCGTTCTGATAATGGATCTGAGTTTATATCCAATGCATGTCAGTCCTTGTTTGATAGCCTAGGGATATTACATCAACGTACCATGGTGTACACTCCACAACAAAATGGCCGAGTAGAAAAAACACCGACACCTTTTAGACACTGCCCGTGCTCTTCGTCTCCATGCCAATTTACCAAAGATTTTTTGGAGTGAGTGTATTTTAACTGCTACATACTTGATTAACCTAATGCCTATTGCTATACTTGATTGGAAAACTCCTTTTGAGTTACTTTTTGGTCATCCACCAACCTATACTCACCTGAGAACTATGGGCTGCCTATGTTTCGCTCATTCACCTTCTCCATTCAAAGACAAATTTGATTCACGTGGTATTAAATGTATTTTTCTTGGATATAATCAAGGACAAAAAGGATATAAACTATTTGATCTTACTACAAAACGGATTATTCTTAGTCGAGATGTTGTTTTTCATGAAACACACTTTCCTTATAAAGAACCTGATTTGCATCAGTCCTCTTCTTCTCTTCCTACTGCTAATATTCCCCATGTTATTCTTGATAACTCTGATCTCACTTTGATTTCTCCTTCTGTTCCTATCTCTCATACACCTGACTTGTCTAATGATTCAGAACAACATTTAGAACAACATAAACATACAAGAACCAGCGACCTCCACGATGGCTTGATGATTATATTCATTCTCTTCATTTAGCATCTTCATGTACTGCACTTCCATCTTTCTCTACTGTTAAAACAATACTGCTCATCCTTTTAATCTTTCACATTTCCTTACATATCCCTCTGATTACCGTGCATCACTTGCTAATGTTTTAACTGTTCCTGAGCCTTCTCATTATTTACAAGCAATTGAACATCCTGAGTGGATTAAAGCAATGCAACAGGAACTTAGTGCTTTAGAGCATAATCAAACTTGGGAACTTACTGAGTTACCCTATGGAAAGAAGCCTATAGGCTGTAAATGGGTCTACAAAGTGAAGTATACTCCAGATGGTAAGGTGGATCGCTACAAGGCTCGTCTTGTAGCAAAGGGATATACTCAACGTGAAGGGCAAGATTATAATGATACATTTTCTCCAGTCGCAAAGTTGGGTACTGTCCGGATTTTGTTGGCTGTAGCGAGTGCAAAATGTTGGCCTATTCACCAAATTGACATCAACAATGCCTTTCTTCATGGATTTTTGGATGAAGAACTATATATGCAACCACCTGAAGGATATACTAATGCTAAGCCTGGTCAAGTTTGTAAATTGAAGAGGTCACTTTATGGACTAAAACAGGCTTCTAGGCAATGGAACTTGGAAATTACTCATTTTCTGGTTCAGCAAGGTTTTTCTCAGTCTAAGAGTGACTATTCACTCTTCACACGTGATGATTCTACTGGATTTCTTGCCATACTACTTTATGTTGATGATATGCTTCTTACCGGAACTAATGAGGCTTCTATTCATGCCTTAAAACTTTTACTTCATTCCAAGTTCACTATTAAGGATCTTGGTCATGCTAGATTCTTTCTTGGTCTTGAGCTTTGTAGAACATCCTCTGGTATTTTAGTTAATCAACATAAATACATCTTGGACATTCTGTCTGATGCTGGTATGTCTGGTGCACGGTCTGTTTCTGTTCCTTTACCCACTGGAGTCAAGTTGCATAAGGATTCAGGTGCTTCTATTCCTAATCCTGCTTTTTATCGACGCATATTAGGTCGTTTATTATACCTTACGTTAACACGACCCGATCTTTCTTTTGCTGTTCATCGCCTAAGTCAATTTTTGTCAGATCCACGACATGATCACTTGGAAGCTTTATTTCATCTTTTACGTTACTTGAAAGGTTCTGTTTCCTTAGGACTATTTTTTCCTTCGGATAATTCTCTTCTTCTTCATGGTTTCGCGGATTCTGACTGGGGGGCTTGTCTTGATGACCGGAAATCTGTGAGTGGTTTTTGTATTTTACTTGGAAATGCTCTTGTCTCCTGGAAAACAAAGAAACAGACCACGGTTTCCACTTCCACAGCTGAAGCCGAATACCGATGCCTTGCTTCTGCTGTTAAAGAAATCAAATGGGTCACTTATATTTTACAGGATTTGTGTGAATGTTGATTTTCCTATTTCTCTTGCTTGTGACAATAAATCAGCCATTCAAATTGCAACTAATCCGTGTCATCATGGACGAACTAAACACATTGATATTGATATTCATTTCACTCGAGATCAAATTGCAGCTGGTTTTCTTCGTCTCTTTCATGTTCCTAGTAGCTTCCAATTGGCTGATATGTTCACTAAGTCAATTGCAGCTCATTCTTTAAAATTCTTTTGTACCAAGCTGGGTCTTCGGCAAGACCCACCTTGAGGGGGGGATGTGAGAATGGTTATACTTAGTTATTCTTATTCTGATATAACAGCATATGTATAGGAATAGTTATTTACAAAAGTTTGTTTTCTTTCCTTATATATGTGTACTTTGTATTCTGTTTCTTTTAATGAAAATATGAACCAGAATTCTTCACTGTACAACATCCAATTCTTCACTTAGCAAGTTAAATTTATAAACTTAGTGTTGACTCGTTTAAGATATTATCAACCTTAAGCCAAATCAAACTTTATTGAGCTTGAAAAGTAAGCTTGAAGTTTGAGCTTGTTAACAACGATAAGCTCATTTAGTTGTATTGACCTAGTAAATTTATTTCCTTTTTGGTTTTTTTTTTTTTTTAGTAAATAGAGAAATGCTAAGTTATAGAGCTCAAAAAACATAATATATTATAAGATATATGTGATACCCCCTCAAATATAAATTATGGAACTATAATCACATAAGCGTCTTTTGGTATAGTGGCTTGAAGTTCGTCAAAACTCCATAGTTAAGGATGCCCTATGCAAAGCAATCTCAAGATAGATGACTTCCTGAGAAATGTTGACACTAAAAAGGACAAAACCGTGCAGCTTGTGGCCAAAGCAAATAATACCTCGGCGGGCAGAGCAGGTGGTATCAGAGCAGTTCACTAGCCGGAAGTAGAGGAACGTATCCTCACTACCTAGTTTGGTTCTAGACCTGTGTAACAAAACAGACGAGGACATCAGTTCTATAAGTGGGAGAACATGTGATACCCCTCAAATATAGGTTGTGAAACTCTAATAACAAAGGCATCTTTTCGGTGTAATGGCCTGGAATTTGTCAAAACTCTAAAGTCAAGCGTGCTCTAGGCAGAGCAATCCCAATATGGGTGACCCCCTCTGGTAAGCGTTGATGCCAAAAGGACAAAAATTGTACGGCATGTGACCAAAACGAGCAATACCTCGATGGGTAGAGTTCCAAGTCGTTACACAATACCTTTAGTGTCTTGGTTGTACCTAAGAATGCGCTGGTAGGGCTAGTGTACTTGGCATCACGATCCTTGCCCAAGGTAACCTGAGTACCTAGGGGCACCCCCTCCACTGCGGTGGAGCCTAGGGTGATAGATCGTGACAATATATCATATATTAATAAGAAAATATGTAATGTGTAATTATATATAATACATATTAATAATTTGATCATAATTAATGAACCTACTAACAAGATCGTTAATAAGTTGCTTTCAACTTTAAACAAAAGCTCAAAATTTGTTTCTTTAAACAAACGGTGTTATTTTAAGATCAAACATAACTCATTTATAAAAATGAGTTGAAAGCCAACTCTGCTGTGTCTTAATAACTTATGAGCAGTTTGGCTTATGGTTTCATACATGCTCTATGCAGTCATAAAATTTCATCAATATTATGAAATGCTTTTAAGAAGAAGGAATATATATGTACATTGTTAGGTAAAACTAAAAGTTCAAAGAGATAAGCATGCTCTGTTATTTACTACTATATTATCTTCAATCCATTCATTAGTTTAGGTTATGCTAAAAATATAAAAATTATAAATAACAACAAAGCGAGGTGTAATAAACCAATTCATAAATAGACAAAATATTTACTAGGTGTGATATAGGGTGCATATCACTATTAGGGGTGAGGGAAGAAAAAAACACGGGCCAAACTGAATCAATTCATAAACCAAACTAAATCAAATAAAAAGGATAGTTCTCTTGACAAATTTGGTTAAGATGATTTCTAATTTGAACCAATCCATATCTATGGTTAGTGAAATTCTTTATTACCATGAACTATGAAACATATGTTATCACATAGTTGTGAAAATCAAAATTTTATTTACACGATTTTACGAGTTTACAATTTTAAGAGACCCTTTTGAGTTTACTAGCGTGTAAATTTGTTTTTTTTTTATATTATAAAATCTTATGTTTTTAACCAAGTTTACTGATTTTACCTATATGAGTTAAATAGGCTAAAACATAAAAAAAAAAAAAAATTATCATATTTTTACAAGTTCATCAACCATTAAGACGATATATCTTTCTCATTGCTTTTCAATTTTGTTTGCATACACCTTCTCTATCTCTTTTACCCTTCCCCCAATTTCCCTCTTCTACATTTAGAGGATCCATTCGAGTTGAATTAGACCTGTAAAGCTTATAAGAAAGTTTATTTATTTTATTTATATAATTAAGAATTTAAAATAAGTTTAAAAAGTTGCTTTTCCTTCAATTTATAACTTCTTTCAAACAAAATAAAAGAAAAAAAACTTAATTTTGACTCTCTTCACTCTTTGTTCTTATGTATGTTATATTATGGATTAAGAGTAAATTTGAAAATGATATATTAATTTCTTTATTTTATTACATCCATTATGTATTTAAATTTTTTTATGATTCTCTAAGCAAATCTATAATTTTTCAAAGCTATATTACATAGGTTGTAAAAACTTATAATTTTACTTTTCAATTCTATGTTCCAATTCTACAAAACCTCAACGATTCTACATAGAATAGCGACTTGAACAACCTTGTTCTATATTTTTAAATAGTATTATAGGACATACAATTGAAAAGGAAAATTATCAAATTTGGTATCTAAACTTCATACAAATATTTAATTTGGTACCCGATTTAATATCTAATCAAAGTTTTTATAACCATTTTTACTACCTTACTAACTTTGTTTACTCTATTTCTTAACATAAAAAAAAAAAAAAGCAACTTATCAACATTAGATGATATTAGAAGCATTATATTATTTTGGATCATAATTAGGGCATTAGTTAAATTCAATGACATGTTGCCTTTTCTACATTTGCAAATAGAGCTTCAAGTGTTAATGAGATAATAAATAATCATAAAAAAGTTGATCATGCATTAAATTAAACATTTCAAAGTTAATGTACTACCTAGCTTTACAATTTATCAATAAAAAAAGTAACTCCTTTTTCTTTTTTAATATTTACAATTTGCTACCTAGCTTTATAATGATCATCAATAGTATTCTTACACTTTTCAACGATTATTAATAGCACTAGAGTATTAATATATATGAGTAGGCTTCCTTGTAGTGATTTATGCATTCTTTTAATTGAAACGTGGTGTGTAAGATTCATGATTTTTGTTTGGTATCATAGAATATTTTATAATCAAGTCTCATATAATTAATTTATTGCTTTAGCTTGATGGATTATATGATTTTCTTTTTATAAACATCCCAAAATGGGGTTATTAGTATGGTAACGATGGTTATGTTATTCTTAATATCATCGTGCAGTCAACAATCCGGATGCCAGCGGTATTGAACATGAGAAAGGCCTTACTCTCACAATATACAGTGGGCCTAGCATTTTATTATGGTGTAAGCATAGTGGGCTACTGGGCCTACGGTTCCATGGTTTCTGACTATCTTCCAGAAGATATAAGTGGGCCCAAATGGGTCAAGATCTTCGTCAATGCTGCTAACTTTCTTCAATCAGTCATCTCTCAACATGTAAGTATTAAGTAAGGCCTCATTCTTATTTAATTCTGTCCAGGTTCCCTATGAAAATGGAGTCATGAATCATCCATGGGATGTAAAACTATATCATCACATTTAATTGAAATTATTAGAATTAGTATTCTTGCTTCATTATTATGGAATAATTATTCTAAAAAAAAATTTCTACATAAGAAATGTCTAATCGATGTAACATGAAATAGGCAAAAAAATATGTATTAATTTACGTTACCAAAAGAATTGATATTCCTTATTAAAAACAACTTCTTCTTTTTTTCTAAAATTATTCCAAATCATAAAACAAAATAATTGTTATTTCTTGCCAATTTTATCCGATTTCAATGAACCAAACATGATGTATAAGATTTAAATAAGTATTAGGGGAAAAAAAAAATTTCCAGTCTTACTAAATATATAAAATTGATGGTTATGCAGATGTTTGTGTCTCCAATTCACGAGACAGTTGACACCAAATTCCTAAAGCTGGACGAAGGCTTGAGATCAAACGAAAATTTAAAAAGAAGGTTCATCCTAAGAGGAGTTTTCTTCTCGTTTAATACCTTGGTGACTGCTGCCTTCCCATTCATCGGAGACTTTGTCAATTTGCTCGGTTCATTCGCTCTTGTTCCCCTAACTTTCGTCTTCCCTAGCATGATATACCTCAAGGTATATAATATTTTACTCAAACTCATGTCGTTCAATTTGTTTTAATATTTTTTTTTCTTATATTTATCTTCCATTATATTGAATATATCTGAATTTTACAGTTTGTAAAATTTTTTATTTTTCCTATACTTCCTGTTTCGTATAGATATAAAAATGATGCTAACCGATATCAAACTAATAAATAAAATAGAACTTAAATATATATATAAAAAAAAAAAATAAAGAACGTTATCACTACTGTTTCAATAGGAAAAGATAATTCTTAAAATAAATCGAATTTATACAAATTTAATTTGGTTGAAATTCAAACCTTTTTTTTAGTACCATTTCAATTTGGGCTTAAACTTGTAATTCTAAACTAGATCGAGTTTTAAATAAGTTTGAACTTGATTTTAATGCTATGTCATTTCAATTTGACTTTTCTGTTTTAAACATTAAAACTCTTTTTGTTTGTTTTGCTAATATGAAATACCCTTTCAAGAAATAGCAAATTGTCTCCCTTATTCGTATACAACAAACAAACACCAATTGAGATTTGAAAATTTCCATTTAACATAC
The DNA here is from genome assembly GCA_024138025.1 of Combretum micranthum. Lineage (NCBI taxonomy): Eukaryota > Viridiplantae > Streptophyta > Magnoliopsida > Myrtales > Combretaceae > Combretum > Combretum micranthum. The sequence goes on from JAMXBD010001047.1 coordinate 301,653, forward strand.
AAAAGAAAAAGTTTAGACAATTGAGTTATAAAACATAAAAATAGGATTTATGCTCATATTTGCTATTTTGTTGGGTGTAGGTGAAGGGCAAGAATGCCAGGTTGCCAAAGGTGGTGTGGCACTGGTTCAACATTGTTCTCTTCTCCGTTATCACATTGGCCACCACCGTCGCGGCGATCAGGTTGATCATCAACAACGTTCAAAAGTACAGTTTGTTTGCTGATCCTTGAGACCTTGCATCGATCAAGAAGGTAACAATATAAATAGCATATATTGTTTAGATTCACATGATTAATAAATAACATTTGAGTGATTTCCATATTTGAATGCCACTATTTGAAATTTCTGTTAAAGAAAACATTGAAGAACATATCTCTTCTAATTATAATGCATTATTCACTATACTTTGTAAATCAATCAAGCCATTCGCTTAAAGAGAAAATAGAAACAATCTATCTCATAGAGAACCTCTCATAAAAGGATGAAATTGGTCCCCAAGACAAATAGTAATTTTTCTGATAAAGTAAATTAAATGTGATTTGTAAATTTTATAATGCACTATTTTTTATTCGTTTCCTTTGATTTTCTATTTATTCAATTTTTTTCACATGTAAAGTGGGTGTGCTCTACCAGTATAATAAAACTAAGAATTTAAATTTCAACATATGAAAATAGAATTGAATGAAACTATGGGAAGTTGAGTATAAAAGAATCTAAAAAAGAAAAAAACGAAAGGAAAAGAAAACGGTACAATTTAAATAAGTGCACGTGTAAAATCAAATTTTCTAATTTGTTGAAAAAAAAATTAATTATGCTTTCTTCCTCTTTGTACTAGTCAATGCATTTAAAATGGAGTTTAATCTTCAAATATGTATATATAAGTTAGAAAGATTTTTAAAGGACAATAAAACATTACATGTAACATAATAAATTAATAAAAGCTAATCAATTGCCTATCAATTATCCAAATTCATAAAGAAAGAATAGAAATTCAAAAAGGGAGACCAGGGAAATTTCCTATTAAAGCAATAAAAAACAATAAAACTATCACAAGTGCTTGTTACATAAAACATTTTATCCAACATAATAAATCAAGGAAAGATTAATCAATTGCCTATCAATTATCCAAATTCAATAAAGAAAAAATATAAATTTACAAAATGGGAGCCGGAGGAAATTTTCCTACGAGAGCAATAAAGCACAATAAAACTATCACAAAAATTGATAGTTATATAAACATTCCATGCAGCACAATAAATTAAGAAAAGCTTAATCAATTGCTATCAATTATCCAATTTAATTGAGAAGAAAATACATTAAAAAGAAAAAGAAAAAAAAAAGTTATAACTTGCCAATCTAAAACTACTGGAAAAGTGTTGTTTTAGGGATAAGAAAAGATTACCTAATCTGCAAAGAGAGTGGCAAATTCAAGATCCATAACTATAGGATAGATAGAGATATTTAATGAAAGAGCTTTAGATATATCATCTGCTAAACTTCTCTAACCTCAAGCTACAAATAATTCATAGATGAAATAAATAAGAATATGAAGGGCTATTCCTACATTATCCTAATTGCCAATCTAAGTGATATATCACATAGAAGTAATCATAAAAAAGCATATACTACTGGAAGATATAAGAACCCAATGAAGTCAGTAATAGCTTCAAAATGCTAAACACACGCTTTATGACTTGGCTGTCTAGCATCCAAAATTAACAAACAAAATGTGTATTCCAAACATTTTCTTCATTCTTTAAACCCAAATGCATTGCCACCGTTAAGCAATTAACTTTATTCAGAACCAATCCAAATGGGCACGTCTAATGATCATTGAAACAATAACCAAGAGACCAAAAATGGGAATGGAGTTGTTGCTATTGAAATAACTACAGGGCTTGAGGTTCCTTTCATAATTAGTCATTTAAACACACATTGCATTTTACATTTACATGTTAACAATGAGATTATCATTATCCTTTTACATGAACATAGATATTTATCAATCTATTTACGAATTTTCCCTCTTTTTTATTATTATTCTTTATTTTCTTTTTTTTTTTTTATCTTTTTAATGTATAGAGGTATTCTTATTCCTTTTTTTTTTTCACTTTGTATGAGACAAACAAAGGATAAATTAAGAAGAAAAAGAAAAATTCACACGTACTTAAATTGGAGCAAGGATGCAGTGTAGGCAAAAGCGGTTCCAACTTCGAGTCGACCGACGGTAATAAGCAGTTTCAACCAAAAGTCTCGATTTAGGATTATTCTTACAGGGTTAAAGCTATATCTATTAATATTAAACGAATATTGATTTATTAGTGTCAAAAAAATATATACCAAAGTATCACAGTTACTGTACTATTTTTCTCTCTTTCATCTCTATTTTCTATTTTTATATTTTTATTTTCTCTAAAAATAACGTTACTCTTTTTTTTTCGCACATGCAACATCGGTGCATCATATGCTTGTAACACTTTAAAACTAAAAAAAAAAAAAATTAATTTAGCAACCCTTATTTCGGATCAAAACAAAAGGAAACACTTATGATTTATAAATTTATATGACTTATCAACAACAAATTGTTAGAAATTCAAATGGAGAGTAAAGAACCATGAAAGTTGGGTGACAATTAGGGTTGTTCATTGAACCGAACCAAACCACAAATGCAGTTTTATTATATTTTGTTTTGGTTCATGAAGAGCCTAAATAGTACGAATTTGGTTCGATGGGTCAAACCGAACCAAATTGTTTGAACCCGAACCAAACTACTTCACATTAAAAGAAATAAATAAGAGTCATTTTATTTATGTATAACTCTTGAGTATTACATATTAGGACTTGTATTTCTAAGGTTAATTCAACAAAATGAAAAATTCTTATCATGGGATACATTTACAGGAGCAGGTTTTATACTAGGTTGCAACATCTACAACCAGCAACATTGAGATAATATAGAACTTTAAACTAATTTGTACTATAAAATTTTAAATACCTTATAAAAAAGAATATTATAAGTAAATGTGGAATTAAAGTAAAGAATAATTTTTTAGTTAGTGTTATAAATTATTAAAAATATATGTTATTTCAAATTTGCATTAAAAAATATTTTTAAAATGGGATAATATATGTCTTTGAAACTTTTAAATATATACATGACATAATGATAAGTGACTTTCATTTTTTTCGATGTTTCTCCATCTAACATCTTTTTTTTTTCCTTGCGAACTAAAATGACTATTAATAGTATTTATTAAAACTAAATCTTTTAAAAGCGGTTCCAACTGAGTCGAACCGAATCGCATGTGAAGCGGTTCGTTTCAAAACCCAAAATTGTTAAAAGCGATTCGGTTTATTAAGAGTTTGAACCGAATCATTGTGAATGTAGTTCGGTTCGGTTCGGTTCAGCCTCTGAACTGAGCCGAAACCAAACAATGAACACCCCTATTGACGATCAACGCAACTGTAATTACCAAAATACAAAAGAGTTGCATGTATGAAAATCAATATGATCATAGAGTAGGACAATTTTAATCATAAAACAGCAACATTGCATTAAGAAAATGCTTTTACTATTTTAGCAAAACATGATATAGACACACACAAATGTAAGTGCACATAATTTCAACTTTTGAAGAAAATCCCAAAAAGCATAAAAAAATCCCCAACCATGACGAACTGAAAAATAGCACAAAGTTAAGTAATAATAAAACTAAATTAGAAGTTAAAGAAAATTAGCAATTCTAGCTGATTACATATAGTAACAGGTTCCATGAACTCACAAAGAAGACAGCAAAGGTAAAAAATGATTTGCTTTATCAATTTCCCGGTAGATACTGTTTTAGTTGTGATTTCTGTTTTAGTTTGCGCAGGGTTACTTTTATGGAGGTGTGTTTTAAGAAAGAGGTCAGCAAACTTTACCCTTATGGTTTGTTTCTTTCTTTTACTTAACCAAAAAAATCTATTATAATATATAATTTTCAAAGCTTTTCCATATTTATACCTTTTCATATTAGACTTTTTCAAAATTATACCTTTGCACATGAGAACTTTAATACGTTTTCAACTTAAAAAATCTAGAGATGTATTTTCTCAGTAAATTATAATTGTTTTTTCTTTCTTTTTTTTTTTTACAATTTTGGATGTCTTTTCCACCTTTATACCTTTTCACATTAGAATTTAAACTTTTTTTTCTAGTTATAATTTTCATACCTTTTAAATTTAAAAAAAATTAAAATGTGTCTTCTTAGTAAATTATATATGTTTCTATCATTTTTTTTTTACATTTTTGAATGTGTTTTCAACTTTTATACCTTTTCACCTTAAGCTGCCTCTTTGGCAAAAAAACAAAAAATAAATAAATAAACTAAGGACATACTCTATTAGACTCGGCCTACAAATTCCCAGTCCAGCCCACTGTCCACAGCTACTTACCCTAATTCCCAACCTTGCGTATCACCTACTGCTCAGACGACAATTCCAAGCTAAGAACCCTAATCTCTCTTATTATTACTCTCGTGTTTCTCTTGCTGCAAACCCTAACTAATGTCTATGATGTTCTTGATTTACAGGTGTGTAAAGGCAGTTTCGAGCATGCCAGACTCCTTAACAACCCAGATCTGGGATAAAATGATTCGGTGATCCCTTTCCTTCTAATGGCATGTATCATTTATACAAGTATTAGTTCGTGTGATACAGTTACAGTTGTATTTCTGTTACAATGAGTTGTTATATTTATGTTACAATCATTATGGTATCTGATTACAAGCTATTTTCGGGTGTTTCATACAAGTCCTTCACAGATCTTGTCTTTATTAGCTTGTTATGTATCCCGTCCGTAACAACTTTCTCCTGTTCTTGAGAAACAACCTTGTCCTCAAGGTTGTAAGTAGGATAAAGTGTTTGAAAATGAACAACTTCTTCCTAAGTAAAGTCCTCTGGATGTACTCCTGCCCATTGAACCAAAATCTGTGGGACTGCTTTATCATTTTGCATGATAACCCTAGAGTCCAAAACGGCCAAGGGTTCCAAAAGGGGCTGGTTGTGATATGAATGAGGTGGTAAAGCTAGAGATGGAAAAATTGAACCATGAGCTGGTTTTAAAACCGAAACATGAAAAACATTGTGAATTTTAGAGTTGGCAGGTAGTTCAATCACATAAGCACAGGACCCGATTCGTTTAAGGACCTTGTAAGGTCCATAAAATCGTTTGGACAGCTTATGAAAGCCACCAGAAACAGAGCTTTGTCTATAAGACTAAAGCTTAATGTAAACAAAGTATCATTCCTGAAACTATAAATCCAATCGATTTTTATCAGCTTGCACCTTCATTCTCTGCTGTGCCCGTAACAAATTAGCTTTCAAAGAAGCTAATAACTCATCTCGAGTAGCTAAATCTATGTCCACAGCATCCAATTTGGATTGACCCCTAACATACATAGGTATAGTAGGAGGGTGCCTACCATAAACTGCTTGAAAAGGTGTAGTTTGTATGCCTTCATGAAATGAGCAGATATATGAAAATTCAGCCTAAATTAGAAACTTACACCAATCATGGGGTCTATCCATACAAAAACATATGAGGTACTGCTGTAAACTCGATTGATCACCTCTGTTTGGCCATCACTCTGAGGGTGATAAGTAGAGCTCATACACAATCTAGTCCCACTCAATTGAAACAACTCCTGCCAAAACTTGCAGAGAAAGATACTACCCCTATCTGACACAATCGTCCGAGGGAATCCATGTAATTTGACAACCATTGTCATGAACAATTGAGCCACCTTAGATGCATTATAATTGGTATCAAGTGCCCAAAGTGAAAATACTTAGAAAGTCGATCTACAACCACCAAAATAACAGTGAACCCCTGAGACTTTGGTAAAGATGTAATGAAATCCATGGAAATATCTTCCCAAATCTGTTCTAGGACTGGTAATGGTGCTAATAACCCAGATGGATGTCTAGTGGCACTCTTTGTCTGCTGACAAATGGAACATCCCTTAATAAAAAGCTCCACATCTTTCTTCATACCCTCCCAATAAAATTGGAAGACAAACGTTTATAGGTCTTTGTGACCCCAAAATGTCCAGCCAAAGGAATGGAATGGAATTCATGCAATAATTTGTTCACCACAGAAGAAGAGGGAACTAAAAATAAACGAGTGCCATAATACAACAGATCATTCTTCCAACTCAAATCCCATTTCAGAGACTCACCCTGCTGTAACTTGTGGATGAGTGTTTGAAAATGAGAATTCCGTTGATATTCCTATTTGAGGTCATCAACTAAACCAAAATGTGGTAGAGAAAAAACCAGATAATGGTACATCTCCTCAAATGTCTGGATAGAGAGTCTGCCACCACATTTTCAGCCCCTGCCTTATAGACTATAGTATAGTCAAAGCCCAAAAGTTTAGTGAGATCCTTATGTTGTTTAGGAGTTTGTGTTACTTGGGTCAATAATTCCTTCAAACTTCGATGGTCTGTTTTAATAATGAAATGAGACCCCAAGAGATACTGCCTCCATTTTCTGACTGCAACCACCAATGCATGTAATTCCCTCACATAAGCTGATGCCTTTAACAAATGATGAGGCAATTTTTTACTGAAAAATGCAATTGGGCGGTTGTCTTACAAAAGCACAGCCCCCATTCCTGTCCTTGAAGCGTCAGTCTCCAATATAAACTTCTTAGAGAAATTTGGAAGTGCTAATATAGGAGCTGGAATTAAAGCTTCCTTCAATTTCTCAAATGCTTGTGTTGCAGCATCGGACCACTGAAAACCATCCTTCTTCAGTAATTCTGTAAGAGGATGTGCAATAGAAGCATAAGATTGAATAAATCTTCTATAATATCCCAAAAGTCCCAAAAAAGCCCGAAGTTGCTTAACAGAAGTGGGTTTGACCCAATTACGAAGAGCAACCACTTTATGAGGGTCTGGATGGACACCCTGAGCAGTAACAATATGGCCCAAATACTCAATAGAATCTTGGCTAAAAGCACACTTAGATTTTTTTACAAAAAGAGTATTATCAGCAAGTATTTTCAATACCAAATCTAGGTGTGCCACATGAGAGTCCAAAGTCTTACTATAAATGAGTATATAATAAAAAAAAAAACAATGACAAACTTACGTAAGTAAGGCTTGAAAATTCTATTCATCATAGATTGAAATGTTGCTGGTGCATTACTTAAGCCAAATGGCATAACCAAAAACTCATAATGGCCTTTATGTGTGCGAAAAGCAGTCTTTTCCACATCCTCCTTGGCCATTCTAATCTAATGATAGCCAGCATGAAGGTCTAATTTAGAGAAAACAGTCGCCCCATGCAACTCATCCGATAGTTCATTAATGGTTGGAATTGGAAATTCATCCTTTATAGTAGCATGGTTTAATGCTCTATAATCTACACAAAATCACCAAGAGCCATCTTTCTTTTTAACCAGTAACACTGGTGAGGAGTATAGGCTAGTACTAGTTGGATGAATCCCTGTTCCAACATTTTCTTAACCTGTTTTTCAATCTCAGCCTTTTGAAAGTGGGGATAACGGTATGGTTTGACATTAATTGCTGAGGCACCATTGACTAGATGAATGCGATGTTGAGTCTCTCTAAACGGTAGCAATGATGAGGGTGGCTCGAAAATCTGAGAGTATTTGCCCAACACACTGTCAAACGATGTGTTGTTGGTGAATTCCTCTGTTGAAATGTCCTCCTGAGCCAAAAGTTGAAAACAAGTAACCACTGCATCAACCTCAAACAAATGTTTTAATTGGTGATGTGTGATTTAGCTACTTGTAGGAGACTGATCTCCATGTAAACAAACAATATGTCCCATATGAGAGAACTGCATTGTTAATTCTGAATAGCCAATAATGATAGGCCCTAAGTCCTGTAGCTACTGTACACCCAAAACCACATCAGCACCCTAGATGGGCAGAACATAGAAAGAGGTAAGAAAAGAAAACCCCTGTATTTCGACCGAAACATCCTTGCATAAACCTATACACATTAGTTTCTGTCCATTGCCAATCATGACTTGAAAAGAAACTGCTGGGGATATGATCAATCCCAAATGTTTTGCAACTCTTGTCTGAATGAAATTATTAGTACTGCCAGTGTCTAACAATACTGATAATTGCATTTGTCTGATAGTGCCCAAAAAATCTAAGTGTACGAGGAACAAGATTCTCACTTAGGGCATGATAATTAATTGAATCTGAAACAACAGTCATATCCTATTTGGACTGCCCGATGGCATCAAAACAATCCTCTTCAAGCTCATCATGCTCGTTATGCAACAATAAAAGAAACTTTGATTTACACTTATGATTTCTACTATATTTCTCATCGCAATTATAGCATAAGCCCTTATCACGCCTAGCTTGCATTTCCTCATAAGTTAATTTTTATATGGGATAAGGTGAATTAGGTTTGAGAGTAGAAGAATTGGGAACAAGAGTGGTAGAAGAGTAGGTTTAGAAAAAGGAATAGTATGTGTAAAAGATAAAGGGGAAGAGAAAATTGGTTTGTAAGTATTGTTTCGATCATTCAATTTATCTTCATACATTATAACAAGCCAAATAGCATCCATCATAGATTTAGGGCGACTAATTTGCACATCTCTTCTTAATGCAGGTTTCTAAACAAACACAAAGCAACAGATCAAAAAGGACTCAGTCAATCCTTGAGTGCGATTAGATAAAGCCTCGAATGTTGATTGATACTGAGCAACAGTAGATGACTGAGTTAATTTGGAAAGCATACCTTGGACATCTTCATAACCAAAGGGTCTAAATCTCGCAGATAAGTTTTCTACAAAATTTTCCCACGATGAAAGTCTTTTATTCAGAAACATCCACTTATACCATTGTAATGCTTCACCTGCCATAGTAAAGGAGCAAATAGACAATCATTGAGGACCATCAATGTGATGAAACTCAAAGAACTGTTCTACCTGGAAAATCCATCCCAGAACATCCTCCCTTGAAAATTTAGGGATTTCCAACTTGATGCCCTTCAACAAATCACCCTGAGCCACCAACGTTTGTGAGGATGATGAATCTTGCACATTCTTACTGAGATCAGGAAGATTTTACGAGTTTTGACTCAATTCAATCTTGTTAACCCTCGATGCCAAGGAATCAAATTTCTGATCCTTTGATTCCTGCAAAGACAAGAGTGTGGTCTTGATGAAATCCATGTCTGCAGCTTGAGAAAGGGACAACTGAGATCTGGTATCAGGAGCAATGAGTATCCTGACAAGAGCACCAATTTGTTAGACTCGACCTACAAATTCCCAGCCCAGCCTGTCCATAGCTACTTACCCTAATTCCCAACCTTGCGTATCACCTACTGCTCAGACGACAATTCTAAGCTAAGAACCCTAATCTCTCTTATTATTACTCTCGTGTTTCCCTTGCTGCAAACCCTAACTAATGTCTATGATGTTCTTGATTTACAGGTGTGTAAAGGCAGTTTCGAGCATGCCAGACTCCTTAACAACCCAGGTATGGGATAAAAGATTCGGTGATCCCTTTTCTTTTCATTGCATATATCATTTATACAAGTATCAGTTCGTGTGATACAGTTACAATTGTATTTCTATTACAATGAGCTGTATATTTCTGTTACGATCGTTATGTTGTCTGATTACAAGCTATTTTCGGGTATTTCATACAAGTCCTTCATAGATCTTGCCTTTATTAGCTTGTTATGTATGCCGTCCGTAACATACTCTACCAATAACATACCAACAGATATAAATAATAAGCTATTGCCTATTAAAAGGTATGAAAATTATAACTAGGAAAGAATTTAAATTCTAATGTGAAAAGGTATAAAGGTGGAAAAGACATCCAAAAGTCAAAAAAAAAAAAAGAAGAAACAAATATAATTTAACAAGAAGACACATCTCCAGATTCTTTTTAAGTTAAAAACTTATTCAAGTTCTCATGTGCAAAGATATAAATGTTGAAAAAGTCTAATATGAAAAGGTATAGATATGAAAAATGTTTCGAAAATTATATATTGTAATATATATATAATATATATATATAGACTAAGGATGAGTAAGTAACCTGTCGTATAGGGTACCCACCTGTACTCTACTAAACTAGATAGAGTCCATGTGGGTATTAGCGATCACAAGGTAAGGAATTATAAATTTTTCGAAACTTGTATTCATAGGATAAAATACGGGTAAGAGGTCTTTATAGCTATATCCTATACCCACCATGGAACTTGCTCTCTAATGTAGAGGATAGAGGTTTCTAGATATCATGTATTTACTTTGTTAAATATTATAAAATAATGTTAAATATAAGAATTAAATAATATCATCCCTTTTTTTATTTTGTCACAACTTTTATTTAAGATTATTATTTGAAGTCTATCTTTATGAAATTTTTATTATAAAAAGACTTGTAGTATTATTTTATTTTGAAATGACCTGTTATTTTATTTTATAAAAACTATGGTTCTATATACTACTTTAACTCTCAAATTATATAGAGATATCGTTATCTTCTAATACCAATTAATATTAAAGCAACTCCAAAATGTTAAATTTTGAAATTTGTTACAAGTTTTAAAATTTTGTTTAGTATCGCATAAACAGGTTTCATATGTATTTGTTGCAAATTTTAACTTTCACGCATAAATAGATATTCCTATCGTAAAACTTGTGATATTAACAAATTATTTTATCAATTTCTTTCCACATGTTTTTATATTGAATATATGAATATAAGATAGTGTTACATATTATATGAAACCACATCAAAGATTATAAACTTAAAGCTAAATAAAGAAAAAAATATATGAGTTTTAAAAAAAAATTCACAGGTTTCGAAGGGTACACTGTATCCTCTACGTTTTACATGGTACAGGGTAAGTAGAAAGTACCACAAGATAGATTATGAGTATAAAATTTAATACGATGTTCCTCGCAGGATAGGATAAAGGTAGTGTTTCATACCTACTCATCCCTATACACACACATACACACAATGAGAGATATCATAATTACCTAGAAAAATTGTAGATAATTCAAAGAGATATCATAATCTGAAAAATTATATGACTATTCTAAAAAAAAAGAAACAAATCTTGATAGTTTCAAAAAAAATAAATTTTCAGTTTTTGAAATTAATTTTTCATTGTTGGATTCATAATAAAAAATAAATTTCAGTTATAGAATATAAATGTTAAACTAAAGAAAAAGGGGGAAGATTTAGAAAGAAAGAACAAGATGTTAGGTAGGGTGCATGCGTGGTCTCATTTCCATAGTGCTTAGTAGACACACTTAAATTCATAGTAAGGTATACTTCAATAAAAATATATTATAAAATTTAAGAAAATCCCATGAGGTATAGAATTTATGGAAAGGTAGAAGAGAATAAACTCATCAAGTCATTTTTTTCACAAATGGATACTCCAATTTTAGCCTTCTAGCCACTGATTTAATTATATTTAGTCATTATTTTACAACATATAATATTAACATGTCATTATTATTATATTTTTTACGTAATTAAAAAATTACTAGTAATTATAATATCATACAAATAATATTCAATATACCTATGTATATTCAATACGATGAGATTGAGACATGTTGGTTGATGGTTGTTCCACATCATTGATAAAAATAAAGAAAAAAATCTTATTAAACTATACTAATCAAATATATTTTATTGAGTTTATTAAATTGTAATGCAATATAATTATTAATAAACAGACGAACGCCGTATCCATCCGCTCACAGGTACAAATTAAAGCTTCACATGGGTCACGTCAAAACCCCCTAATCTACCTAATTCAAGATTATTCTCCAGCACAATCTCATGCAGCAACCAAATGCAGATTTAAAATAAGTTTAAATGGATGAAAATAAAAAGGAAGGATCCCAGAAACCCATTTATGTCCTTCATTTGATATTCAAGGCCATAATGGATCTTTTACTTAGTGTCAGACATTAAAAGGAAGGAAATTCAGCTAAAAGGTTTATTTTTTTCTGGTATCAACATAAAGTATTTGGTAATCCGTGATAAAAGATTTGTTGATCCAGCAACAAGTTCGAACTACCACGAGTTGATGAGTTAGACTATTAACTGAAAAATGAAAGCGCATGTGATTCTAAAAAGGTGTATGAGGTTGTAAATGCAGTAATACAACTTGTAAGATTAGGTCATTTTCTTCCGACTGGATAATAGATATTGATCCCACCATTTTTAAAGTAGAAAGTTGTGGAAAGGAAAATGAAAAAAAAAAAAAAAAAAAATCAAACGAAAGGAAGATTTTACTCTTATTTAGACATTAAAATTGGAAAACGATGGAAATAAAATAGGAATATAGCTAAATTATCCTTAACTATTTTTGTTTTCATCCATTCTTAAGGATATTTTTTATAACATCCTAATACTTCAACTTTTTTCCACCTATTTCTTTCCAAATTTGGAAGAAAAATATTCAAACTTTCAAGTAAAAATATTTTTACCCATTTCCACTTTCTTCATTCACTTTTCACCCTTTTCCATATAGCCAAGCGCCTTTTTTCTCTTCATTTCCACAACCTTTCAAGTTCCCTTCTATTCACCACCTCTCAGTGTGTCGTACTAAGATCACTAGTATACCTACAAAGCTTACAAACTGTAAAAGCAATAGCTCACCTAGTGCAATGTATGATATATATTAAACCTTTTATTGCACTAACATATACTAACCGAGCAATTGCCCTTTTGAAATTCTTCATGAGTATTCTTGCCACATAGCGTTGCCCTCCTTGATTTCCAAAGCTTGATTTTGTCTAACTGAAATTAATTCTAACTTCCAGGTACAACATAAGGGGAAAATAAGACACTAAATAACAAAAAGAAAAAATACAATAAACTAAAACTGTAGTGTTAACTGAATATGAAAAAGCGGAATATGCCTTATTATCCTATCAATTGTATCACTAACATAGTGATTTTTAAATGAGGTATAGGGTCAGTTGGATTTTAATTATATTTATATTTATCAAACTCAATAGTAATTAAATTATTGGTTTTGTATTTAGTATTGTTTTCTTTTTATTTATTTATTTCAATATTGAATATAATGTACCCACCCTGCATAAAAGTACTGGACTCTTAGTACATGCATTGAAGACGCAAAACTTGCTTCATTGTCCTGTTGATTGTTTGACTAAAATTACTATGGTTTATAAATCAGATATCAATCAAAATAAATTGCATTTACTGGCTCTATTTTTCACATTAAGTGTGAAGCACCTCGCACGTACAGAGTGTTGGGCACTCAATATAAAAATAGTACGCACGCAGGTATAGAACATATGGGCAGTTAGATAGACTAGTCCTTGGTTGATTATCTGAGTAATTAGGTATAGCAATAAATTGTTAGTAGACTGTGTTTGTATCTAATTTTAAAAGGTTGATCTTTGAGTACCCTATGCCTCAGCATAACTTGTTTTTATAGATTGTAAACTCCCAAATTGGCTAGTTCAGTAAATGTGCTTCTTATTCGTATTGTTTTTTTCTAAAATATATATCAAAATTATCAATTTTTTGTTTGAAAAGAAAATGTCTATGAATTCCTATATGCTTATAACAAAATTCATAATACATGCTATAATAAAGCTTCAGATGATAGCTCTCTAGATTAAAGATGAATACATCGACAAGTTCATGAAAGTATAATAGCTCCAAAATCCAACAATTAATTAATTTCGATTTTAAGTGTTATTTGACTAATTCAAACAAAAACTTATTGCATAGTCATTCTATAGGGTTAATGCATGGCATGTAATTGTGATTAACTTAGATAAAAATGGATGGATAAATTCAAATCAATTTCAATTTAATTAGAGGTTTTTAGTGGTTAAAAAAAAAAGAATCAACATTATAAAATGTTGTGCAAATAAGGTATTGACCAATATTATCAAACTTCGACTAAGGTATTTATGGACATATGAGAGGGTCAATCGTCTAATTGTGTTCATCCAAGGTCAAACCAAGGTAAAAATAATAAAAGTATGAGACATTTTAATTGTATAGGATAAATAAGTATGACAAATACATAATCAAATTCATAGTTGAACCAAATCTATAAATTAGACATTAAATGAATATGAAATTAAAGAAAGTACAATATAATGATTATATCTTAACAGAAAATAATATCGTATATAAACCACTTTCAATAAATGCACACTTATTTCTCTAATTATTTATCTTTTTAAGGAAGCAAATAACTACAAATAAAAATGGTTTACTTTTCTTTTTTTCCCTTTCTAAACTTAACCTAATATTGTTATCATACAAACTTAAATATTCGTTATTCAATTTATATTATAAAATTTAGTTTCATTATAAAATTCTTAATCTTTTAAATCAAAATAAAATTGGGTCAACCATAATAGATGGATACTTTGAAATGGGTAGTTTACATCAAAATGTATCAATATTTAGAGATAAGTTTATTTATTGTATTAACATTTAAGGCGGTTAAAAAGAAGAATAAAAAACTCATTTAAGATATTAATGTTTCAAGTGGTTAAAAAGATAAATCAATATTTCGTAAAGTGAATCAAACAAGGTACCATAATTAACCATTAAGGAAAATTAATGAAACTTAATTAAAAACTAATTCAAGCATTAATACCTTAAATGAATTTTGTGAAACGTTAATACCATTAAAAACATCGATTCCTTTTTTTAACTACGCCAAATGTTGATATCTTAAATGAACTTATCCAAAAACATTGATATATGTATTTAAATTTAAAAGCTTTTGCATTAAGCAATACAGGTGTGCAAAAAAACCGGTGAAATCAAAAAATCGAACCAAAACTATAAAACCAATCTGAAAAATATAGTTAACTGGTCCATTGGTTTCGGTTTAGGATTACGGTTTTTATTTTTTTTTCGGTTTTCGATTTCAGTTTGTAACCACAAAAAACCGATGGTTAACGGTTAACCGTTTCAATATTTATAAATATTATATATATAATTTACATATACATATAATTATTTTTAAAATATATATACACATATAATTTATATGTATATATAATTTACTTATATTAATATTCCTTGGATTTCGATTAAAATACTATTGTTCTATGTTTGATGGAGCTAATGTGGTAATTGATTTGGTTTGATTTTATTGATAATGATACATCCAAAAGTTTGTTTTTCCCCTTTTTCTTAATTTGAACTTTTTTTACCTTTTATAATATATATAATAATTTAAAGAAAAACTCTATGATAAAGGCTAAAAAATAAGGTTTGTTGAAATTATCAATTTGATTTGTTGAAACCATTAGGTTAAATGGTTAAAAACCGAAAACAGAATAAATTAACTGAATGAAACAGTTAACCATTAAGGTGGTTAACCATTTATATATAGACCAGTTAAGGATCGGGATATTAAAAAACCGATCATTATGGTTAGGCTCAAAAAATAAGACCATAAACCGATTAACTAATCCATAAACACTCCTATTAAGCAATGACATATCTTGAACAGCAATTTCCCTAATTATAACGAAAATAGACACTTATGACAACTTGCACGAGGTTTTAAGTTCAAATCATTCTAAGTGCACTTATTTTTGGAAGTACTTTGATAGTGCAAATTAGTTGCATCATTTTTGCAGATTATTTATGTATTTGAACTAGCTAGTCATATTATGGTCGTATCTCTC
This sequence comes from Combretum micranthum, assembly GCA_024138025.1. Taxonomy (NCBI): domain Eukaryota; kingdom Viridiplantae; phylum Streptophyta; class Magnoliopsida; order Myrtales; family Combretaceae; genus Combretum; species Combretum micranthum. Next base: position 317,364 of record JAMXBD010001047.1, read on the forward strand.
AATTACCATATACACACACACACATAAAGTAATTGATAAAAAACAAAAAAAAATAAATAAATGAAAAATTAAAAGTGTCACTCTTACCCTAACTAGAGTCGAAGTGAAGGCGAATGATGACTAAAGTGAAACAATGAAAACCTACGAGACGGACATGATCTTGTGTGTGTGTCGTAGTGAAAGCGAATGATAACTAAAGCGAAAACAATGAAAACTCACGAGACGGACATGATCTTTTGTGTTTGCGTGTGCTTGTGCGGGTTTGTCACTAGAGAAAGGACTAGACTAAATAGATAGCACATCAGGCCCAAAAAAAATAAAAAGAAAAAAAAAAAGAAAGAAAGTTAGTATATAAAATCAAACTATAACTATTAGAAACACTAGCTAAATAAGTTCACAAGTAAACCTGGACAAGTTTATCGCATCCATTCCTTAAATTGTTTGATATTGGAAAAATAAATAAAAATATAAAAAAGAAAAGAGAGAAAGAAAATACAAATAATTTGGAAAAACACTGAAAAAGATTTTTTTTTAAAAAAAGAGAAATTTCAAAAAAAAAAAAGAAGGGTCATATTAGAATCCATGGTAGTCAATAATCGTTCAAGTCATTCTTATCTAAAACTATGATTGGGAATCTAAATTACATATGTGATTTAATAAATTTTGAGTCTCCTAACAAAAAGAAGATTTTTAGACTTAGTATAATTTATACAATGTCCTAATGTCATAAACTAGACAATTTTAAAAAATAAGGGCTCTAGATGAAACCTAAATAAGATTTAAATTGGCTATTTAATGGACACAAAAAAAAAATTGACATTAAATGTATACAATTTTTTATATATAGTAACTAAATAGCTTAATATTTTATTCATAAAATAATATACAATTTTTGGAGATTGTAGCAAACCATGCTTCAATTTGATTTAAACGACTATTTTACTAATTTGTAAAGTTTTGAGTTCAAATGAATAATAGGGCTCACAATGTTTTCAGATTATGTTAATTTTAAAAATTATTTTATCACATTTTTAATTTAAAATTGCGATTTTCTTATCAGGAAATATCAGTTTTATATGAACCATTGGGACATATGCCAATTTTCGGTCTAGAGACTCTAGACCCGAATAGCAAGCACATTTACAGGATCATTTTTATTTTTCCTCCCGAGCTTTTTTCTTTTTCTTTTTTTATCTTTTTTCCCGTTATTTACCCAACTTTCTTTGCATTTTCACGAAATTAACGGCGAGAATAAAAAGTAGGCATAAGTACTTTACATAACAGTCCTTAAACGAGAATTTCATTAATTAAAATGCTGTCAAAATCGCCTTTAAAGTTGAGAAACGAATAAAAAAGTACCTAATCTCTCAATCAAAATGAGTAAAATGAGGGCTTCTTTCCGCGAATCAGAGCTAAGTGTGACTATAAATGATACCTATAAATTTCAATAAGATATATATATATATATATATATATCTTTAAAAACAAGACGTTTAAAATTTAGGTTTTTTTTTTTTTTTGTTTTAGGGTTTAAATTAGGAGAGAAAAAAAGGATATAGATGATTCAATTTATGATGCACACAAAATCAAATCAAACTAGTTGTTTTATTTAAATCTAATTGATATGACTCACAATTAATTAACTAAAAGAGCGTTCGTCACAATTTTTGTAGAAATTGAAAAGAATAAAGATGAATAAGAATTCTAGATTCAATTTCATAAATCTCAATCTCTCCATCTTAAATGATGTTACATGTTTATATACTAAATCTCCTAACAACCTTAGGGCATAAGTACAAGATAAAGAAAAAAAGGACTTTGATCGCTAATAAAATAAAAATAAGTTCTAAGAAACTTAATTAAATAAAATAAATCTTCTTAATCGTGAAAATTGATCCCTATCATCATCTTGGGCTCAAGTATAGTCAACCTTGATTCTTTAAAAGTATGTTTACTTAGATCAAAGATAAACCCATAAAAGGTAAATACATTGATCTTACAACATCTTTGCTATGTTTGAAATAGAATCGATTGCCTTCGTTCCTTCTACTCATCATGACCTATCAATCATGAGAACACCATAATGGGTACTCAACTTCTATAATGACACACAAGCAACTACATTCACTACTTGAACCTATAATTGCTTATATATTACCACACCACCATCTGTATTACCTTCTACTACAAAATCATCTTCAACTAGTTCATCTTTTTATTATTTCTTTAGCATCAATCTCAAGTGCACTCTCAACATCCATATCCATAATACTCCTTTGAACCACTATAAAATATGGAGAAATTTGTTTTTGAACAACTGCTGAAACTTTTGGCTCATCTTACGTTATCTTTATCAATAATCATAGAAAAATCATCTACAACCCTTACTTCAAATTCATTTGGACATTAGTGTTCAAGATACCACTGACCCAAACATTTGACACACTTTAAATCCCAACTCCTTTCCTTTTAGTCATATGCTCTTCAGCAAATCAATTTTTCAATAATGCATTAAAAATGCTTATCTTGTTGTTGTATCATAGCACATGGCTCTACCAAGATAGTTTTAATACTTCTATTGAATTGAGTAAGAGATTGCTGTAAATAGGTTTCATTGGGTGTTATTCTTCTCATATATCCAACTAGAAAATTCAAATAATATATTCCCCTCTCTTTGTTTTTCTATTTTTTAAATTCAAGAAAAGTAAAAGAAATAAGAAATAGTGAACTCCTAGTCATAATATGTGCTCATATATTACAGTGACACAAAATAGGTTTTCAATGAAAGATCTATACATATTTAAAAAAGAGAAAAGAAAATCTATGAAATGTAGGGATTTTGTGTGTTTAAGGTTTAAATTATGGGGCAAAAATGAAAATTCAATTTTGGACATGACACACCAAAATCAAATCCAACTAGTTGTTTTGCTTAAATTTAATTGATATGACTCACAATTTGTTAGGAAAGATAATGTCCTATAACAACATAATGTTAGATATGAACAAGAATTAAATTAATTAATTGATATGAAGCATGATTAATGAACCTAAGGTGCATTTGTCACAATTCTCATGGAAAGCCAACAATAAGAAAGATGAATAAGAATTTTAGGTTTCAATTCTGTCTCCCCTAAATAATGCCATGTTACAAGCTTATATATCGAATCTCCTAACAACCCTATTGCAGATATAAGTATTTATATTTCAAAAGGAAATGATTTTAGTCTTATTCCATATTACTTAAAACCACAACTTTACCTTAACTTATTAGCCAATTCAATCTTATGGGATTATAAAGAGCAAGTGAAAAAGGATTTTGAGTACGAGAATTAAGTTAAACGTCTGAATCTAGTGCAAACTGGTGGGTCTCCACACCCCCTTCCCCTTCTCTTGTTAATATCTTCTTTTCAAAAAAAAAAAAAAAAAGGACTATATCTAGCACATTTCAAGCTTTAATACACTTATATACTGAACCTCCAAACAACCCTATGGGTATAAGTGCAATATTTAAAAAAAAAAAAAAGACTCCAAACATTAATCAATCCATACATGAATAGCATATCACATCGACCTAAAATGATAATATATAACCTAACTACTAAACTTAAAAAAAATAACTTAACAAAATAAATCTACTTGATTATAGAAATTGATAGACTCATTTGTCATAGTCAATTTCAATCAAAGAGTTCATAATTAAAGCCAATTTGACCAATTTAGTCAAGAAGCAGCAAAAAGACTCGTTGATATGAAAGAAGAAATTTTAACTGAAATAATGAGTTGCTTTCCCATGCTCAAGCTTCAAACTTGTAAATAGGAGTCCTAAACACTTTGTAGAGGCATCTACAACATTCATCTTTTCCCAAATCATCCCAACACTTACTTATTCTCTATAAATCTTCAATCGGCAAGTTCCTTATGTCTCTCTTTGATTTTTTTTTTTTTTTTTATCCAAGTGAAACTCAAAGAAAAGTAAGATCATTGGTATTGTTCATAACTCTAAACATTGAAAGCCCTTCGTTTGATGCCTTGAGACTCTGCCCACCGAGGTGTTGCCTACTTTAACTACATGTTGCATGGTTTTATCCTTTGGTACTAGCACTTCTCAGGAGGTCACGCATCTTCTGATTGCTCTGTTTAAAGTACGCTTAAATTTGGATTTTCAATGGACTTCAGGCCATTACACCAAAAAACATTTATGTGATTAAAGTTACACCATATATATTTAAAGGGTATCACATGTTTCCCCACTTATAGAAACTAAATCGTCGTCAATTTCGTCACACAGGTTCAAAATCACATCAGGCAGTGAAAACACATTCCTCTACTTTGGCTGGTGATCTACTCCACTACCACCTATAACACCCCAGAACTTTTCCCATCAAGATATTGTCCGCTTTGACCACGCACTACATGATTTTGTCATTTGGTGCCAATGCTTCCCATGAGTTTACCTATTTTAGTATTGCTTTATCCAGAGCACGCTTAACCATGGAGTTTCAATGAACTTTAAGCCATTACTCCAAAAGGTATCTTTGTAATTACAGTTCCATCATCTATATTTAAGGGGTATTACACTCTGTCTAGTCAAATTTTCATCTATGTTTGAGCTTCTAGTTGAAGCTTGACTTAAGTTTAGCTTAAGGGTCTTGTCTTTCAATGTTTCCAGTAAAAAATCAAAGCCTTGCAAGCATCTAATCGCAAAATCAATTGAGTTTATTTTCGTATTATTTCTGCTACCGTCCTAACCTATTGTCCAGTTGGCATAAAAGGTAAGCTTCTTCTTCTTCTTTTCTTAAAAAAATAAACTAAAAGGAGAAAACATATAAAAGAAAAAAAAAACATTTTCGTTAGTGAATTTTATCTTTGTTATTATTTTTCTTTTAAAGTATAAGTTAACAAAAATCATTAGAAATCATAAAACTTAGCAAAAAAATTGAAAAAGCTAGAAAGGAAAAGCTACTTGTAATGTTTGTAAGTCATGAAAAAAGAAAATTATTTTATAAAAAGAGTAGATAATGAGTAGTATTCTCTAGTTTTTTTTTTTTTAATGATTTTCTTTTATATTGTAAAACCTTTATTACTTTAATAAATCTTAATTCCCATTCAAAAGATATCAATAATAATAATAATAATTGAGACTTCAAGTTATGACTTTTTGTAAAGGTTTATTTTTACATGTGTAATATAATGTGCTCACAATTTATTAATTGTAATGGCTTCTAATAGATTGAATTTACTAGAAGCTATTATACCGTGTGTGTACTCGTTATATAATGTTGGTCCTAAATAATAACCAAGAGAAGGGAGGGAGTGTGAATTTGTTTTTTAAAACAAAAATCTTAACTTTAATTTTTCGAAACATTCGATACTACCTTAATTAGTTATTTTTAAGTATGGCTTTGAGTTTTTTGCAATCACAATGAATAATGCACGAGAAATAAATAAGAGTACGAAAAGAGAAATTTAAGCAATGATTTATAGAGGTTCCGCCTTGAGTGTCAATCTTCCCTTCTAGCTCTAAGCTAGGGATCCAATATTCCACACTACTATGTTCCACTATCCAATCAAAAAATGATTACAAATAGTGTCATCAATTCACTCTATCAAACTTCATGCTAATACTTAGCTATCTCTAAACTCAAAGTTTAGTTGTAATCTAACTCTCACAAAGTAATCTCAAACAAATGAGGAGTAAAGAATTAAATTCCTCTCAAAATTCAACTTAAGGAATGAAATTTTAAAGTAGCAGTATTGTGCACACATAAGCTAATATTTTGCAGTAAAGAGAGAGTTCTTTTTTCATGCAAGTGTATTGTGTTTTTCTTAGACTTCAGCTAATATATATCTTCACGTCTTTAACAGCTAGATGAGATGAAAATTTGTATATTGAGATAAGATTTGTTTCTGATATTATGCTCCTTATTGTTTGACGAAATCTGCTGGTATATAATATCAATTCTTCCAATAGATAAAAATAAACAAAAATGATCGTTTAAGCAGATATTTGTTCTTGATTTTTACGCACTCGCTGAAGATAATGATTTTTGTGTATATCCAATAATAAAGTTGAATGTTAATCCTTATCTTGTTGTCGATGAGTCTTGGGGCTAATATTTGAAAGTTTGTTGAACAGATTTTGATGAAAAATAACCTTTATACGTTTCAAATTAAAGCAAATTTATATCCCTTAGAAATAGGACCATATCTTTTTTTTCCATAATCTTCTTCAATTTTAAATTCCTTTTGCTGTTGAAACACAACCTTGTTACTTCACAAATAACCAAATTTAACAAAATAAACGTTTCTTGACAAATCTGAAACAGATTTCAAGCTTGACTTTAGAAACTTGAACATGCTATCAAAAATTAACTCTTCAAGGATAAAACTTTAATAAGATGTAAACTTGAATCCTTTGGATATTTTAACCAACTTTGTGGAGCATCTTTTAATGCATTACCCAAATACATCCAAGTTTGGAGCTCATCTTCAAATTGATTAAAAAAATGAAGAAAACTCGATCTACAACTTGCTATTCGTAAATCAGTAGATTTTGTCTGTGCAATAGGTACTCTCTAAGTTACCTTATGAGTATTGTAGATTTCTTCACAAGCTTTCCAAATAGATTTTGAGTTACTCTCTAGGAATCTTTCTTTGATGAACTTCGTTTATAAAACTTCTAATCAACCTTAATTGATCAATTTAGTCTTCTCATATATTTTACACGTGAAAGTTGTATACTCAATAACTTTATGAGTAAACATTTATACATGTTTTGTTATCATCAAAACCAAACTAGGAGACTTAACACTCTTCCCTTTTTTTATGATAACAAAACATTATACACAATATATATATAAATGACTTAATTATGAAAAAATAATATATATATATATTGTGTACTTTTTTCTCCCATTTTTGTTATCATGAAAAATCAAATTTGAATATTTGAAAACTATTTTCTTTTAAAGTAATTTTCTTTTAACTTTCTCCCCCTTTACATTTTTCTTTTAGAAAAAGCTCTCACTTAATATGATACCAATTGATTTTTTAATTTTGTTTGAATGAAATATTAGATTTCAATTATTTTCATGTTAAAACATGGAGAGCAAATGAGAAAAATGGGAAATCATAATCAAGGGAGTTAGAATAATAATTCAATTTCTTTACACTTTTTCTTCTTATTTATGAAAGGCACTTTCTCTTCTCTTCTACTCAAGGCAATTATTGATTATGATCATATCCATTTGTCCTTTGCCCCAAATCGAAGTCACTAACAAACACGTTATACTTTCTTACAAACCCATACAAGTTTGGGTCTGCTAAGAAGCATGATTGTATTTTGTCTATTCTTTTCTTGTCGATCATTGAGCTTGTTTCTTTTCTAAAAACAATGTTTTTTAATTTGTCCAACTTTATTGCAAAAGCAACACACATAACATGATGTATTATACCTTTGATTTACCCGATTCGGTGATTTTGTCTTGGAGACCACCTATCATATCCATACATGTAGTCTCTGCTATATACTCTAAATGGATACTTATGTTGTTGAAGATACCTTCTGAAGTATCCTCTGTTGTTACTATTCAAGTTCTTTTTAACAAGTTTCTTATTTCAATAGATTCATTATTCACATGTTCACTTCCTTTTACAAATACAGTCTTTTTCTTAACATTAGATAAGCTACCATGTTCATATCCAAGCCTATGTTTAACACTTGTAGGTCTTTAACTAGATATGAGTATGTTTAACTTTTTATCACTTTCATAAAATTTATTGAAGGTGTTTTTGATTGACTATGATAGGTCTTCTACTCTTACTTTTAGATCTTTAATTTCTTCCTTCAAAACACCATTTTCTTTTCAAAATTTTCATAACTAACATGCATCTTTTCGTTATCATTCTTTAATATATCATTCTCATTAGCTAGTAACTTGTTTGTTTAAATTAAGACACCCTTTCATTTTTCAAAGCATTATTTTCTATATATAACTTAGATTTCTTTATATCAACTTTTTTTAGAGCCTTTAGTAGCTTTTCATTCAGCATACGTTTCATTATCAGACATACTAGCTTTAGATTCGCAGTTTACCTCAGATGTATCCATCAAACATAGATTGGCTTCCTCTTCATCTTCACTTACAACCTCTAGTCACCTTTTACTGTCTAGGTCACTCAAAGTTGCCATCATTGCTCGATTTTTCTTCTTGAATTTTTCCATCTTCTTGATCAAAGTTGGGCATTTGTATTTTAAGTGTCCAGTTTCTTGCATTCATAACATATTATCTCCTTTTTCTCCTTCTTTTTATCATTCTTTTGTAACTTTTCCCTATATCACATCTATGGCAATTAATATCATATTTTTTATACTTAACAGAAATGTTATCTTCTTGTTTAGAAACTTATGAAAACGTTGAGTCAATGAGTTAACATCCTCATCTTCATCACTTGTTTCCTCTGATTAGAAATCTTCAACAGCCACTTTCTTTACTTTAAAAGTTATTGTTTTCTTGTTACTTTCAAGTTCTCGAGTGATGTTGAGATGAGATTTGTAGCCATTAACTTTTCCTTAATTAATTGAGCGTGAGCTTGTTTAGGTCTTGTGCCTCTTCTATGGCTATCTTCTTGGCGTCCCATGACATAGGCAAAATCCTCAATATTTTCCTAACAAGATTTGGATCATCCATTTTCTTTCCAAGAGATGTTAGTTATTAGTTATAACAGTAAAACGGTTAAATGCATCCTTGATTTTCTCTTCCGATTTAATTTTAAATAATTCATATCGCTGCAGCAAAGCATTGATTTTTATTTTCTTATTAGTATCGGTTTCTTCATATGTTCAACAAAGTATCTAAATTTCTTTAGTTGTATCGCAAGAAGAAAGCAAGTAAAATTCAGTTTGTACTATAATAGTGAGTAATAGATTCTTAACCTCATTATTTTTCTCAACAAGCTTCGGTTCAGCCTTAGTAAACTCAGCACAATTTGTTCTTGTCACTTGATCATCTCCAACAGTGATCACTTGCCATGAAGCATAGTCATTAGCCTTTATATAAATTGACATGCACATTTTCAGTATAAATACCTCGTGCCATTAAAATATGGAGCTCGATTGATTGCAATGTTATTCTCAACCATCATGAAATGGATCACTCAATTAAGTAAAAGAGACCCACTCTTGTACCAATTGTTGGTCTCAAATAGTAACCAAGGGGGGTGGGGGTAAATTGATTTCTTAAAACAAAAACTATAACTTTGATTTTTCTAAACTTTAAAAACTACCCCAATTAGTTATAATAAAGTATGACTTTGAGTTTCCTTGCAATCACAATGAATAATTACAAGGATTTATAGAGGTTCTCCCTTGCATGTTAGTCCTATCTTCCAGCAAACAGAGGACCCAGTATTCCATACCGGTATGTTCCACTATATCCAATCAAAAAATGATTACAAATTGTGTCTTCAATTCACTCTATCAAGCTCTATGCTAACACTTACCTATCTATGAACTTAGAGTCTATTTGTAATCTAACTCTCACAAAGTAATCCAAAACAAAGAAGGAGTAAAGAATTAAAGTCCTCTCAAAATCCGGCTTAAGGAATGAATTTTAAAGTAGTAGTGTTTTGTATACATAAGCTAATATTTTGCAATAAGGAGAGAGCTTCTTATTTCATGCAAGTGCATTATGTTTTTCTTGGACTTCAACTAATGTATATCTTCACATCTTTAACGGCTATGAGATGAAAGTTTGAATCTTGAGATAAGATTTGTTCATGATATTGTGCACCTTGTTGTTTGATGAAATCTGCCAGTATATTTTATCAATTCTTCCAATGGATAAAAATAAAGAAAGCTAATTGTTTAAGCAGATATTTGTTCTTGATATTTATGCACTTGCTGGAGATAATGATTTTGTTTTATATCTAATAGTAAAGTTGAATGTTGATCCTTATCTTGTTGTAGACAAGTCTTGGGATGATATTTAAAAGTTCGTTGAATAGATTATGATGAAAGGTAACCTCTAATACGTTTCAAATTAAACAAGATTTATATCCCTTAGAAATAGGACCGTATCTTGCTATCCATAATCTTCTTCAATTTTGATTTTTTTTTTTTTTGCTGTTGAAACACGACCTTAGTACTTCACAAATAACCAACCTTAACAAAATAAACGTTGCTTGACAAATTTGAAACATAGTTTAAGCTTGACTCTAGAAACTTAAACTATTGTTAAAAATTAATTCTTCAAGGATAAAACTTTAATAAGATGTAAACTTGAATCCTTTGGATATTTTAACCAACTTTGTGGAATATTTTTGAATGTATTACCTAAATACATTCAAGTTTGGAGCTTGGTCTTCAATTTGATAAAAAAAAATGAAGAAAACTTGATCTACGACTTGCTTTCGTAATTCTGTAGATTTTGTCCATGTAACAGGTATACTCTTCGAGTTACCTTCTAAGTGTTGCAAATTCTTGATAAGCTTTCCAGATAGATTCTGAGTTACTCTCTAGGTCAAATCTTTCTCCGACGAACTGTCTATAAAGCTTCTAATCAATCTTAATTAATCAATTTAGTCTTCTTATATATTTTACACTTGAAAGCTATACACTTAATAACTTTGTTAGTAGATACTTATACATGTTTTATTATCATCAAAACCAAACTAGAAGACTTAACATCTAATATTCGTGTTTAAAGTCATGGTTCACATAACTTTATTTAACATTCAATTACTATCATTAATTATGATACATATATATTTTGTAATAAGAAAATAACAAAAGACTGCAAATTTCCACAAATCGATAGAACCGCAAGTTAGACTTGATTACCTTTACCAAAAAGTAATAGGTAGCTTACATCAATATAACTTGAATGGAAAAGGAGATCACATTCACAACCAAGTCTTTGCAATCGGATTATAGATTTCCAACTTAACCTTTTAGATATCTATGATAACTGTCATAGGGTTAAATGACACTCGGTCATAACAATCTTCTCCCATCCCCTTTTTATAGGATTGCCTGCAAAACAATCTACCAGGGAGTGAGCAAAATTAGGGCTCAATGAAATGGGAGTGCAATAGTCTTGTTATCACATCAAGCACAACCAAGTTATCAATTATATGCTATGCATGAATACGTATATACAATGCAACATCGCATGAAGTATTCTAATATCTAGCATAAAGTTCAAGGTATATACTGTCCCGACCCTAACCTTTGGTTAGGGAATTACTTGTACCATTGGTGTTCAGGTCATTTAAATAAACTTCTTCACTCACAAGTCTCAGGTTAGCCTTGCTCAAGATACCTTAAATGAAATTTTAAATTGGAATACCCAATAGTGTTTTTACAAAAACTCATAGACATCGTAAATGTAGTACAAGCACCATAAACTTATGATAGGGACCGTAACAATGAATAGAGCATGCCCTTAGCAACATGCAACCTCCCTAAGTCTCTCAGTTTCGTATAAACAAGGTAGAGGAATTGATCATGCTCGTGTTATCATATCCAAGTTTATACATTTAGTTCAACTCGATTGAACTTGATCCCTCCATTGGAACAGGTCGGTTCAACCCCCAATTCACCCATTGATTCTTAACCCTCTAGCATGTCTGGGTTAAGGCTCCAAACCGAGTTTGACAACATTGATAATACATGTGATGGGATTCTAATAATATTGTATGTCTAAGATGGTTCTCTTAATACTTAAACGCAATCCAAAGTAGGCTTTAGATACCTTAAATGAAGTCTTAAACAAACTTTATTTCCTATTTCCATCCATCATGTGATAGTGATAGCCTTTAGTCATGCAAAATACCATGCTATGTGTATTTGATTTTACTATGGTTTTGTCTTCTACCTTTGTATTATCCAAATTTTTTGAAAAATTCAAAACATGAAAGTTATAGAGCTATTTCTTAGCTTTCCTTAACATTTTAAATCACCTTAATCAGAATTTAGACGAGAGAGATATGCTCCAAATATGGTACAACATTTAATTGCAAAACATGGATATTAAGGAAACCGACTTGCCAATTCAAGTTAGTATGGAGTATGGTGCTAGCTTACGAGTGCTCACCTTCTATATCTTCGTATTTTTAAAAATATAACATACCATACCTTAAAACATAGCTTATGCATGTTCCAAACATAAAAAAAAGTGCATCATATAAGATATTAAGCAAGCAACATAGATCAAAGCATTATTCTATCGCAAGAACAAACAATCACATGTTGTATATAATAGAATTTCTCACTCATCTTCACCATATCACAAACTAGTCAATATACCCATCATAAGGATTCATGTAACTTATATATTTACCTAAAACATAATGGAAAGCACCCGTCTAAACATAAAAAATCTAAGCATATAAGTTTAAATCAAAGTTTAACGGGAAAATAATTGAAATTTAATGGAATCATTAAAGTTTGCAGTTTTGGCAAACTATCTGTCATCCTCACTCACACTATCACGGAGTAGATAAGACCTTGCAAAGTCTATTATTGAATTGTAGAGCAAATATCACAATCACCATTTACGTTAAGGAATTGAAAATGATTGAGGAGTTTATAAAGTAATTGTAAAGTTCTTTGAAGATGATGTATTTTTTGAAGATGATGTGTTGATAATACGAAAAGGAGACAGAGAATCTGGTTTCTATAACGAACACTTTCCTTCAAAGTAATTTTGGGAGGCGGTGCGAAAGAATTTTGGACAAAGCTATTATTCGAGTTCAATATTTTTTCTTCCTTCTTTATGTTTTTTCCCTTTTTTTTCACAGAACCATATTTATTTGTTGTATCGTATCTAACATTCTTTCGCATTCCTATTTGTTTATATTTCGTTTTTCCTTATATGATTTTGCTGTTCTCTGCTATAGAAAAATAAAAAGTAGAAAAAGGAAAAAGCAAAGTTAGAAGACTTCATCGGTATTTCTTTATTACTTTTCGGATAATTATGGGGAACTTGCAAATTATCCTTGAATTTTTATTAATGTGCGAATTTACTATTTTAACTTTCAAAATAAGTTTTTAATCCCTTAAACTTTTAAAAATTAACACAATTAGGAATGATTAAAATTTTTCATAAAATTATGAGATAAATCCATACATAGATGAAAGTTTATGTTATAAATTCATACATAGGTAAAAGTTCAAGAGAATATTTTACAACTTATCCATTTTATTTTAATGAAAAATATTAAGTGCCTTTAATTGTACTAATTTTTAAAAGTTTAATGAATCCAAAAACTCATTTTGAAAGTTCAAAAGATAAATATGTATAAGTAAAAGTTTAGAAGGGTAATTTATAATTTTTTTCTAAGTATATTTCATAGGTTCTTGTTCATTACTTTTGTAAATTTTTGTTTTTTTTTTTTTAGATCTCGTTTATATATTTTCTCATTTTAGATCCTATGTACATCTGATCTCACTGTTATATATTAGGCCCAATATGTTATATATTAGACCTCGTGTAATATACATATATTTTTAATTTTCTATCATTGTTCTTTTGTTATGAATATGTCACGATTTTTCCTTTGAATGAAATTGATTACTTGACTTTGTCAATCTTCCGTGATTATTTTATGTCATCGTGGCTACTCAAGAATGTAAATGTTTTTCGGTCGAGACATATGATTATTCTTCCTCTAGTTGAAAAATAAAATAATCTTTATCCGTGTAGTACTCAAAGCATCTCCATATAATATATAACCTATTGTGACACATCTTTAATAAGGCCAGCATTAACGCCAGGTTCCTGGCCTGGGGAGAAAACGAGGGCGAAGAATTTCACGTGTGATTCTTTAATGTTAAAGTATGCTTCCTAATAAAATTGGGGTCTTTAAAAAAAGACACCAAATAACTAATACTTTATTTTTTAAAATATATTTTGTGTATGGTTTTTATTATGTCGATCCTTAAAAATAATATAAATAAATATTAAAAATTATTTTTTAATATCTTTAGGGGTAAAATTAAAAATTTCTTAAAAATGAAAGTTTCTTAAGATGTTGATGTAGTATCTAGGAATACTAAACGAATCCTTAGGATTAAAGATGATCTATAAGGATACAATACTTGTTGGTTACAAATATACAACCCTATTTTAATTAGTTACTCTCTCGATAATGATCAAGCAAATCACACTTCTTTAATAATGCATTTAGTTTTCAATGTTTTGATTAAGTATTAGTATTTTATTATATGGCATATTATAATCTCATCTTTTTTTAATTATATATGTGTAATGTATCATACATAATTTATAACTACATATACTTAAGATAATATCTATTTTAAACATAACAACTACATAGAATAGCCATTGGTTTTTAAACTAGTGGCATCCAATTCAAGTCCCCATACTTAGGTACCGAGTTTGATTTTCCATGTTAGCATGTTATAATGGCCTTAGGTGGCTGATCTATAATAGCTCTTATGACTCACCAAAAAATAAAAATAAAAAACTACATAGAATAATACAGAATATTTAAAGTCTAACAAAATTGATGTTTTTATATGTATTATTAATTAATAAATAAATTGATAAAAGATATGGTTTTGGTTTAAACAGTCAAGTCACAGATTTAAGTTTTCATATAAGATTAATAAATCATTCGAGTCAATAATTGAAGTGTGTTAGATATGAATCCATTTCAACACAAATATAAGACACCGTATGATAACACGAATTGCAAAAGCTACACAAGAATCAAATAAAGGGCGATTGCAAAAATGATTCAAGTGTCTTATAGAGAACCAAATTTAGAACTCATTATTTCTCTTGAATCAAACTAGTAGATAAGCTGGCATTACCCATTTGCCAACTAAGTAAAGATAATGGAATCTACATTTACGACGAGGATTCAGGTATTGGGTTTCTCGAATTTGTAGTGTCGTTTTAATATACAAAGTTTATTAGAGCAGTCATGATACACCTTTTGTTATTTCACTAGATGTTAAGTTTTATTTTTCGATTACTTTTTATTGGATTGATGCAAAAGTCAAAATTTATATTTTTTACCATTTTCTTATGATAATTTAGGCCTGAGAAATCCAGGTCAATTAAATAGGTGAGTCAACAATTTTTATTTTTATTTTTTGGTCTTTAAGTAAACAAAAGTATTGGGACTAGTAATATTTAAAGTTCACAAAACATGTATCTATAATTTATCAATGGATGTAAGCTTAAAATTTTTCAAAATCAATATATTTGTAATATTTGAAGTTTATAAGAAAGGAAAAAAAAATGCAAATGACCCCTAAACTTCAATCTTGACTGAATTCACTCTTTGAATTTTTAAATGTCACAAATCACCTTGCTGAACTTTAATAAACAAGCAAATAAACCCCTAAAAATTTAAAATGACCTAAAATTTGACTTTGGTATATAAACTCTCCTCAAACTTATCTAAATATATTTTAATATCCCTTAAACTTTAATTTCTGTGTATTTTTATTAAATTAAGAAAATTAAGCATTTTTTATTTTGTCAATTTATTAAAAATTGAAAAAATATTTGTAACATATAGAATTAGATAAAATAAGTATATATGTATTTATATCAAAGTCTAGCAGGCTGTTTATAACTTTTCCTATAATCGATATATCCAGGATTTATCCAAGAAAATGTATACTTCATTCAAAAATCAAAAAGAGAATGAGGAGAGTGACCCAATTATTTGTGGTCCCCGAGTCTATCGGCATCCAGGTTCAGAATTAGGAGCGCAGACCTTAGCTAGCCCCTAGCCCCTAGCCCCTAGGGAGTGAGTCAGAGTGATTCTTTAATTCAAATTTTGTGGCTTCCATCATCCATGACTGAATTAGTAATACAATAATTAAAGTGAGATGTCATTCCTGAATCTGATTGTTCTTTTGCATTTGAAATATGGTAAGGCTTTATTATTGCACTAGCTAGTGGTGGTCCGGGTTCCTGTTAACTTTTAATTTATTTTAAGAAAAATATTATTTATTTTTTCATTACTATAAAAGCTAGTCCTATTTCTTTCAACTGTTTTTAATCATTTTGATATTTTATTATTATTATTTTTAAATAAATATTTATCAAAAGATAAATATAAATAAAAATAAATATTTTTACTCAAATATAAATAAAATACTGATACAGATTAGATATAAATTAAATACAAATAAAAATTTAAATAGCCCAAACAGGACTATATCAAATATGGTGAGCAGTATATTTGAAGATCGTTAATCCAACAATAGGACTACTAGAAATTTTTAAACTAACCAAAGATTTTTAGGCCTTCTTTAGCCATGAGGAAATTTGTCAAGTTTTCCGTAATCCGATTGAAGTAGAAATAGTTAAAATTATTTTTAAAATGAACATGAACATGAAAGTAACATCTATTTTTTTCAAATTTTAATAAGAATTATATTTTCTAAGAATCAAAATATTATCTGTTTCCCATTACAAAATGACAATATGATAGGCAATTTCCCATACATGTTCAGCTTTTCTCTGGCAGTGATATAATTACATCAACAAGTAACTATTGGTTAACATGCCATTCCTTGTACTAGATGGGGGAATGGTTTTAATCTTACTAGCATGCATTTAATAGGCTATTTAGTTTGTTTTTTTTTATGTATTTATATGTGATATGTATGAATTTTTTTTTTATTCGCCATTCTGATATGAATGATTTGTATTATCTGTATATCTATACATGACTTTTTTTTTCAATATATTTGTTGATAAACAAAATGATTCAAACTCACATCAAATGGAGGTGAAACCGACAAAATGCGACGAACCAAATAGGCTCTGATTAGTAACATAAATATAATTTATCTAAAAAAGATTTGTACTTACATACTATTTACTTGATCATGTGGTGTATATTGTATCACTGATACAATGCCAATGAACCTTTTATGTTACATTTAACAACATTCACAGATTTAATTTGGTTAAATAAATTTATAGGATTATCTATCAATTTCTCATCCAAAGTTTTAAGTAATATTATCGATATGAACAGGCTAAAGATAAATTCCATGAAATAACCGCAATGGGTGTTGTAATATTTTGCAGGGGCTATTGCCATCAGACTAAGGCCATAATTTCGGATAAGCCAGGACCAAAATATCTGATGATGAGTTGATAAATCGCATTCATGGGTAAAATCTTACCCGATATCTACTTCATTTTCCCTGTTGATTTGCCCTTTCCATTTACTTTCGTCCTTTAAAGTTACTGGCATATCTATTATTCTTACTTTAAAAGCATGTGCCCCACTTGCTTAGCTATTTTAATCGTTGAGCTGAGCATTATAGGGTTAATACGCCGTTTCATTTGCTTTTAAGGGTCAGTATATTTTATTTTTTATTTTTATCATTTTTAAATAGTTATTTATTAAAAAAAATATGCAAATGATAACAGATATTTTTATTTATAAACATATTAAACATCTTATATATGGATAAAATACAAATAAGTGTTAGATTATAGATCTAACCTATATAGGTCTATAACCAAGGAAATGCTAAGTATATTACATATACTTAGAAGAAGATTTAAAAAAATAAAGAAATTTGTGCAAAACAAAGAAGTTGAAATATTGTACACTAACCATAGGGGATCAAGGCTACCAGCCTTGAATAATAGAAAGCCAGCGTTAGAATTGAGAATTTTTTTGCTAAGAGCAGCCTGTTGTCAGGGCCGGCATTAAAGCCCTGAGCTAGGTGGATACGCCATCAACGTAGGAGGAAAAGCCATCGATGTACGGAATGATATTCAACAACAACGTTTCCAAAGCCGCCAGCCTTTATTTTAAAAAGCCAATCTATGTTGTGTGCGTGCTTTCCATTTGTTTTTTCATATAAATACTCCTTATTTGTCTTAGAATATCATCTTGGCTATTCCTAAAATCTAGAAAGAGCTCTAGAAAAGAAAGACTTGTTGTTGTTGAAATCCATCGTTTGTGGTGAAGTTTTTTGTGATCCACTAGTGATATCTAGTGAAGAAAAAATGTGTATCCCATTATTGTTAATAATGGAAGAATTATTTGTGTAGCGATCCCGTGGTCTTTCCTCAAATTGAGGTTTCTCATGTAAAACCCAAGTGTTGTTATTTTTATTCTATAATTTCTATTTATTGTGTTGTGATCGCTATAGGTAGGAGAAAAAATCATCGTGATGGTTTTTAGGTTACTTGGGACTTTTCCTAATAAATTGTATTAAAGCTCAGTGTTGGAATAAAAAAAAGGCTAAGATTTTGCCATTTGAATTGCAAGCATGGCTGAACCATTAAGTACGATGATTAAATTGAATTCATCGAATAATTCAATTTAAAAGGCTATGATGAAAGATCTATTGTATTGTAAAGATCTCTATTTATCTTTAGGCGGTGACAATACGAAACCAAAAGATAAATTTGATGAAGATTTGGCAATCATGCATAGAAAAACTATTGAATATATCCGATAATAGATTAATCACAATATATGTCATCATGTTGCTCAAGAAACCAAAGCTGATGTTTTATGGAGGAAATTGGAATCCATGTATGAGAGGTAGACTACCTTGAATAAAACCTCCTCAATTAAGAGAGCAGTGAATTTAAAGTATAAGGATAGATCTAATATAACAGAGCACTTGAATGATTTTCAAGGTCTTGTGAATCAACTATCTGTTATGAAGCTTGTGCTTGAAGATCATATTCAAGCAATTTCATTATTGAGTTTACTGCCTAAAAGCTGGGACACATTTATGGTATCTATTAGTAATTATGCTTCAGATAGAAAGCTCATCATTGCAATGATGAAAGACAGCTTGATGAAATGCTTTAACTGTGACAAGCCCAAGTCATTTCAAGAGAGAATATAGACTATGGAAGAGAGAGAAAGGTAAAGGTAAAGGTAAAGAAAAAGATGAAGACACAACTGCTGTTGCAGCAGGTGATTAGATAGTTGTTGCCCGGGATGAAGATTGTGCTAGCCTTGTAGGTCATGATAGTGACTGGGTTATTGATTCTAATGCTTCATTTCATGTGACAACATATGATGAATTTTTCTCATCCTATGTTGTTGGTGATTATGGCAATGTTAAGATGGGAAATAATGAGACATGAAAAATCATGGGCATTGGAAATGTTGTTTTAGAGACTAATACCGGTCGCAGGCTCATTCTAAGAGATGTTAGATATGTTCCAGATATCTGCCTAATGTAAAAGGTACTTCTCTAAAAGCTTGCATTGATTATTTTATTGGTAAACAACATAGGGTTGTATTTTGGAATAATCCCCTGCTAGGGAATCTCATATACTGGATTTGGTTCACACTGATGTGTTATATGAAAGACAGGTCAGTAAGTGGTACTCTTTATTTTGTCACATTCATTGATGATCACTCTAGGAAGTTCCAATCATTTGCTTTAAAGTCCAAAGTTCAGGTTCTGGATGTGTTTAGGCAATTCCACACTAGAATAGAAAGAGAAACAGGAAGACAATTGATATGTATCCGAGCAGATAATGGAGGTAAATACAGAGGACCGTTTGAAGAATATTGCATAGATCATGGGATTAAACCAGAGAAGATAGTTCTAAAGACCCTATAGCGTAATGGTGTTGCAAAGAGAATAAATCGCACTATCACAGAAAGAGTGAAGTGCATGTTATCTTATGCCAAGTTGCCTAAATCATTTTTAGGTGAAACTATAAGGACAGCTGTCGACTTGATAAATCCATCTCCCTCTTATGCTCTAGATGTAGATATTCCAAAGAGAGTTTGGATAGATAAAGATATTTCTTATGAATACTTATGTGTGTCTAGTTGCAAGCCATTTGTGCATATTCCTAAGGATGAAAGAGCAAAACTTGATACAAATTCAAAGCAGTGCATTTTTCTAGGTTATGCACATGAGTATGGGTAAAAATTGTGGGATCCAACTGAAAAGAAGATTGTTAGAAGCAGATATGTAGTCTTTTCTTGAAGACCAAACTATTGAAGATATAGAGAAGCCAAAAAAAGACAAATTCTTCAGCCAAGGTGATACAAATGTAGATCTAGTGCCCTCACTTGAAGATTGTAATGATGGGGAAGATGTGGAAGATTCTATCAGCAAATTGAATTGAGGAGATCTTTAAGAGATCGAAGACCATAGGTGAGATACAATCTAAATCATATTGATTGATAGGGAATAACCTAAATGTTATTAAGAAGCCATGGTACATGAGCAGAAAAGAGAATGGGTTAAAACTATACAAGACGAGATGAAATCCTTATGTGAGAACAAGACATATGACTTGGTGAAACTGCTAAAGGGAAAGAGACCTTTGAGAAATCAATGGGTATACAAATTGAATACTGATGAAAATAGCTCACAAATAAGGTACAAGGCAAGATTGGTTATGAAAGGGGTTCAGTTAGAAGAAAGGGGTTGATTTTGACAAAATTTCTCACCAGTGGTGAAGATGTCTTCCACTTAGGCTGTACTTAATATTATAGCCAATTTAAACTTGGAAATTGAACAACTAGATGTGAAGACGACATTCCTTTATGGTAACTTGGAGGAAGAAATCTATTTGGAGCAACTTGAGGGGTTTAAGGTCTACGGGAAGGGGCATCTTGTCTGCAAATTGAAAAAGAGCTTGCATGGGCTGAAACAGGCTTCAAGATAGTGGTATAAGAAGTTTGACTCATTTATGATTGATCAGGGTTATACTAGGACTGCATCGAACATTGTGTATCCATAAAGAAGTTCCAATGGTAAATTTCTTATACTTTTATTATATGTTGATGACATGCTGATTGTTGGCCATGATGCCAAGCATATTCAAGATATGAAAATTGCACTGAATAAGTCTTTTGCAATGAAAGACTTAGGACCTATATGCTAAATTCTTAGTGTCAGAATCATTCGTGATAGGAGGAGCTAGAAAATTGTGGTTATCATAGGAGAGATACCTAGAAAAGATGCTGGAGATATTCAACATAAGCAAGGCAAAACCTGTTTGTTCTCCACTCATAGGTCCCTTCAAACTCGGTTCTCAATAGTGTTCTAAAGTGTGGCAGACAAAGAAGACATGAAGAAGATACTGTATGCTTTAGCAGTTGGGAGTCTAATGTATGTAATGGTGTGCGCTAAACCAGATATTGCTCATACTATTGGTGTGGTTAGCCATTATCTCTCGAATCAAGTAAAGAGCATTCGATCGTTGTTAAATGGATTCTAGAGTATCTCAAGGGCACTTCCAAGTTAACTTTGCAATTTGGTGATAGCAAACATGTACTAGAAGGGTTTTCAGATGCTGATATGGTTAGAGATTTTGATTCTAGAAAATCTACTTCAGGTTATCTGATTACATATGCAAAGGGAGTGATGTCTTGGCAATCTAAGTTGCAAAAATGTATTATACTATTCACCGTTGAAGCAGAATATATTATTATGACTAAAGCCTACAAGGAAGTTTTGTAGATGGAGAAGTTTTTAGAAGAACTGGGTCGAGAGTAAGAAGACTTGAGGGTGCTTTGTGACAGCCATAGTGCTATACATCTCAATAAGAATCCAACATTCCATTCCATATCCAAACACATCGATGTCAAGTATCATTGGGTTTGAGATGTATTGGAATCAAAACTTTTAAAGTTAGAGAAGATTCATACTAATGATAATCCTTCAGATATAATGACCAAAGCTTTATCCAAAGACAAACTTTTTTGTTGCAATAGACAACTGGTGTGATAGAATCCCCCATATAAGTTGGAGGGGGAGTTTTTTGGGTACCCTTATGGGTCTATAACCAAGAAAATCCTAATATATTACATATACTTAGAAGAAGACTTGGAAAATAAGGAGATTTGTGCAAAACAAATGAGTTGAAATATTATACGCTGGCTACTACGGATCAAGGCTACTGCCCTTGAATAATTCAAAGCCACGGTTATAATTGAGAAATTTTTTGCCAAGAGCAACCTCGTACAGACTGGCGTTTAACAATGGCGTTTCCAAAGCTATCAGCCTTTATTTTAAAAGCCAGCCTATGTTGTCTGCATGCTTTCTATTTGTTTTTCCATATAAATACTCCTTATTTATCTTAAGGTATCTTCTTGGCTATTCCTAAAACCTAGAAAGAGCTCTAGAGAAAGAGAGGCTTCTTGTTGTTGTTAAAATCTACCATATGTGGTGAAGCTTTTTGTGATCCACTAGTAATATCTAGTGAAGAAAAACCGTGTATCTCATTATTATTGATAGTGTAAGAAATATTTGTATGGTGATCTTGTGGTTATTCCCCAAATTGAGGTTTTCCACATAAAATCTTAGTGTTGTTATTTTTATTATGTAATTTTATTTATTGTGTTGTGATCACTATAGGCAAGAGGAAAAATTGTTATTATCATTTCTAGGTTATTGGGGATTTTTTCTAATAATAAGTTATACATGTAAATTAGATATAGATAAGATACAAATAAAAATCAAACAATCTAAATAGACCGTAAATTAGATGATGTGAGTATTATATTTATGATCTAGCACTCCCCTCACTTGTGGATTACGATTTTGATTTTGACTAAGGCCTATTAAGCGGAAGACTTAATTTTAGTAAAGTTGTAATAAGTGTGCAGGTATTTAAATTCATGACCTCCTACTCTAATACCATTTTAAGGTTAGGGTCACAATTATCTTATCTAAAAAATGTTAGTTTATATATATGATGTGAGCTTCATATTTATGATGAAACAACTCCCAACGACTATTCTTTTATTATAAAAATTATACCATCAGTGATGCTTAGACATTACCATGGACCAGTTCGGCTTTGGAACGGAACCAAAGCCATAACCATGGAAATCGGGTCGGTTCCACAATTCTGGTTATAGTTCTAAAGAACAGTACCGGTGAATATTTATTTTTTTAAGAGTAGACAAAATTTAAACATGATTATTTCATTTAAATACATATATATAATTATTATAATATAGAAATATATATGCTTATTATTTAAATAAAATTACATATTTCTAATGTACTTGAATTTATGTTGATTGTGAAGGATTATTGATTGTTATATAATGACCCTTGTATGGCAAAAAATATATATTGAACCTTGAATATGAGTTTTGAGTTAAGTAATCAAGTATGAGATTGTTGGCTCTTGGTAGTGGTGACAATTGTGAAATCTTGGAATTTTTGAATTTGTGTTCTTGGGATTTATTGATCATATTGAATTCTTTAGGCTTGGATCTTAGAATTTTCATGTTCATGTTCATGTTCTTATACTGGATAAATTTCATTTGTAGTACCTAAATGTTTTGGTTTGTAATAGAATAATACTGTAAAAAAAAAAAGAAAATTGTACCCAATAGTATCTAACTTCTTAATTATTTTACTTGTGATACCTTTGGCTAGAATTTGGCCATTTCTCTTACCAAAAGCTAATTTGAAAAGGGAACTCAAATGAAAATATTATCCTCTGTCCTAGTTGGCATTTTTTTATTTTTAAATTTCTTTTACTCTCTCCCTCCCTCTCTCCCTCGCCCCCTCTTCTCCCTCTTTACGCTTCTTATTCTTCTTATAATCTTCATAAAAAGAAAAAGAAAAGAAAAGAAAAGACCTAAATCTAAATACCCATTAAAAAAAATTCATTTTTTACTTTCCGACACCTTTGCACCCAACATCGTGCCATCATTGCCTAGGCCTCCACCATCTTCTACGATAATCCTACCACTCTTGTTAATGTGGCTTGAGGAAAAAAAACTATTTATTGGCCATATCGGGGTCTATCATGATTGTAGTGGGATTGGAATTGTCAAAATGACAACATATCCTTCCTCTTTATGAGCTCTAAACGCTTGAGTTCTAGAATAATTGAACTCACACACTTGGTCGATCACGATATGTCAACATTAAGTATCATAATCTTCTTAAAATCCTTCCTCTTGCCTTCTCCATGCATGAATGCTTCCCCCCTCTAATGATGACTCGCAACAAACAAAGTTAGAGTTGGAGTTGATATCTTCACATGTCGTTGCCTTAAGGTAGCCATAATGCATTAGATGAGGATCCTAGAGGATTGTTTTTGGAGGTAGAGTATAAGAACACACGCGAGGTATGATGGTGGGAGGATGGGGATAAGGAGGAAGAGGAGTTTGATGGAGTGAAAGGTTTACACTTGCTCATGTAAAACGCTATGTTTTGGAACTTTTGAGGAGTTGAAGCTGGTAATGGGAGGAGAAGTTTAAAAAGAAAATGGAAAGATAAAAGATAAAGGAAGCAATGATTGGTTGGTGTTGGAGTTTAGGTTTTTGCTAAGAAGAAGTGGCATTGTGTGTGTATGTGTGTATTGGGGGGTGGGGGAAGAGGAGGAGGAGGATGTAGGAAAGTGAAAAGAAAAAAGAAAAAAGACATGCTAGTCAGGAAAGATAAAATAATCTTTTATTCAGGTTTCTTTTCCACACTAGCTTTTGGCCAAAGAAATTGACAAATTCCAGCCAAAGGTACAATGAGTGAAACAATTAAAAAGTTTAGGTACGTTATAGTATGAAATCTTTTTTACGTATTATTTTGTGGCAAATAAAAAAAATTTAAGTACCACGAATGAAACTTATAATCTATGAATCTAATAATGAAAATAGGGGACCATTAATTTACCTTAAAATGTTGATCCTTTCAAGTGTGGTTCTCTTTATACATAGGAGCATCCATATCCGGGTCCTTGACACGATTTCTAGGTAAAGGCCTCACTTTTTTAGGTCTTTAAGAATATAGAGAGTTCCCTTAACTTTTTGAGATCTTTTATAAATGACACCAAAAAGTATGTTCTTTAGAATTTATTATTACGATGTAAAAGTAAGGGTATTGTGTAAAATAAATGAGACCCACAAAAGTATAAAAAAAAAAGGTTAAGGAACTCATGTGAAGACCTTACGGATAAAGTAGTAAAGTCCTTGAAAAAAATAGTTCCTTAAGTGCTGATATAGCATCTTAAGACCTTGCAAATGATTCATCAGATGCAGATCTTTTAAGGATTAATTAATAAGCCTTTAGAATACGGAAGGATGTCACCTAACATGCCTTAACTTACAAAGATCACCTTTCCAAAAAAGGCATCCATGTGTCAAAAGCAAGTAGTTGTAGGATGGATTAATTTTTCTCACATGAAAATTTGCATGCAAATTACACATTTAATGTACTCCAACACACAAGAAAGAAAAAATATAGAGAAAAAGCAAATATCTCTCTAAGGGCTCCTAATAACGAAAAGAAGGAAAGACAATTGCCAAAAGAGTAACTACAGATCATGTTCCTTAACTTCCTTACTATCAATGATAATGGGGCAATCCTATCAAGTGGCATGATTCGTCATCAAGGAAAGACTAGCACGCTACACTAAGGAAAAGATCAAGAGTTAGAACAAATAAGTTTCCTCCATGCAGACTTGTTTTGAAATAAAAGAAAGTTGTCTCGACTCTTTGATGACCTCATTAGGCTTACTCAGTCCACCAAACTTCTACTTGTCTCAGCTCAATGAAGACTTATTGGTTCTAACTTGCCTCAACAAGCCTTTACCTTTCTTGGTTCAACAAAGACCTTGTTAGGTCTAATTCACCTTAATAATCCTCTTTCTTTCAACTCAATTAAGACCCTACTTGGCTAATTAATCCTGTAAGTCGACCATCCATGGCACCATAAAGGTTCCATCCAATCTAACTCACCTTGAAGTCTTTGTTAAGCTATGGCAAGCTAAGAACCTCAACCAACTCAAATATGCCTTAATAAGCCTTGCAGAATTGAGAATACATCGACAACAAACCTACACACTATAGAGTGCCCTCTTCGGATCATCCTTTGTTGACCATAACTCAGTCACAAACTAGCTTAACTAAAGCTTTCAAACCAGCACCTCTAAAATAGGTTTAAAGATTCAATAAAACACTGACCTGCTTCACAGCACCTCAAACTCTAACTAATGAAAGCCCCTGCCTCCCAGAGCTTGAGCCATCTTAGTTAAGGATAATCGTAAGGCTTAAGATTAATAAGCAAATGAGCCTTTGTCCATCATGAAGCTTTCACCACTTAAAAGAAAATGGACAAAGCTTAAGATTGGAAGGACTTAGCATAAAATCTCCCTATTAGAAAGATAGAGGACAAACTTGCTCATAAGACTTGAATACTGCTATTAACTACAAAGCCCTTACCTACAGAATAAGGGCTCCACTTAACATTATTGGTAAAAGACTAAGAATGAACCATCAAAGAAGTCAATATCGTGCAAACCATTTGTAGCTTACACAGGTTCGTTGGCTTAAAGTTAGAAGAGCTCTTCTCCTTTACTTGAATAATTAACACGTAGAGACATGCCTACTTGACTTGCCCACGTATTCCTTTGACTCATTAGCTTGATTGCCTAATGCTCCTTTTAACAATAAATGACTATGTGTTCACATCTATGGGCTTAATTTAGCAACTATATCAGCTATAATAATCAAAGAAACTCGAAAACTTCCAAAATTATTGGCTTAATTGTGGGTCTAAAGTGCAAAATAATTTTTAAAAGGTACTCTATGACTCAAGACGACTCAATGGTTGCTACTAACTTCAACGTGCTTGGCACTAATGTAGTAGACCACTATAGCTAAAACCTTACGCTCAACCTGCACCTTTATTCCATATCTATACTTTAAAAGTTAGGACCAAAAAGGCTCCCAACATTAACTAATTGATAATAGTAGTGGAGGATAAATGATGATAGTTGATTTCAATAGATCTCTAAGCTCAAATGCAACCAACAATGTCTCTTTTTTAGAGGGAAGATTAGATTCAAATCTCTTACCTAAAAGATAAACCATTGCGGTAATGCCTTTTCCAACATGTGGCAGTCACGACTTAAATGGACATAGCCATAATTATACCTAAGTTATAGTTGGACTTGAGGTAAAGACAAGTCAACAAGTATTTAACTTGAACAAGTCAGCCACTTAATATATATACTCGGTTTAAGGACCGAAGGACTTTAAGATAACTTTAGAGAAATTTTTAAGAAGAACTTCAAGATAGAGAAATAGACTCAACTTGTCAGTTTCCACCATAAGTTATCAACCAAATCTTTCTATTTAGATTGGATACAACTTGGTTTACTTCTATCCACTTTTAAATGGTTGGTACTATGTTCCTTACTTCTTAGTTACCTTTACTGACTTAAGCGTTGGAAAACCTGTACTAAGGCTACCTTAATGGCACTTACCCACATTTGTTAAATGTGCAATTGAAATGATATCCACATTAGAGGAGAGCCTATTGGGTTTGGCTCAAGAGTAGTATCTAGATAAGGACCATATACCAATAATGACCATATCCTTAATTAGTTTTATGCAACTAACCATTCACCCATGTGTTCTATCTTTCCTATATATCTTTTCCATCCACATTTTTTACCATATATATAAACCTTATTCTTCCTCTTTAAAAAAAAAAAAAAAAAAACTTTAACAAGCACTGGTATAACACATCAACAGTCCTTCTCTATGGGTAATCTTCAAGACCATTTAGCGCTCAATTTCATGCATCAAATGAACATTAATAAAGACAATGATTGTATTGGTGAAGATGTATCCACAACTAAGGATGGACATACGTATATATATATTTTTTCAATTGCAAGAATGAATGTTGCCAATAACAATATAGAAGTGGAAACCCATACAGGTGTGGACATTAAGGATACATAACTTTCTATAAATCTTGCTAACAGTAATGGGCATGATTTCAAGATCCCATCATAATTTGTTGATTGGATAATGGATGAACATTGATTTCATAGCAATAGATCTTGTTATATGGCGAACAATGTCCCTTGAAGAAACTTTAGCCATTTTTTTTTAGTTTCTTCACGAATTTCAACAATATAGAGATTCATTGCATACCTTATGATTCCCATAGATAATTCAATCTTGAAAGTCTACATTGCTTTAGATATTAAACAGTGCACATATTTCATGATGATTTAGTTAGTAGAAGAAACATATTTATCACCATTTGATGAATTTTTAAGTTTGTTATATATATTGCTTTCATTATTTTGTTTTATAGCTTATTATTATTGTTTTTCTCTTCTTTTTTGAACTTTAAGGACCATATTCCTTTCAAGAAGAGAGAAATCTATTACAAAATTAATCAACAGTTAAGAAAATTAGTTTAACATTGTAATTACTTAACAATTGTTAGATAAAGAGTATAAGATATGTGAAAACTATTGTAAAGTCTTATAGTGTTAGTTAAGAATTCACGAACAAGAAAAGTCAAGAATTAAAGAATTTTTTTCCTCATACAAACTAATTAAGGATGAACAGGTATAAGGTGGGTAGGGCATGAAGCACTATCCCTATCTTACCCTTTAAAACTATAAGGTATTAAATTTTATACTTAGAACCTATTTTGTGACACATTATATCCATCTTATGTACCGTACCTTGTACAGCCTATAAGGTATAGGTATCATGCGAAACTTATTGATTTATTCATGAAATCTCTATACTTTTCTTTTAAAACTTTAAATTTATAGTGTTTGATATGGTTTTATATATTATTTAAAATTACCTTAATTTCTTATATTTATTATAAACAACATGTGACATGGACTTTTAAAGTTAATTTGTTAATATCACAACTTCTGCAAGAAGCAAATCTATTTACGAAATATCCCTAAAATTTAAGTAAGACTAAATTAAAATAATAATAATTAACATGGAATAATATATGAATTTAAATCTTTAATTTTTAGTTAAGCAGTTTATATTAAATAACAAGTTATTTAATTATAAATATCAATTTACATTAGCAAGAATTAATTAAATTAATACCACCGGTGGTGATAATGACATTATGGTAGATGTAATGGTGTTGGTGGTAACATATAATAGTGACATTACTCATAGTATGTAGCTTTTATGGTTTCATCGACAAGACCGTCCTGCTATTAATCTAACTGATAAAATAAATAAAGTAAATTAAATATTAATTATTTTAATGATTCGATCATGATTGGGTATGGTGTGAGTGGTTGAATGGTGATGAGACTATAGAATTTTTCCTCCTAATAGTATGGTGGTGGCTTAGTAGTATGGCGGTGGTAATGATGTTAGCAATATTGAGGTTATTGTGCTAATGACTATGATAAGTATTGGACGAATATTTGTTGTCTCTAAAATATTGTTTTCATTTTGTTCCCAATGTGTTCATGAAATCATAATGATTGCTTGTTTTGTCATAGGAATTTATTCTTTAAATTTATTTGCATGTGACATATAATTATTGTAAGGACATTAATATGATACGGTAGAGATGGTAAATTTACAACCATGAGTATAAGTAGTAATCTAATAGCAGCGAAATCATTGCAGGCGTGGCGTTGCTGGTGCAACGTCGTGATGACCAATTTGGCCAAAAAAGGACGTGGTGATGACCAAGCGGTAAGATGGTGGTACAACCGTACAGGTGCAAGAGTAGTAGTGTGGACTGTGGAGATGGTGGTTGGGGATCAGAAGCTATGCAATCGACTAAGCAATGATAGTTCCGTGAAAATTTATGTTGTCTTCTCGTGTGCTTTGCTAACCAAAGATTACATAAAATAAATTTAACTCGTTTATTTAAGAAAAATGTCTCACAGAGAATATTTTATCTACTTTCTTCTATTTGTTAGACTAAGAATAACCCTTTTCAGTATAAAGCATTTGTGAAAGCATCATCTCAATCAATCAAAAGCATATTCGCCAAAAAAAAAAAAGGAAGAAAGAAATCGAATTATTCTTTTTTAAATAAAAAGCTATTTTCAAATTAGTCACTACAAGAGCTTTAAATCTCATAAAGTGATTTTAATTTTCATTAGAGTTGACTATAAATCATATTTTAAAAATTAAAATAGATTTAAATAAATAAATCAATTATTGGAAAAGTAAAAAAAGAAAAAGAAAAAGAAAAATCTAAAGATATTGCAATTTCTAATCATGGATAAAAACGCTAAAGATTATTATTATTATTATTGCAACAACTTTTGATATTTTCTTATTTATCCCTTTCGCTTTAGTATCCATTCATTTGCCAGCTAAGGGATTATGAATGACGAATAGGACGATTCGATGAAATCCGTGATGTAGTATAGCCATTCTGTACTCATAATTTTATGGTTGGCTACCGAACCTAATGTCTAGTTCACTATCACTTCAATAAATAGCATGGATGGTCCTATACAAATAAGTAATAAAATTAGATAAATCTGGTAAATCGCTTTCCAAATTTTCTTTATAATTTGTTGATGGTCAAATCTCCAATCACTCTATAGTAGTTTTTCACCTGGACTGGACAATTTTGAATCACTTCACTTGGCTGTTTAATGGTAATTAGAATAGAGAGGAGCGAATATTTTATTTTGGTTATTTAAAAAAAAAATTTATAAATGTTAATATTTATATAGAAAGACTTTTAGATAATAAGGACAGACGAATGGTCAAAGTACCCACAAATGATGCAGCATCCCGAAATTGCTTCCTAGCTTCATATTTCAAGTTTTCTTTTCTTCATAGAAAATAATACTATAGCTATAGGATAAATTGTTCCTGATTTATGCCTTTTTCATTTTTATTATTTCTTATATAGCACTTTCATTTTTTTTTTCACAAAATAACTCTTAACTTAAGGAGAATTTTGTTGCAAGAATTAAATAAGACAAAAAAAAATAAATAGTATAGTATAATTAACTTTATTGTGTTTGATCTATACAGTGCTAAACAAAGATCTTTATACTGTCCATTATTTCACATATACAAATATAACACAACAAAAGAATATTATAAAAAATCAGAATCATTACGTGAATTTGAATTGTCTAATAAAAAGAAGATTTGTCTCATCTTCAATATGCTAGCATTTTTTTTTATTTGTTATTCCATACCAAATCTATGACAATATTGAAATGAAGAATTATAATTTTTTATCAAATTAAATCCGAATAAATTTATGTAAACCAAAACCTTTATTCTTTCTTCCTCTAATAACCTCACGACATAACTTAAAATTTTATATGTTTTAAACGTTTTATATTGATTATAAACTTTTCTATTCGTATAAAAAGATTTCAGATCCAGCATAAATATTATAAAACTACAGAAAAAAAGCATAAATATTATAAACTGAAGGAAAAAAAATCTGGATTATCATCATCGCGAGTCGCGACATATCATATTTGTCGTCACTACGAAAAGATTAGAGAACACACATGCGATAGGACGCACTTGTCGGTGCAAATTATTAAAATAGAATTGAGTGAGTAGAATAGTGCAGACTAAGGACTAATATTTTACACGTTCCGTAATGCTTGTTCGGATAGTCGGCCTGATTTCGTTTTTAAATTGGGCTGATATTGAATTAATATAAATATAATATCGATAAAAATTAATAATTTTATTTATAAATTAATAAAATCAAATCAATATAAAATAAATACTGATCCTAATAAATCATTTATCCAGATACAATATAAATAAAATTTCAACAATTCAAATAGGTCTTATCAAGTAAATCAATACCGAACCAATGTTGATAGTGTGAGACGTTTTCCTCTGTCAACCTGATTCTTTTACCCCTCCATCTCATCGACAATAGAACGGCATTCAGCATTTATTTAAAAAAAATTCTATTATCTCAATTTTTTTAACAGATCAGTTTAATAGATTATTTATTAGTTGAAATTCACAATAAACTATAATAGCATTACAAATATATAATATATACTAATTAATTAATAATTTATTTTTTGGTAATATTATTATGGATTGATATCTTTAAAATATTACAAAGCACCTGATATTTAAAATTCTCAACAGATACATACTTCATATAAATTAAGCTCAGTATTTTTGTTTAATTAACAGTAACTATATAAAATGAATCACGATCCATCTATTTGAGAACATCTGGAACCACGAAAGATTTTCTAAAAAAGTGGAAAATCATAAAAATTCATCTTATGACACCAATCCAACAAAAACTAACTTAGAAAACCAAATCAAGCATTGTATAAAACCAAAATTGAGAACCCACAATTATTTGTTAAAAGTCAAATTAAATAGATGGAATTTTCTTTTATCAAATCATCGAAAGCCTATATTTATGTAAAAGAGTATGAGTATAGAGTTTTTAAAATTAAAATGTCTCAATCTAAAAGATGTACCCATGATTCACTAAAAACCGAAAACAATCCCATGTAGTTAGGAAATTAACAGTAATTAACAAGGACAAACGACAAACAAAATTAAGGAGCCAGAAAAAAGGAAAATGATATTGTTGTCTTGTAGTACGAGAAGGATTTTTGTTTTTTAAAATTTTAAAATTTTAAAATTTTCCAGCGTACATGAGAGAGGTTTGGTCTATGTCAAATGTCAGTAAGAGGAGCATTTATGTATGTTACATATCACACGCATGCTCTCCTCTCCTTCATGAATCATTGAATCTACCCTACGGCCCCTGCGTCCATATCTCTTTAGGTATTGTGCATCCATATCCCTTACCCTTGCACTGGCTGAATTCACATAATTCCAAAAGTCAGCGTCAACATCAAATTACTCTCTCTCTTTTGAAGTTTAGACCACCACGTAATCACCAAGGAACCTTACAGCCTGGCACTGAGACTCAACCCACTACTCTGCCCAATCATATCCATCCACGTGTCACTCTAGTGACATTGACACCTTCCCTCTTCTACAGCTGTCTTCCATATATAAATCCTCACGTCGCAGCTCATCTCACAGAAAACCCTCCCCTTCTCACTCTCTCCCAGCTCCTCTATGCTCTCTAATCTTTCGGATCTCACAAAAGAAATGTCATCTATTTACAAAACTGCCACTGTCTTTACTGTTTTCTTGCTCTCATGGTTCGCTCTTCTCTCACCGGCCACATCGGCGTTGGTCCAGGAACAGCCCCTCGTGCTCAAGTACCACAACGGACCCTCCTTAAAGGCGACATCACCGTTAACCTCGTCTGGTACGGTGTCTTCACACCGATACAACGCTCCATAGTCGCTGACTTCATCCAGTCCCTAACCTCCCGGAGGTCCCCACTCCTTCCTTCCGCAGCTTCCTGGTGGAAAACCACCGACAAGTACAAAGGCGGAGCATCAAACCTTGTACTCGGGAAGCAGTACCTCCACGAGGCATATTCCCTCGGCAAGTCCATCAAAAACTACCACTTGCTTGCACTAGCTAACAAGTTTAACTCCCAGCTCAACTCCATCACCGTTGTCTTGACTGCAAAGGACGTGGCGGTTGAAGGTTTCTGCATGAGGTGCGGGAGCCATGGCTCCAAAAGGTATCCTGGAGCCAAGCCTCGGGCTCCGGCTTCGGCTCAGTCTGCTTATATATGGGTCGGTGATTCGGAGACTCAGTGCCCCGGCCAATGCGCCTGGCCGTTTCATCAGCCCATTTACGGCCCCCAGACGCCTCCACTGGTTGCGCCTAACGGCGACGTTGGAGTTGACGGTATGATCATCAACCTGGCCACGCTTTTGGCTGGTACCGTGACCAACCCGTTCAGGAATGGTTACTTCCAAGGCCCGGCCAATGCTCCCATGGAAGCGGTTTCGGCCTGTACTGGGATATACGGGTCCGGGGCGTATCCCGGCTACCCGGGTCGGGTCCTCGTGGACAAGACGACCGGTGCGAGTTACAACGCGTACGGGGTAAATGGTCGGAAGTTCTTGTTGCCTGCGATGTGGGACCCGGAGACTTCGACGTGTAAGACTCTGGTGTGATCGGAACACGGGACGGTGGGTGGGGCGGGAGTGGGACTCCGGGTGTAGATAGCGATAATGGAAGTGGTTGCAGGAGATAATATGAAATACCGAAAAGAAGGGTGCTTTGGTGTTTTGCCTTTTTTTAAATTTTAGCGTCGTGGAAATTGTGCTCTTTGCCTTTGGTGGACGTGTAAATTTGCTTTCATAAAGGACAAAATGTGAAAAGAGAAAAAATATATATAATATATAAAATATGTACGATATTAAATCGCATAAAAAATCTGGTGTACTTTGTTTGAAGGTTTTACTAGACGACGGTATTATACGGATGGAATAAAAGAAAAGAGAGTAGATATTTAAAATTCAGCACATTTAATAAAAATGTAGAATATAAAATTGGAAAAAGTAAGAAAAATGACAAAAAGGACAATCGAAATGGGGAAAAAAAAAAGAAAGAAGCATATTTGAAATGAGTGGCCATGGCCCATGCAAAATAATGGAAGGGAGTTGATTTAGGGCAAAAGAAATTTTAGTTTTGCAAATAATTTTTGACGACTTTTTTGGGAAAAAAATATGGTTTAAAGAGAAACAATGGTGTAGAGAAGTTAGTGAAAGCAACCAACAAATACAATAAGTTATTTGAGCTTAATTTGATGTTTATTTAAAAAAAAGGATTATAAAAACTAATTAAAACTTGAGTTAATTAATTATTTATCAAGTTAAGTGTGAGATTCAATTGGTGGTTTATTTTATTATTTGAGTTCAAGTGGAATATAAATTTAAATCAAGTAGTATCAAGTCGAGTGATTCTGCTTCGGATTTCATTTTTGCAAGGGGAGTAGACGGCTAATCTTGAAACTCCCGTGTCCCACTGATCGAATTAGTTTACACAAAGTTGTAACATAATAAAGGGGTGTAAACAAACACAAGTGGCGTTTAATTATTTTATCTAAAGGGATAAGAGGGAATATAAGCTAAAATTAAAGAGTTATCATTATGTCTTCAGAAATGTGTCTTTTATATTAAGAAAAAAAAAAAAAGGCAAGTGGATTAGTAATAATGCTGGGCCGTGGGGAACCATACTATAATATGTGAAGAGACGTATCTAGAAGATGGATTGCTTTATTTCCAAAATCTTATATTATATAGGGAGAACGTCCCATCAAGCCCCATGCACTAAAACTAAAACTAAAAGTAAGACTAAAACCTACTCTAAAGGAGACATGTGAATCATAAAGATAAAGGTTGTTTCTCTTCAACCATTGCGTTCACATGAAACAGATACTATGCTATTAAAAAAAATAAGAAATATAATAGGAATATTACATTATAAAAACTAAGTAAAACTCTATGGATCAATATCTTGCAAGATTGACTCTCTTTTTATTGGAATAATGTAATTTGCCTTCTAATTTGATAACCACATCTTAGTAGGTTCTTGAATTTAATTTGACGACGAAGGGTTTAATCATTCATTTAGTTCAATTACAAATCTAAAGTATGGAAGAGAAAACACAAGTAACCTATAAATTAGATATCAAACTACCCCTTGATTTGTTTATTTACATATAAGCAAAATATATATCTAACTGGTAAGTAATAAATTACTAAACTCTTCATATTGTAAGTTGTCTTGGTAAAGTTTAGTGTTAGATCACTTAAACTTGGAGTTTCATTCTATATATACATACCATTAGTATTTCATGGTGCATGCCTGATCTGCCAAGATATTACCATTCTCTATTTGATTATCAACTCCTATCATCCCACTTTATCAATGAGCTGAGTAGAAAATCTAATTCATAATGCCATGCTTCCAATTCAATACCCTAAAACATGCTACATAAGTTTAGCAAGTAAATGAATGGATGACAATTTAAACTGTGTCTAGCTAGTTCATGTGACAGAATTACATCTACTAAAACTAAGTGTAGTTGTGTCCAAGCTAAGGACTTGTGAAGAAGATGGAAATGGAATAACTTTGTTGGATATTTCATTTTGAAAACACTTAAATAAATATTATAAAGTTGTCAACCCCTAATTCATTGGTTCAATCGAAAAGCAAAAAAAGATTAACAATAATGTAGTGGTGTTAAAAATAAATATGAGGCTTAAACATATTCAAAAATCACATGATAATATATTGAATGAGAAAGTATGAACCAAGAAACTTAATGATACCACTACATAAACTTAGATAATAAAAAATTATACTGATTTATCTAATTAGCAGTCCAATTCAAGTGAATGAAATCTCATTTGTGGGATTTGATTTTAGATAGCTCATGCTTACAAATTAGCTTGAGCTAAAAAGTCACAAAAAATAAAAAGCATGAGTAATCATCATTGTATAACAAAAGGCTCACAAATGAAAAAAAATTATATAAAGAACTAATATCTCAATATAGTTGAGAAATGGAACTTCAATGCTATTGGAAGTGATTACAACTTTAAGGACTAGATGTAGCAATAAATAAATAAATAAATAAAATAGCAAATTAAAGAAAGAAAAGAACACTTTAATCTTCTATGGTCCTGTCGACAGGACCGTTCAGTTAACCATCTAACCATTAAAATAAATATAACAAATGGAATATTAACTATTTTGATGGTTCAATCACAGTTGGGTATGATGTGAGTCAATGGATAGTGATGTCAATTGATTAAAATCAATGATGGGAACATAGAATTTACCTAAAGTTTTATGGCATCCTCTCTCATTCTCCTACAATACTCACATCTTGTTGCTTTTCTTTTTTTTTTTTTTTTGGTTATATTCACACAAATTATAGAACTTATAAGCTATTTGTTTAGGTAACTTAAATTACTTTACTCACAAAAAGTGTTATAAGACGAGCAACGACAAAAATGAAAAATGATAAAGCACACACAAAATTTACGTGGAAAACCTAAATCGAGAAAAAACCACGGGCAGAGGAGAGAGAATTCATTTTCTCACTCTCGTACAATTATATGTGTATAATAAAGGCCAGAATTATGTCTCTTAAATATATAATAAATGAATAGTCAAATATTTATTCATTATATAAATACTAAAATTATGACTCTTAAATGTATAATGAATGAATAATAAATGTATAATCAAATATTCATTCATTATACATTTGATTACGAATTACGGCTACTGAAAACGGGTCACAAACTCCAACAATCTTCACCTCAGGACCTTCAACATAAAAATAAAACATTCTTCGCCTCTTCCACAAAACCCATAAAAGGGCTCAATCGACAAAGAACCTTCTCCATCTCTTCTAAGAAAATCTGATGCTGCGATCCAAGAACGGAATATCAAACTTAACAGTTGCCATTGTAGCGAAAACAAAACCAAAACCTTGGCTCCGATACCACTTGTTATAAGACAAACAATGGCAAAAATGAAAAATGACAAAGAAAAATAATAAAGTACACACAAAATTTACGTGGAAAACCCAAATTGGGAAAAACCACGGGCAGAGGAGAGAGAATTCACTATATGTAGATAATGGAGTATAAAAGAGAGAGAGTAACAAAATACAAATCAAAACTCTCTCATTTTCTCACTCTCATATAAACTCTAACAAAACACATATTTATATGTGTATACAACTAGCCGACAATAAATGCCAAAATTATGTCTCTTAAATATACAACGAATGAATAATAAATGCATGGTCAAATATTCATTCGTTATATAAATACAAAAATTATGACTCTTAAATGTATAATAAATGAATAATAAATGCATGGTCAAATATTCATTTATTATACAAATACAAAAATTATGAATCTTAAATGTATAATAAATGAATACTAAATGTATAATCAAATATTCATTCATTATAGATTTGACTATGAAAAACGGCTACTGAAAATGGGTCACAAACTCCAACAAAAAGATTTAAAAAAAAACTTAAATTACTTTAGAAATCTCATAAGTTTTATAAGGCACTCTACCTTTTATAACTAAAGCTGTCCTTTATATGTGTATATTTAGATGGGGAAAAAGAAAGGAAAAAAAAAAAAAGAAAAGAAAACAAATGAGAGATGACAACTAATTTTTATTTGGAAAAAGATCTAAGACTGGTAAAGAAAAAAGTGCAATTGATATGAATGATTCCATGTGTCTCTACTTTTGTTTATATTATATTGATAAATGTTTGGTCATTTATTTTATTTACCATTTTTGTTTAGTTTTCCCAGAAATTGCTTTCCGCTTAAGTTTTGGAGAAAAATTCAGTAATTAAAATGTGTTCTAAGTCACACTCCTTCGAATTTTTCTCATCAATTTTTCTTTTGCCGTAATCGTAATATAAACTTGACACAACACTATAGAAACTTTGATGTCCTAAGAAATGAAATCGGACACAAAAACAGCAAAATCAACAACAACAACAACAATAATAATATCCTTTTACTTTTTCTCCATATCTTTTTCAAAAATTCAAATGAATCGCAAAGTACCAAGTACTCCATTCATTGGTAGTTTTTCATCACTATTAGAAAGCTCATCAAATAATATAAATCACATAAGGAAAAAAAAAAAAGATTTATTTCAGATTAAAAAAATGACAAAAATTTTTTACAGTGGCCATGTAACAATAAAGTCAAATCATAAAATAAGATTCTGGGAAGAAAGATAAATAAATAAATAATAAAATAAGATAATTAGGAATATTGCACTAACGTGGATAGTGGAATGATGCATTGAAGGTAAACTTAATTTAAGTTTTCTTTATTTCAAATGGAAGAGAAATTGCATATAATGAACACGGAAAAGGAGAAAAATACGGCAAATTGTAAAATTTAGGAGAAAGGAGACGTTTGAAAATAATTCATAAAGTAAGATATTATTGAGAAGTCTAATTAGTGGCCAGGTCTGCTTTATAATAATAGATATTCCATGCAATAATGGAATAAAAATAGAAAAGATTAAAGTTTCAGTAACAGTTTATAGTGTTATATATTTACATATATATATATATATATAAGTTATTATACTTTGAGATTTAAAAGGATATTTACATGGTAAATAGTTTAAAAGTTATTATTATAATTTGCCCTTATATCTTTACATGAATAATATTATATACGTCCATTATCAGTAAAAGAAAGTAATAGGATTTGAGGAAAATTTATTTTATTTTCTAATCGACCACTCCTTAAAAATATTCTAAACAAACAGAAAAAGAACTTTTTCACCTTATTTTTCTTTATAAGAGAGAAAGCAAACCCCTTCTCTTTCCCATTTAGGGATATAATTGAGTTGGGTTTTGGATACATCATATAAACCTGAAAACCCAATCCACCACCCTATAAGATTTACTATAATAGGATATCATTTGTGACACGTTTCTTATATTATGTTTGCAAATTTTTTAAAATTTTATTAATAAATTCAAAAGAAGTCGGTGTTTCTAACACACGTTTCTTATATAATGTTTGCACTTTCTCTTTCTCTTTGCCCTAAACTTCATGTTAATTTTATAAATAAACTTTTGTACTTATGATAGGAATTAAAATATATACATAATATTAAAAATATAAAAGTCATTGGCAAAAAAAAAAAAATCATTATAATGCAACGTTTAGGGAAAATAATTTACTAATACCAAATGCAATTTAATGAAACTTTTTTTTTTCCAACTATGACTGGCTACCTTACTCATGGAAAAGTTGCAAAGGGTATTAAATTAAAACAAAACCCCAAAATGTATGCGTTTTTCGTAGGTGTAGGGATTGAGAAAGCAAATCCTAGCTATCACGGATTGTCATTTATCAAATAACCTTTAGAACTTTTTATTTTAGTTTTACTTTTATGAATGTTTTTATTTTTGTTTTTAAATTTTAGTACTAGGTTTGATATTCAAGTTAGGTATCTATCAGGTGTTTTATTGTATGAAAACACAACCTTATAACCCCATGAGGTTTTTTATGTATATCCAAACCTAACCATAAAACCTTATAGGTTTAAGTCTATCGGGTTTTTACCAAATCGAACAGGTTGGGAACCTTGTAACAACTCACCAAGTTGCATCCCTATTCTTATCTGTGCAAATGGATTTATGTGGAAATTGAAGATCAGAAAAGATTGAGATTTGACTTATCTTGTTTTACAAATTCTAACTCGTTTATCGGACATTACTCCTTTTAGCTAATGCTTAGGGTTTTGATTAGTGGGTGGATGTATGAATATGCTTATAGCTATAACTAGGAGCTAGATTTGATTTGTGATCTAAGCCACCCTAGCATTAATGGGCATGACCTATTTGCTTGGCTCAGTTGTACATGCCATGACTAGTCAATTGATGTGACTTCGGTGGTCGCAAGGGACACGCCAGGAAGTCACTAAATGACCATTAGAGGAGACTTAAGTCTAGGGTGAAGTTAAGGATCACCTATTAGGCAACTTAGGTGATAACCTAGGTGCCCTATGTAGTGGTGGGGTCAATGACCAATCATTTTGTACAATAGCTCATGTATTCCTTGCTTCTTTGAGATTAATGATTCTTTCTTGGATTTGAGTGTTGGTGTCCTCACACTCGAGGTTTCGATGTTCTAATTGTCAGTACAGGTTCTTCAGGTCTAGTATACATCTTGGTTTGATGGGTTTAACCTTTACTAGAGCTAGGAACGTTGACTGTTGCAGTTCTATCATGACGGTGGCGCCAACAGTTAAAGTTGTAGCAACTTGGTTGCCACTCATGGATTGTCCCCTGCGCTTCGTTAACTTGGCCCTGTGGACAAGGTATGGAATGAAGATGTTATTGGGGAGGGGGAAGTAGGTTAGCATTGTGATCCAATAGTTGTGTTGTCACTGTAATATGAAAGGAAATGAACATTGTTTATTGCCCATAGAGTTTTCTTCTTCTAGAGTGGAAGGATAGTGTGGGTGCACTATAGACCTGCAAACAACGTTAGTGATGCACCTGAAGAGGGTTGTCCAACACGGCCACTCCAGATGCATAAGATATTTCCTTTACATAAGGTGGATTTTCCTAAGGTTTTTAGTTGACTTGATTCGTCGAGCACAACAGTACCACGTGTGGAATGTGATTGTGCCAGTATTAAGCCTGGATATGTTGTGTACAGAAGGTAGTCGGATGGGCATAGACTGTTAGGGAGATGCATATATCAGATCATCATGGGCCCCCCTTTAAGGTCAAGGTATGACCTTGTCACTGCGAGTCTCCATCTGTGGAGTTGCGAATGAGGTCAAGAGCTTTAATTTACTGGGGGAGCCGAGGTTGTCATGAAGCTTTCTGGTGCAGTCAAGACGTTGAGCTTTTGCAAAGCCCTCATGAAATGGGCTCCCAGGAGTCAATGGTGGGTCTAAGGCTCATTGGCTTAAGGCTTCGGCTTAATAGGTCTTAGTAGAAAAACCTCTATCAACAATTAATATTATCATATCTTGTAAGGCTAATGACCTTATTTATTTAATGTTTTATTTTTAAGTTTGTGATAATTTATTGCCTTCTATAAATTGAGTAAAGTCTTTAGGTCGTAGGTAAGGGTGCAAATGAGCCAAGACGGTTCACAAACTACTTGAGGCTGATTCGAGAATAGTTGATTTGAGGTTAAAACTCAAGCTATTCGAATAGTTTATCGGGCTAAACTTAAACTTTATATATTTAACACAATTGGTTCACGAGCCTAATTGAGCTTGAGTCAAATATAAATATTAATTGAATTCGAATCAAGTTTAGATATCAATATTATTTCAATTAAAATTTAAAAAATATTCTTTTTAATAAATCAAGCCTAAACAACCTTATTTGAGTTAAACTCGAGCTTAAAATTTTAAATTTGGTTGAACTTGAACTTTGAAATTTTTAGTTGAATTCGAATTCAAGCTTAGCAGTTAGCACTATTATGTCT
Organism: Combretum micranthum; assembly: GCA_024138025.1. NCBI lineage: Eukaryota > Viridiplantae > Streptophyta > Magnoliopsida > Myrtales > Combretaceae > Combretum > Combretum micranthum. Next base: position 359,009 of record JAMXBD010001047.1, read on the forward strand.
TGATTCGAGTTGTTTGCAGTCTTAGTCATGGGTACGTATACTCTGTGTAAGAAATTTTTTAGTGACGTTGACATCATTGCATATAGTAAAGATATTAAAATTTGAACTCCTTAAATATTATAGATTTAGGCTTTCCACCTTTTCGAAAGATGAACTCCCTACGAGAAACTAACAGCATTGGAACTAGGCGGGATTGCATAACCTTTTCAAATTTTATGCCAATAGCCTTTATAGGTTTGCCTACAAAATCCTTCCCGATGTAACGAGGATTTTCCAATGTATTCACTAAATTCGTCTTGGTTACCATGACTGACGTACTAATTGCATTAATATTGTCGTGGAAAATAAAAAAAAACTATTACAAGAATATTCCGCAGAAAAATAGAGAATAAAGCTTGGATTTAGTGCATGCAACTAATTTCTCCAAAATTATTTTCATAGCCAGTAAATGCCAACGCAAGTTAGTTGATTTGATGAGGTCGAGCAAGGGCCTATTAGAAGGTGAGGAATCAATTTTTGCTATGAACATGAGATCATACCAAGGGTCCATAAGCTATTTGTGAGATGATTCTAAAAGCATACATATCTCAAGGTTAAGAATCTTATGTGAAGGTTTTTATGAACGTGTAGAGTTTCTTTAATTTTTTAGAGTCTTAATTAAAAGTTTAAAGAGTGAGTTTTTTTATAATATTTTATTTTTTATATAAAATAAATATATTGTGTAAAATTGAACAGACAAACAAAAATTAAAAAAAAAAAAAAATTTCTGTGAAAGATCTTATAAATAAAATAGTGATGATATATTCTTAAAATGATAGTAATATATTAAGGATTTTCTAAAGTGCTTCTATGCTCAAGGGCAGGGCCTAACTTGGGGTAGTAGTGGAAGCAAAACAGACTTTTATTTATTTATTTTTAAAATGAAATATGGTAACATGAGAATTTAATGTACTTGTGATGTTGTCTCATCTAGTATTTGACACGTACAAAAAGTTAAAATAAAGATTTTAATAATATAAATAATAATTACCATTTTAAAATATGTGTTAAATATATATTTATTTGAAATAGGAACGATGAAAATAGCAAATGCATTTCCAAGGTAACTATATATATATATATAAAAAGTAAAAAAAAAAATCATTTACGTGCTCACAACGTCTAAAACATGCAAAGCAGCTTTCAAAGTTCTTTCTGATCGTTAAAGCTTTGACTTCCATATCATCCAATCTTCTTTTCAAATTTCAAATTTCAAATTAAAGAAACCGAAACTCAGGAAAAAAGAAGCTTGTAAATGAGTAACGGATCTTTGTCTTTGAAAAATCGTCTCCAAACTGCAAAATTTATTGAAAAAAAAAAATCAATTTAACCTAAACAGCTTTGTAAAAACACATTCTTTTCAACCCAATCTCTTCTCTTCTCTTCTCTTCAAAACAGAGCAACCTCTCCGTGTTCATCAAGCTGTGGTTTTTCTCCTCCTATTTGTAGAAAGTTTAACAAAGACATACTCTTTATAATCTCAAATCAATACTCTTCACTGTCATTCGTTTTTCATTTAAATTGTAGCAAAGAAACAAGATTTTTTTTTTTTTTTTCCAGTTCGTTATACAAGAAGAAAAACAAAGCAATTCCTCTATTTTTTTTTTTTTTTTAAGTTTTTTCCTTTTTATCACTTTGTAACGGCTCTTTTGCTTGTTGGAAAAAAACACCCTTTATTGCGTTCAACCTAGTAAATAGTACAACATAGTAAATCAAATTCAAAAACAATTCACATAATTTGCTAGTTCTCTTCAAAACTGAGCAAATGTCTCTGTTTTTCAAGCTCTGTCTTTTATCCATTTTCCCCACAATTCTCAACCTACCCTCCTCTTTATCTCAGTCCACAGAACCAGCACCGGCACCAACACCGGAAGCTAACATTTGCAATGGAGTTTTCTTATCCTATACCTACCTAGGGGGTTCACAAATCCCACCAACCAATCCCTCGCACCAAGCCTATAGGTTTGAGTCTACTCTAGCAATCTTAAACAATGGAGTGGACAAGGTGTTGTCTTGGAGGGCATTTGTGGGATTCCAGCATGATGAATTTTTGGTTTCTGCTTCCAATGCTGTTTTGGCTGATGGGTCTAGTTTGCCCGTAGATGTTAGGAATGGTACTGTTTTAGCCGGATACCCGAAAGCTGATCTTGATACGGGGATACAGACTGCAGGGGATGTGAAGCAAATGCAGGTGCAGATTAGGCTTTTGGGTACTCGGTTTGGGGCTGAGCCACCAGAAGTTCCTATGCCAAAGAATATTTCTTTAGCTAATGATGGGTGGGAGTGTCCTGAACCAACATTACAAGGTAATTTTCTTGTACTATGTTATTTTAACATTGAATCGGTCATTCACATGTTAGTTTGTGTTTTGAATGTGTATTTAAGTAGACAGATAACTAACGCATGCTAATATGCCTAAAAATCTCTCAAAACTTGGGATTCAATTAGGGCTAGTATCTTATACCGTTTACGTTGAATAGATAAAGTGGTAATAAAATTGCTGATATTGAGAAATGGAATAAAATTATGATGAAATTTTGATTTGTAAATTTTTGATTTAAATGAGAGCATTTCAGACAAAATATATTTTTAGTATTGAATTATTATTTGTAGAATCCTAAGAAATAGCTATTCAATGATTTTTTTCAATAAAGATTTGGTATGAATGGATATTATGGTTAACTCATGCTGTAACATCAATTATAATGAAATTGTTATTACAATAAGATAAACTAGCAATAAGTTTCTTATTTGTTTGTTAGTGGGTATCTTGGCTAATAAAATAGTATTAAGATATGTTATCAGTGAATAGATAAACTTTTTTGAAGAATAAAGATATGCTCCTACATGATCGATATTATTGCTATAACGTTAAGGTTGCAGACCTGAATTTAAGAGGCCAAGGAATTTGAAATTTTATGGTTGTACTTGTATATATTTTCTTATATACAAGCTCATACCCATTATTTTAATTCCTTAAACTTGTTTTGTAAGTGAAAGAAAATCAACAACATTTGTAAGAAAACTGTTTTATAATTCCATCATGTATTATATCAGTATTCTAAGAATTTTTGAGTCTTTATACTTTATCCTTCTACTTTAGAAGAAACAAGTTTTGCTTGAAGGAGGAAGCAAAGACAAATCGACAAAGTAAAAGAAAAATAGATAGATAATTAACACCTAACTTGGTCCCTAAGTAGCTCCGTGATTATAAAGTTGCCCTTTGGAGGTAAATCAGATAGGTGTCCTTGTAAAAAGTTGAAATCAAATTATGCTTTACACTAAGATAAGAGTTGTTTTCTGACAAGCAGGAACTCCCTTGTATGGACTTCACTTATTGGTTCTTTACTGCTGATGATAAATTGGCATTTAAAGCCTTTTTCAGTATTAGGTGAATATGGACAAATGTCCAAATTGAATTATTCGTTCGGATAAGATAATGTATTATGAAACGTGGGGACCATGAAGTTTGAATCTTGATGAAACATCTTTTGAATTGAATTATTTCCTGTTTCATCATAAAAGAGCCGAGGAAAAATGAACCTTCTAATTCGTAGATAGCATAACTGTAGCAGTCTAACGACATGAAGACTGGATGAAAGGAAAAAATTGGTTTATAAACTATCGAGTATAGTGTTATTTTATTTCGACTTGATTCATTTGCAGTCTAATGACATGAATATCGAGATAGAATGAATTAAACTGATTTATGAGCTATTCGAGTCTAGTGTTGTTGTAACATGTATAATTAAAAAAAAAAAAGTCAGGAAATTAGATAGAGTTTAGATGTTTTGTAATTTTGTCTTTGTGCTTCTATTTTGATATAGAAGGTGCACTGCATATTTTGACTCAAATGTTTTGGTTCCTTATCAGGAAAGAGTGTGATGCAAGTTTGCTGCACCAAGGATCCCAACTTTGTATCAAATATCACAGAAAGTGAAGAGTTCTTACCCCGTCAAAACGGCGATCTTACGATAATGTACGATGTGATTCGAACATATGACTCAAATTACTGGGCTCAGGTTTCAATTGCCAATCACAACCCCTCGGCCGTTTGGACAACTGGAAACTGAGCTGGGACTGGATGAGGGAGGAATTCATCTATGCCATGAAAGGGGCTTATCCGTATGTTGTGGATTCCAGTGGCTGTGTGTTTGGCTCTCAAAGTACGTACTATACCGATGTGGACTTTTCCAATGTACTAAATTGTGAAAGAAGGCCAACTATAATTGATCTTCCCCCAGCAAAAGCCAATGATACGAATCTAGGGATGATTCCTAATTGCTGTAAGAATGGTACTATTTTACCAACATCCATGGATTCGACCAAGTCGATGTCGGTTTTCCAGATGCAAGTGTATAAAATGCCACCAGATCTTAACCGGTCCGTGCTCACCCCACCTCAGAATTGGAGGATCAATGGCTCCCTCAATCCCAATTACCAATGTGGGCCTCCGATTCGGGTCAGCCCAAGCCAGTTTATAGATCCTAGTGGCCTTTCAAATACTACTGCTTTTGCAAGTTGGCAGGTTGTGTGCAACATCACTAGGAGAACAACTCCTAAGTGTGTATCATTCTCGGCATACTACAATGATTCAGTTGTTCCATGCAACACTTGTGCTTGTGGTGTCCTCGCAACGGCAGTGTGTGTAGCACTAATTCCCCTGCCATCTTCTGCCTTCGAACGCACTTTAGTGCCGTTTGAAAACCGGACTGCATTAGCTCTTGCTTGGTCTGATATAAACCACAGACAGTACCAAATCCAATGCCTTGTGGAGATAATTGTGGTGTAAGCTTAAATTGGCATTTATACACAGACTACTCTAGAGGTTGGACAGCACGAATCACCATTTTCAATTGGGACGAAACATCATATCCTGATTGGTTTGCAGCTGTGGAGATGGACAAAGCTGCACCAGGATTCGAAAAGGCTTATTCATTCAATGGAAGTCTTTTGAGTGGTGTCAACAATACGATCTTCATGAAGGGCCTTCTAGGACTAAACTATCTTGTAGCAGAAGCAGATGGTGAGAAACCAACAGATCCTAGGGTGCCTGGGAAACAGCAATCTGTCATCTCATTCACAAAGAAAACTACTCCCGGAATCGATGTGCCTGCTGGAGATGGATTCCCTTCTAAAGTATTCTTCAACGGTGAAGAATGCTCACTTCCAAGTGTGTACCCCACAAGCAGCAGCAGTAGATTCAAGTCATCCTTACTTTTTTCATTCTTCTTGTCAGGTTTATTGCTCAAGTTGATGTCATAATAGTCGCTTTGGACACATCTCATATGCACTTGCTGCGATTTGTTCATTCTTTTCTCTTTTGGTTCATATTCCTTTTGTCTGTAAGTGATTCATACATCATAGTTACATCTTGTAAAATGCATAGGGGTCTAGATACAATGTTAGACATGAATGACGATGATGTTGTTGCTTTTGTTTGATTGTTCTTCTGCGTTTTGAGTAATGCGCACCAAAGTCGACACTGATTGAAAATGGCATCCATTGAGATATTTATTAACTTTATTGAACATAATTTTCATGTTTTGAACCTGACATTGCATGTATTAGAAGAAAATCTTTGATTCAAGTTCTTAGCGAGTATTGCTATATACATGTTAACAAAATTTATTTTGAAATAATGATCAAATAAAATTGTAGTTCAAGCACATATAGCCGTAGAATAATAAGTTACAATACGTTTCTTTACGACAATAGGGCCTCTTCAAAATAATTCTTAATAAGGGGTGGTTCGAAAGTTTGTTCCTAAAGTAGGCCTTAAAGGTATGTATACTATGTGTGTGTATGTGTGGTCAATAGTTTATGAAGAAGGCCTATCATTTTGAAAGTATTAAAGGCGTACCTAGGAAATGCGCCTTCACTTGTGCTAAACATTTGGGGACAAGGCGCATGTATTTTACATGCCTTTAATACAATCTCTCGACACAACAAATCATATTCGTATGGTGCGGCTATAAATTCAAATCATAACCATCAAACACATTTAGCTCATGCACAAAAAATCTTAAAATTAGACACAACACTATAATCCACCCAATCTGAATCTTGAATCACCATACCACACAAACTCCACAAACTTCTAACTCAGCCTACAATAGCAAAGGTATACACAATGAATTCAACCTCTGACATGAATCTTTAATGCAACAAAAAATAAAGATCCATAAGATGTATTAAGTTTCAAAAAAGTGAAGATAAATACAAAAACATTGTTTTAAAATACAATTAGCAAAATTAGAATATCTATCAAATCTATTATCTTTTCCTACTCCTCTGGAATGTGTATGCCACCTGAGATGGTGTGGAGGGTCGATCCCTTTTACCCTTGTTCATATGGATGTGGCTCAATGAAGTCATGGGGCGCAACTAGGCTATTATGCCCTTCCCATGTCTTGGGTCCATACCTGCTGGTTAGGTTGTCTTTTCTAAGGTAAAGGTGAAGTTGGGAAAGGATCAATCTGATAATCAGTGTATGGAGTTATGAAGGAGCTAGAATCAACTCCAACGTTACTTATGAAAACAAATAGTTGTTGTATCGCATTCAAGAGTGTTGGGATGCATAGGGCGTATTGTAGAGCTGGGTAGAGTTGTGGATTTATCTAGTATAGATGAAGTGCTCCGCTAGCCACCTCTAACTCTACTTGTATGTCTAATTCAAGGAGAAGGTGGTTTCATATGTTTGTGATGTGTCGACTCATTACTTGCTGTCTTGTCATGTGGCTCCTCATAAGCTAGTGCCTCCTTTCGAACTGCTGGGAAATAATATCATCTTACCATGCTCCTCTACATCATGAACAACTTCATCAACAATGGATATTGTTGTCAGCAAATTAGGTTTGAATTGTATCCTACAAAAGGTGTTAGCCTTCATGGAGAAACAAAGCAAATAAAAAGAGTTAAGACACCATTTATGTTATCAAGTAATCAGATAAGTGTGGATGCACTACTTACTAATTGCCCAAACAGTACTCCAATATGGCTTATGTGTTGCCGACTAACAGGCCTATATCATCATACGTACTTTGGATCCACATTAAGGGTAGACTCCACTTGAAGTAGTTATTTGTGGTACTTGTCTCATATACGTATAAAGGGATCGCGAAGCTCCACCCAGTCCCATGTCGGCCTTCCCCTGCAAGCTAGTATGATTCAATTAAGTTATTATGATTTGGTGGAACCCGCTGAAACCTACCGAATTGGTGCTCAACATAGTCTGGAAAGCATCATGCCACTAGGTGGGGACAAAAGAACGACACTTGAGCCGTCCAAAGTCATTCCAGTCTCTATAGGTGGGGGCAGTGTCAATGAGTTTCTTTGTAAAGCTGTCGTACGACCTATTATACAATGAAACATGAGTTAGTGAAAGGAAATTAGAAATAATGTAGACATTTTCATAATGGACGTATGCACTTGATACATTCATCGGGAATGCCGGTATGTCTGTACCACAACGGTAGGGTGATTAGAAATGCATCTCGGTACGCCTATGCAGCATGGGTAAATTAGTGAATCATATTTTTCTTCACCTTCAACAGCATGCTATGAGTACGTTGTCCTACAATATAATCCTCAAGCAGGTGCAAGGAGTGACATGTGGGAATCTATCCCAAGCCTACACCTAGATTGGGATCGTTGCTTCCCTCATATACTCTATGGTCTCTAGCGATGCATGGAACAACTATTGATACAATAAGGAAAAGCAAGATAAGCCCCAACTAAATTACCTTAGGTAGATGGCTAAATTTGATTTAAAGGGCTCTAAACCTAATTTTAATTTGGATTTAACTTTTTAGGTTAAAGTAAGAGGGCTTAAGAAGTTAAGCTCATTTAATTGGGATGATCATAGAAGAACTGACATAGTGGGCTTAGAGTAGGGTCTGTTAGAATTAGCCTGGTTAATTCCAGTCTTTCTCATAAAAGCTTGCGCACTACAAATAATGCTCTTAATAGACTTGGGTCTAAAAGGCAATTTACTTGAATATTTATTATGAGAGGAACTCGTTTTAGTTGTTGGTCGTTTATCCCATCTAGTAGATGAAATCGAAGGCTAGGCTTTCTATAGTTGGAAATCTTGGAGAAACATCATTATGCTATCGAATTTTCACCTCAGTGAATCAATCATTTGATCTAATTAAGAAAACAAACTATTTCATGGTACTTAGTGAGGTTTTATGCTATTGAAGTCCCTCATTTGTCACGTGTATGTTCAAGTTTACTGAGATCATCTTTAATTTGCTTTACATCACATCTTCTATCACATATACGCAAGCAATCAGGTACCTAGCTGTATGAGGTGCATTTGTCATTGCCAATTTATTCATCAACAGGCCAAATTGCACCTCCATCCTATAAAGTGGTGGTGGTCTCATCGTGTATTCATTTGGCATGTGAAAGGTATTTGCCCCTAGTCTCCATCTCTCCACTAATGCAATAATCAAGTGCCAATCCAGTTGAATATGAGGCAGGCAATTTGAACCCAAGAAACTAGCTTGCTGAAGATAGGGGATTGCTTGATCAAAAAGTGGAATCCACTCTTGGTCACTCCTCAATTGTAACTCATAGCACCATATTGTAAGTAAAGTGATCTCATCCTACATCATAACATACGATAAGCTTTCACTCCCATGACAATATTTACATTAAAGTTGTAACAAAACTTATACCTCATCTCCATACGATAGTTGACTGATGTCTATGCTGTAAAGTGAAGAATGATAGGTCTAAGGGTCTTGATTCCATATACTTTGAAGGACAAGCAAAAATTGATCAATTTTAAAAAATAGATACAAACTATAAGAATGTCACACATATTACTAAATGGATAGAACATGCATTTATTCATTGTTCTCACATTTAAACAGCTAACTTTTCTTTAGACATCTTCTTCTATTGTGTCCTTCCCTCCTACAACGATTGCATGTGACCGCCTCTAGGTTGCTCTGTAGGGCTCATTTCCATTATATTCTATATCATTTTTTCCCTAAGCTTGCTTTTGTACACGCAAGAAGTGCATGAAAGAGTGCATCATCCTCTCCTCAAACCATTTGCGACACAATGACTCCCTTTTAAGATCTGAATAAGTCGTTGCTTCTACTGAAACTGATGACCTAATGTGAGTTGACCCTTTGTCTCTAGCTCTCCTTTTTCTCTAATGCATATCTTGTGAACACCTGCTTTGTCGTTATTCCTTGTGAGGCTTTATATGCCTTTGCTTCTTTTGATTCATATCCATGATGCAAAATGGCAATGGTATGCCCTATCATGCATCCCTATTCACGTTAATAATGGGTGAATAAAGTCTTGATTGAAAAAAAAAATAATAATAATCTCCAAAAAGATAATAAGCTTATAAGGTAATAATGAGGATATAATGCATAAATTAAAATTTGGCTATGGAACTTTCTTTTCATAATTAAAATAATAAAAGTTTTTCTATATAAGATGATTTCTCTATTTAAACATTATTATGCACAAAATTATGAATGTATCTTGGTAATGTCACTTAAAAGCACTAAAAAGCACGTGTTATTTTCTAGTTCTTGAATCTTTGGATGCATAAAGTAATACTTTTAAAAAAATGAAAAGTCTGCGGCATTTAATTATACATTCGGGTTAAAAAAATTATGAAAAAATTATGATTTTTCATAACTAAAATTAAAAATCATATTTTTCCTATATAACATTACTATTCTTTTGAAATATTTTTACTTAGGTTAGAAAAAATTAATGATTTTTCATAACTAAAATTGAAAGCAACATTTTCCTATATAGTACTATTATTCTTTTGAAAGTTTTTTAGGCATAGAATTATCAATGCGGTTGTACTTTCATACTTAAAAGCACTATGAACCACGTGATATTTTTCAGTTTTCTGAATGCCTTTAAATGATGAATAAATAAATATTTTCATACAAAAAATTTTGTTATGTTAATTATATTATTTCAATAAAGTTTTGATTGGCGGGGAAAAAATTGTATCTCCTAAAAGAAAGTAAGCTAATTATGTCGATATTTATGTATAAACCATAACATAGGTTTGGAATGATTTTACCAACCATTTGAATTAAGATTAAAAAATATGTATATTTTTCCCATATTATATAATTATTATTCTTTCTTAAAAAAACATTAAGGTACCAAATTATGTTGAGACAATATCATGTTTACACCAACTTTATATCTTTTTACAATTATACATGAAATGTTTTAAATTATTTGCATGTATACCTAATTAAATGTTTAATTGTTTCCATTTATACCTCGACTCTTTCCGTTAACTATTGTTATCTCTATCATCACCTAACCCATCACAATGTGACACTTGTAATATCTTATTTTATATTATATACTAACTCTATGCCAATAATAATAATACAAAACAGAAAAATAAAAAAATTGCCATAACATTATCTTGCACCTACCATTAACAGTTAGAGATAAAAAGATATAGGACTAAACACTAAGAAAGCTAATATCATCCAAAATGCTATTTTATAAACAAATTAGCATAATTTAATATTTTTATAAAATAGTCTTTGTTTAAAAAAAATTAAATAAGAAGAAATAACTAAGACTATATAGGCAAGTAAAATTATAAAAGCAATATTCATTAGCAATTTACTCCAAGAATCGACATCATTAAAATTACAAGAACAATAGATTAAATGATTCATAACTTATATGAAAATTTCAAAACTTTCATCCCTTTATAAACATTTTGGTTGAGTTTGATGAAAAAATTACATAACTTATGTATATTAACTTGTCCAAAACTTTCCATAAACAAAATTGAAGTACCTTATTAAACCTTGACCATCCATAAAAACTCTCTCCTGCATTTGCATCTGTACTTGTTGTTGGAACCCTAGGTTTTAGACCGCATTTACAAATCACCTCACCACTATTGCAATCATGGGAAGATGTACTTTGACAAGTCTAAGGAATGCAAAGAAGATAATTATTTCCGAGCAATCTTCTCAATAGCAAAAGTGTTGTAGGGTTTACAACTTAGGGTTCTGTAAGGACCGACCCGCTAAATCCCGAGATTTAATGTACCGATTCCTAATCACGTATAACATTTTCATATTATATGTAAGATTGTCCTAAAACTAACAGTTTGTGAGAATTGTTTGATTAATTCTATCAACACTTTATAAACAATTTTTAAACAAAAGAAGATTGCTGATAAAAGCAATTTATACATATACACATTTATGGATAAAGATTAGTGTCAATATAAGACACTACAAAATTACATGTTGTTCTTGGTACGAAAGATAAACTAAAGAGATCTTAAAGTCTTTTACAACTTAGGCTTATTTAACAAGCCTCATATAGAGAAATATGCTTTAAACAACAGCTTCTCCCAAAAACCAAAGGCATTCGAGTCCTACTCGTCCCACTCATCCATGAACCTCTTAAAATCCGATCAGTATCCAGATCATCATACTCATCTTCAATACCTACATTGCAGCAAAAGTGAGCCAAAGGCCCAGTACGCCATAACAAATACAAAAACGAATTGTCAAGCAAACTTAATTTGAATAAAATACATCAACGATGAAGTCATTATCTTGATAAGTTTTCTTTTAACAAAACAACAGTAGGGTATTTAAACCCCGAAATCACGCTCTGGGAATTTAGGGGTCCTGAGTAACAGCAGTTGCTCAGGGGATTGATATAAGCAGTCCAAATACTTATATCTTCTATATCTATTCCATAAAGAAATAGCTTCATTTAGGGCTTTAAAGCTGTTGCCCGAGTTTAATCTAGTTCACAAGTCACCTTAAACTTTGAACTAAACCATGACATTTCCCCCTAAGTTTAAGTAAACGTTACTTAGATACTATTCTCCCCATCAGCTATCCGCTTAACCGTAAACGAATCACTATTACATCATAGCGTACCATTGCATCATGACTTAGGTTAAGCGCCTAGCTAACATGTCATTGCATCATGATAAGTTTGCTACTCCTCGGACCATATTAAACAGCGTAATAAACATCCAGTTCATCAAAGTATTAAATCGAATTGAATTAAGTCAAATTTAATAATGCCTATTCCTAGCATACAACAAGCAAGCTATTACATACCTGTACCCAATATTGTATTACTATATTCACAAAGAGGGGAATCAACCGAAGAACCTTTAACCGAAATAAGAAATATCAAAACAAATCAATAATCGAAGTGAGAATATATATACTACACACCATTCTAAATTAACTATACAAGAAGATTCAATGAACTTAACACATAGCTTTAACATTTAATTCATAAATAAAACATGTTTATATAACTTATAGATTCATTAGAAGATCATATAGGAAGCAAAAAAGGACAATTGAAGAAGGCTGAAATTGTAAAAACTCAAGGGATACGCAGACAATTTACACCGACAAATTGGAGATGAACGCCGGTAGTGTTGGAATCATACATCGGTGGCGTTAAGAAAATCGGTTCTATTCGCATTCAACACCGATTAAAGGCTGGCGGTGTTGAAGCCCTATTGGCCGGCGTAAGAATTGAAAAAAATAAACGCCGGCTAATTTCTTCACAAAAGCGATGGCGTTGCAAGTAGCGTTAGAAAAATCGGTTCCGATCACATCCAACACCGTCTCTATGCCGGCGGCATTGAAACACCAAATCCCGGCATAAATGCAAAAACAGACCTGTTTGAAAAGTTTTTGTTTCCTCTGTTTTGCATTTCAAAAATTTATAATATAAAGCACTTTTAATCCTTTTTCAAACATATTTAGCTTCATACACTATCTTCTATCCACATTAACCATTCCTAACAACTTTGAACATCATTTTAAACACATCAAACTATTCATTTATATTAAACCTCCTCCCACTTTTCACCTTAAACTTAACTACTTAAATCAACTTCAATCCTCACCAACACTTCTTACTACTTTCATACCACAAATAACAAGTTCATATGATAATAAAACACAACATAACATTTATTAATACATAAAACTATTTAAAATCATATGACATTAAAACTCATTTTAACATGGATTCTATATCTATATCACAACAAAGAACAAACAAAGAGTTTATACTTGCATTGACTTACATGAAGAAACTTTGGCTTGGAGAAAATTGTTGAATCCAAGAGCTTGTTCTTGCTAAGGTTTAGGGCTTATGGTTTGAAGAAAGATGAACAAAAGGAAAAAAAGAAAAGTGAAAATTCGGATGGATTGTGTTGGTTGCCAAAAGAAGGTCTATTTGATTAAATTATGGACTCATATTTATCCTAACTTTGACATTTTGGGTACATATGGGTTAGGCTTAATTTAAGGCTAATTTGGACTTAATTTGAGGTTGAAAATGGGCTTAACTTAATATAAAATTTTGTTAGCACATTCTTAGACATTTCAAAAGTTGTTTTGATAATTTTAAACATAATACATACATATTAATTCATAAGAGACACAAAAATTAATTATATTATACACACATTAATATACATAAAATGATAACATTAATCTCATCACACATATACACATACATCAATAATTTACATTAATAAACATAGTATATCAAACCTATTTCTACACATTCATTTTCATATATCAAATTTACTTTAAACTTAATATTTAGAACTAATATTATATTTACATGAAAATTAAATCATTAAAATAAATTAGGTTATTTCAGGTTCGTGTTGTTTTAGGGTCTGTTTAAATTATTTTATTTTTATTTGTATCTTATTTGTATCTAATTTACATCGGTATCTTATATATATATGATTTGTTTTATTTGTTTGTGAGTAAAAATGTCTATTTTTCATCTGTATTTGTTTTTTGATAAATATCTATTTGAAAATGATAAAAATAAGATGTAATACTGACAAAAAAAGATGAAAAAAAAAACCCCTTACACTATTTACTATTGTCTTAAGGAGATGGGAGGTTTTAACAAATGGGTCAGCATTTAGGTTTAGGATTTTTTATTAGGTGATTTAGGGTTTGCGTGACTTAGCTTCTCTTTGCAATTGAAAAGTGATTTAGAGTAAAGGGGAGAAAGGTTTTATTTTTCTTGTAAGTTACCGTTGGTAACTTACCGATGTGTATTTGGTTTTTAATATGTGTGTTATGTTTAAAAAAAAAAACAATTATAGAAAATTTTTTGCTATGCGGAAAAAGACTTAGAGTTAGTATATAATACAAAATAGGATATTATGGGTGTTGCATTGTGATTAACTACTCATCATAATAGAGATAAGGGTGGTTAATTACACCTCTGATTAGGTGCATACATTAACAATTTAAAACAATAGTATATAATTGCAAAAAGGCATAAAGTTGAGTTTTAAATCACAATCTTATTTCAAATTATGTTTTTGTCTCCACTAATATCACCAAAAAGCACTAGTAATGAGCGAGAAACCCCGCTCTATAAGGTACCCACTCGAATCTTACTCGACCGGATAGGGTCCGGATGGATATTAAGAACCATAAGATAATATACGGGTATCAATTTTTCAGAACTTGTTTTCATAGGATAAGGTATGAGTATGAGGCCTTTAAACCCTATATCCACTTTGAAACCTGTGCTATATTATAGAAGGTATAGGTTCTAGGATATCATGTATCTACCTTGTTAAATATTATATAATAATAATAATGATATTTCATATTTTTTATTTTGCAACCACTTATATTCAAGATTGTTATTTGTAGACTATATTTCAAAAATTTTTATTATAGAAGGATTTGTACTATTTTATTTTAGAATAACTTGTATTTTTATTTTAAAAAAACTATGGTTGTATGTACGTACTTTAACTTAAAAAATATAGAGATGTTGTTTATATTATAACTAATTAATATATAGAAGTAGTTCTAAAGTTTTTAATTTTAGAATTTTATGTGAGTTTTATAATTTTGTTTAATATCATATAAATAAGTTCTATAAGTATTTGTTATTAGTTTCAACTTTCACATATGAACATATTCTATATATTATAGAACTTGTAATATTAACAAATTACTTTTTAAATTTCTTTTCTGCATGTTGGTTATATTGAATGTATGAAAATAAGATAGTGATATAAACTTAATGTTTTTTTTTTAAATAGAGATTTTATATAAAAAAATACAGAATCCAAGGGTTCCTCGTACCTTGTAAATTTTATAAGGTATAGGAAACTAGGTAGATACAAGGAGCCATAAGATAGGTTTTGAGTACGAAATTTAATACCTTGTATAGTTGTACCTTACAGGATAGGATACGAGTAATGCTTTATACCCTATTTACCTTGTATCCGGTTACCCCTAAAAAGCACTGCAAAGCACATGAAAATTTTCTAGCTCTCCAAATGCCTTCAAACGAGAAATTAAATAATGTTTGAAAACAACATAAAAGATTTTGCATAAAAATTATGTTTGTCACTTTTCTTGCTGTATTTAATAATATTTTATTGTAAAAATGGTGTTTCTAAAAACAACATTAAAATATTATTTTGATAATTAATATAGAAAATTTTCATAATGATGTGTTTTCTTTCTTAAAATTTATGGGCTTGGAATTACATATACTCGTGTAGTTTAGTGAACACCTTATTCGTATAGATGGTACTGAACAGTGATTTTTATATATTCCAATGTTTGGTATACTCAAGTACTAAACAAGTGTAGTCTAGTTGCAAAGACCCGACATATCCCATCTTAAAATTTCAAACATGCCAAATCCTTAGCCATGTATAACACTTGGATTTTATATACTTAAGCTTCCTTAAAAGATTTATTTATCGTGAACTTTTTCTAGCCATTTTTAAATTCTAAAAGCATTCAACTATATTCTGAAAGCAATTGGATTTATAACGGTAGAATAGACTTTACAAAAAATCTCAAACTCTACTCACATGAGTAGATCACCCATCATAAAAAAAAAAACGCTATACTATCAAGTATCTCTCATACCTTTTATGATGGTAAAACAAACTTTTAAAAGTTTATTATAAAACAGGGGCTTAATAACCAAGCCTTTATAGAATATTACAAATTTCAAAAGACAAATCAAGTTCTTAAACAAAATAAAATAAAATACAATGGTCTAATTGTTCTACTTCACTATACTCCTCCTCTTAAACCTTAGGGATCGCCTATACCTGAGTCAATCATCATCATCATCTAAACCATCATCAACAAATCACCATCAACATCAACACCTGGAAGAATAACATAATGAGCCGAAGCTCAATATAACAGTAACACAAACACACACGAGATGTCACACATACTTAAACTAATGTAATGCAATAAACGATAGTTTATTATCTTGAATTAAGGCAAATCAAACAATACTAGAGCACTCATACTCACACTCCGAACTAAGCCTCAGGGAATCAGGGGATCCTGAGTAATAGCAGTTGTACAGGGGGTTGAAATAAGCGGTCTAGATACTTCTATCTTTTATACCTAACTGAGAAAGAGAAAATAGCCTCATCTAGGGTTCATAGCCATTATGCATCCCTACTTATCTTAGTCCATAATATAATACAGCTTAACTAGTCCTATAAACACGAATCATTCTATGTTGCTTCTCTCCAAGCCTTAGTAGATATTATTCCGATACTATTTACCCCATCGGCTACTTGCTTAACCACTTACGAATCACCATTGCATCATGGCGTACCATTGCATCATGACATGACGGTGGCCAAAGCTTCTAACTACTAAGCTCAACTTCGAATAAGGCTGTTGCTTCCTTAATTGAATTAAACGACACAAGCAGAAACAACACTCAATTATAAAGGCTAACTTTAAGTTTTTAAATCATTTTGAATGCCTATCTTAACAATCATCACGCAAATTACTCCGTACCTTTTATGATTTCCACAATCCAAAAGAATCAGATGATAGATCAACTGTTCACAATATTTGTTCAAGAAGTACAACTCATAAGCATTCAAACAAATTAATCACTTACATTATCTTTCCATTAATCATTTGTTTTAGGTTTTCTTTTGAACAGACATGAAAATAGGAACCCGCTATGGTTGCGATGATTGTCCTACCAAGAGACAGACAGCTCTCCGTTGTATGTCAAATTATCTTTAATTAAACTTAGCTTTGGCCTAACATATTTTAAAAATTACATATTCCTTATTACTTAAGGTTTAACATAACATATTAATTTAGATTAATTTTAGTTAAGTCTATATTAACTTAATCTTAGCAAAATGATTAGACTTAATCAGTTTAATTCATTTTAGCTTTCTAAGGTTTATTTAGTTAAATCAAAATAAGCCTATATCTCACCAATTTAAAAAGAAGAAGAAGAATAAGAAGAAGAAGATGCCCAACATGCTATCAAGCCATTGAAATCTTTTATAGCTTCTAATTTTCTAAAAAATACCACCATGGTTCCTGTAAAAGAGAAATCTTAGGATCACCATATATCATGCTATCAAGCCATCCCAGCAACCTTTTTAAAGGCACAAAAACGTAAAAGAGAGGGTTTTAATTTACCCTGCAAGTTCAATCTGTCACTGCCTTAAAAAGCTTCTTCATGCATTATGGATTCAAACATGTAATTTCCACTAACACACAAAATATAAATGAGAGTGTAACATGCTCTTAGACTCTCCTGTGTCCTTTCTCTTGTAGCACCTGTTCATCCGGCATGTTCACTTAACATGTAAATGCATCACTATTAATTACTAGAAGTCTTGTAAGCTTGAAACTCTTGCATAAAACACTTCCAAACAGACTCAAAGTCTCCATCCTCTAACAAATAAAAGCACACAGCAAGCATTACCCAGATGGCTACATTACCCACATATAATGCTTCTATAAGCAAAAAGAAAAATAAAAGTCAGGAATAGTTAGAAAATACCCCATATGAAAGCAAATAAACACAAGATTCCAATGTTGGCTTCCTCCTCAGTAGATAAAACTCCATCCTCAATCTTCAAGGATGTCACCAATTAGACAACAACATCAAGCCAAAGCCATCTAGTCAAGTAACAACAAAAGTAAAAATGTATTACATAGCAATGAAGTAGTAGAAGGGAGAAAAAATCAATAACTTTATAGAGCCTACTATATTTGCTTACTTGTTCTTAATCCTCAATACGTAGATTTTTCGTCTCATCCTCTATCTGAGTTATGTCAAAACCTACAAAAATATAAGAAAGATCATATAAAACATAATGAAAGATATAGGAAATAAAAATCTCTTTCATGAATAAACATTAAGTAATTAAACTTCTTACCTATTTTTCCATATGATATCCAACTTTGGGTACACATCAATGCCTCTATTGTGTTTGGATGGAGTCAACTTCTATGTGAGCTAATTACATGTCCACTTATACTGAAGGCAGATTCAAAAGCAACTGTAGATACAGGAATTGCTAACATATCCCTAGCTAGTGCTTGCAATGTAGGGTACTTGATTCCATTCAATTTCCACCATGCAAGGATATCAAAATGATTATTCCAAGACCAAGGCAACACAGGCTCATCTAAGTAGTGGTCTAGCTCTGATTTTACATTTACTTGGTCATCATTAGAGATGGCAGTCAAGTATTGCACCAATTTCGATTGCACATTTACTTGGCCATCAGGCCCATCACCACTTGTTAAATGCACCATAGGAGAACCACTCATACCCTTATTATTGTGAGACTTAACCTTTGCCTGATATTCCTGAATTAACTCATAACAAGGTTTCTTAACATTTCTATCTCCACTACGGACTTCTCACCATAAACAATTGGAAATACAAAATCAATGGCCTTCAACTTAAAGCGTGGATCTAAAACTATACAAACAACCATGATAACATGCACATCACCCCAATATTTCTTAAACTTCTCAAACTTCTTCTCATCCATTGTACTTATAGTCAAATTAATAGAGCCATTCCAATCAATTAATGCTTCCTTAATTTCAATCACCTTTGCAAAGAAAAAATTTGCAGCTAGATATTATGAACCAGAAAAAAGATTAGTCACTTCATAAAAAATTCTCAACCTCTTACAAATTTCTTCTACTAAATCCCAATCATCATCTATAGGAAGACACTTATATTGTTTATCCATAAGCCGAGCTCTATAAAAAACTTCCTTATATGAAATGGCAATAATAAGCATATCATATGTAGAATTCCATCGTGTTTTGCAATCTAAGCAAAGCATTCTACTGTATGACACATCTATCTGCTTATATGCCTCTACAAATTTCTCCACACGTGATGGTGTTGCTGACCAAAATGTGACACTATAATGGATCCTCTCTATTGCGTTTTCTATAATATTGACACCCTCTCTCACAATCAAATTTATAATATGAGCACAACAGTGCATATGGAGTACCTTTCCACGAAGAATTAGCTCATCCTTTTGCAACTTCAACATTAAAGTTCTGATCATCGCATTGTTCGTTGAATAGTTATCTATAGTGATAGTAGATATTCTTCTATCTAAGCCCCATTTCATCAAAGAGTTGAACAAGTAATCAGCAAGTACCTTGCTTGTATGTGGAGCTGGAACATACAAAAACCTACAAAATAAAATGTAGATATAGTAAAAAAGAATTTTAGTCATAGTGAAAATAAAACTAGGAAATATTGCAATAAGAAAACTTACTCCAATAGTTGACTTTGGAGCTTCCAATTGCTACGGATGAAACGTGTTGTAACCGTTATATATCCCTTTTTTTGGTTCGACGTCCACATGTCTATTGTTATTGCTACCCGAGAATTAAGTCCTTTTAGTAGGACTCTCAAATTTTCCTTTTCAAAGCCAAAGATATCCATAACCTCTTTCCTCATTGTGGTGTGACTTACATTATGGAATAGGGGTTGGATGGTGTTTAGAAGCTCACTAGAATGCTCAAGCTCTACTATTGAAATAGGGTATTCATGAGCAATAATTGCCATTGCAAGTTTTTTCTTAGCAGCTTCTTGGTTAAATGACCAATTTGCTACTCTAAAACCACTTTCACTATCACTTCAATTGATAAAAGACACTGCCTAATGTGTCCATGCTTTTTCCTTTGCACACACCTCCCTAAATGATTATGCAAGTGTTTGGTGCCATTTGTACTAGTTGCTTTCAATCGTTTTTGACAATGTTTCCACTTAGCAAAAACCTTCCTATTGATAGTTTTTTTTAGCATCTCATTCTACACAACAGAAGTGCACTTATGCTTATTTGGATTGCTAGTTTCTTCTGCGGTACTTGCTACTTGAGAGCATGATGTATTTGTTGGGTCTTTAAATGCCACCTCCTTCTCAGTTTTAGCCAAAGATGGAATTTCCTCAACACCATTACCATTGTCTTCTCTGTCAATTGGAATTTCAACAGCATCCACATTCCCTACATTACACATACAACATCAATTTTAGTAATATCTAACCATATTGAAACCTATAAGTTGCAACTTTAATCTTCTATAAGTTTCATAGCTTCCCTTCACCTTCAACCATACGCTATGGGACAAACAATATTAACAATTACACTATTGCACATTGTCTAACAGAAACAACAAACAACTGCTTGCATTTTTTTAATTTTTTTTATTAATTCAAACATAATTAAGGACAGCAATAAAGAAAATCCCCAAAAAAGGATATATATATATATATATGTATATTAATTCCAAACAAACCGAACAAACCAAAATTGAATAAAGTATTTCCATAGAATTGAATCATGTTTACTGGGCACTTAGGTGCCTTGGAGCTTACAAGAGCTTCTATTGCTAGTGTGGGAATTCAGGGACCACTCGTCTTTAAAAGAGCATAAAGATCCCTAAATCTTTGAAAAACATGCATTTATGCTCCATTATACTATTTTGCCCTTAGATAAAATAATATAGAACATTTATGTCCCTTGAGCCAAGAACTGTATGACATAGCCAATAATTTTTTTTTTCTTCTTCTTCTCTTTGTAGCTAATTTTCTTTGCATGTCGGTTTTTTATGCCAATCAAGTTATAAAGTTATTATTATAAATATATCATTATTGAGTTAATGTAGCAAAATAATATTAAATTGTCATTGCGGATGATCATTGTTAATTTTCACCATCCAGATATAATTAACAGATGGGAAAAGATTCTCAAAGTTTTGAAATTAACCCAAAGGTAATCTACAATTCATTAAGCAATTTATGAGATAATGGAAGACATAGGATCTTGAATACTGTATGAAATTCAAAAGAACTACGTGAAGACCATATGTGTTAATTTTTTTAATATATATATTCGTATATTATTGATGGACACAAGATGACAATGGACATATCATTTTGGTAATCAAATGATCATAATTTTTTTTTTGTGTTGAAAATGAAAAGAAAACAGTGAAATCACAATTCGCAACATACTACTAGCTCATAAAAGGTGAATGTGAATGGAAACGGATGGAATTTTCCCAGATGGGACAGTCACATTTCTCTTGTGAGGAATAATTTTGAAATAATCATGAATCTGCAGAAATTACCCTCATCAGAAAACAAAACATCAATTGGAGGTGAAAATAGTATAACGCTCCATACATATTAAATTCCCCCTATCATTATTCAAATATAACGCTCCATGAAGAACTGAACGGACTAAACCAAATAGACACACACGCATTACGGGTATGAAACTACAAATTGGTTCTAAAATCTAAACTGCTACATCCTACTTGATCAGGGAATGAGAGAGAGAAAAAGAGAGACAAAGAGAGAGATTACCAGCTGCTAGCTTGACAAGATCCATGAGGTTGAGACGCCAAGGCGGACAAATACGAGCTAATGACGATGACAAAGACACACCGCAGTTTGCAGCGCACCTGCAATAACACATGCGAGAGATTGAGAGAGTGACAATTAGAGACTTTGAGTGATTGGAGAGGGAGTAAAGAAGAGAACTGGAGAAGGAGGGAAGGATGAGTCGATGGGAGTTGGAGACTGGAGTGATTGAGGATTAGGAATGATGAATGAAGAGAACTGGAGAAGGCACTGCACTGCGGCTAGGTTAGGGTTTCGGTTTGCTTTTGTTTAGTCTTTTTTACCCTTTATGTTTATGGTTTTATCATTTGATTTAAGTGGGCTGCAAATGGGAAAATGAAAAAAATACTTAAGCTACTGGGAAAAAATACATAAGTTGTAGCTGCTGCCTTCGAAATCAACTAGGGAAAAAAAAACATAAAAATCAAATTTCATATATTATAATTAATATTTTTATATTTTATTATATATATATATACCAGGTTGGGTTTTCTTAATGGGTTACGTATATAAATCAAAACCCAACTCGATAACTTATCGGGTTTTATTTTTTATCCCAAAACCCGTCCCAAAACCCTATAGGGTTTTTAGCCGGTTGATTGGGCGGGCGGGTACCCTATAATGACCCGCCCATGTTGCATTTCTAATGGATATGTCGTGTACAGAGGGTGGTCAGATGGGCATAGACTGCTAGGGAGATGCAGATATCAGATCACCGTAGGCCCCCCTTTAAGGTCAAGGTATGACCCTGTCACTGCGGGCCTCCATCCGTAGAGTTGTGAATGAGGTCAAGAGCTTTAATTTATTGAGGGAGCTGAGGTTGGCATGGAGCTTTATGGTGCAGTCAAGATGTTGAGCTTTTGTAAAGCCCTCGTGAAATGAGCTTTTAGGAGTCAAAGCTGGGTCTAAGGTTCATTGGCTTGAGGCTTCAGCCCAATAGGCCTAAGTAGAAAAACCTCTATCAATAATTAATATCATCGTATCTTTTAAGGCCAATGACCTTATTTATTTAATGTTTTATTTTTAAGTTTGTGATAATTTATTACCTTCTATAAATTGAGTAAGTTTTTAAGTCGTGGGTAAGAGTGCAAATGAGCCAAACCGATTCACAAACTACTCGAGTTTGATTCGAGAATAGTCGATTTGAGCTCGAACTCAAGCTAATCGAATAGTTTATCAGGCTAAACTTAAACTTTATATATTTAACTCGATTGGTTCACGAGCTTGATTGAGCTCGAGTCAAACATAAATATTAATTGAATTTGAATCGAGTTTAGATATCAATATTATTTTAATTAGAATTTTAAAAATATATTTTTTTAATAAATCAAGCCTAAACAACCTTATTTGAGTCGATCTCGAGCTTAAAATTTTAAACTTCGTCGAACTTGATTTTTAAAATTTTGAGTCGAATTCGAATTCGAGCTCAATAGTTAGCACTATACTATCTTGATTCGAGTTGTTTGCGGTCCTAGTTATGGTTATGTATTATATTCTATATAAGAAATTTTTGAGTGACATTGACATCATTACATATATTAAAGATACTAAAATTTGAACTCCTTAAATATTATAGATTTAGGCTTTCCACCTTTTCGAAAGATGAACTCCCTACGAGAAACTAAGAGCACTGGAACTAGGCGGGATTGCATAACCTTTTCAAATTTTATGCCAATAGCCTTTATAGGTTTGCCTACAAAATCCTTCCCGATGTAACGAAGATTTTCCAATGTATTCACTAAATTCGTCTTGGTTATCATGACTGACGTACTAATTGCATTAATATTGTCGTGGAAAATAAAAATAAACTATTACAAGAATATTCCGCAGAAAAATAGATAATAAAGCTTGGTCCTAGTGCATGCAACTAATTTCTCCAAACTTATTTTCATAGTCAGTAAATGCCAACGCAAGTTTAGTTGATTTGATGAGGTCGAGCAAGGGCCTATTAGAAGGTGATGGGTCAATTTTTGCTGTTAACATGAGATCATATTAATGAGTAGTCCATATGCTATTTGTGAGATGACTCTAAAATCACCCATATCCCAAGTTTTGATAGGACTTCCAAGGTTAAGGATCTCACTTGAAGGTTTCCATGAATGTGAAGAGTTTCTTTAATTTTTTTGGAGTCTCAATTAAAATCTTAAAATATAAGTTTTTTTTTGATAATATTTTATTCATTTATATAAAAATAAATATGTTAGTGTAAAAGTAAACAGAACAACAAAAATTTTAACGGAAGAAATTCGTGTGAAAGATCTTATAAATAAAATGGTGACGACAAATTCTTAAAATGATAGCGTATATATTAAAGATTTTGTATAAAATTCATCTATGCTCCCAAGGCATGGCTTAACTTGGGGTAGTAGTGGAAGCAAAATAGACTTTTTTTTTTCAAAATCGAATATGATAACATGATGAGAATTTAATATCCTCGTTATGTTGTTTTATCTGTATTCTAGTAAATGCCTATTTGATAAGTATAAAAAGTAAAAAAAAAATTATAAAATAATATGAATAATAATTATCACTTCAAGATATATATTGAATACTCATTCGTTTGGATAAGAACGAAACACATTCATGGGACAGTAAATGTGTTTGCAGCGTAAGTATATATATATATATATATATATAAAGGAAAAAACCATCTACAAATTAGTGCTCACAACATCTGAAACATGCAAAACAGCTTTCAATGTTCTTTCCGATCGTTAAAGCTTTGACTTCCATATCATCCAATCTTCTTTTCAAATATCCCACTTACGTGGCATCAAATGATTGGTTAAACAAACCTTCTCTACTTTCTAAACAACCCTGTAATGAAAGACATGCCATCCTCTTACAAATTTCAAATTAAAGACACCCAAACACAGAAAAAAAAAAAAAAAAAGAAGCTTGTAAAGGTTTTTGGGCAAAATTGGGTTAGTTATTTGGATTTTGTCCCGAAATGGGATAGGTAGGAAAAATATTCACCAGGGAGGGGTAGGTAGGTTGGTGTAAGAGCTGTCATTGACAGCGCCTTTGGCAACGGAGAAGGCGCCGTTTGTAACGGCGCCTTTAACGTGCACCAAAAACCCTCGAATTCCCTCTCCCATCCCCCATCGTCTTCTTCTCTCCCTTCCACCTTCTCTTCCTCTCTTTCTCTCCTCCGTCGGATAGTACGTCTTCTCTCACCAAATCTCCATTTCCGACCGATTTTTGCGCGGATTAAGCTCTCCAATCTCAGGTAAGTTCTTCATTTATCAATGTAGTGTAATTTTTCTACAATTTCGGTGTTAAAATCATGAAAAATGGACTTGTATGTGGTTGTATAATTTTGTCAGATCTAGATGTTTTAGCGGATGATTCTGAGTTATAAAGTGTTGTAGAAGTAGTATATAGTGTATATGTGAAATTTGCGGAATTGCATTGGCTAATCTAGGGGGTTTTCATGGAGAATTTTTTCATACATATAAGGTGTTCGATGAAATGCTTCAATAGCTTAAGTTGATGATTATGATGTTTACATGAACATGAGTAATAAGGAATGCGATTATACGTGAGTTTATTTATTTTGAGTGAATGATGTAGATCGGTAAAGTGGTGTAAGAGTAGTGTATGCGAATGATTAAAAGTGGTGTAGGAGTAGTGATGGGAAGTGGTTATGAGTGGTGAAGTGGTGTAAAAGATATCGGTTTATGACTCATGTTGTTGAATTAAAATATGAGTGAATGCTGTTTGAAGTGTTGTGTTAACATTTTAGTTTGCTATGGATAGGTTTTGGAATGGCTAATTCCGTAAGGTTCATTGTTTATGCTCATGGCAACATAGTGGATGGAAATTATGGGCCACAATATGACAGGCCTCCCATTGGGAAAGTGAAGGTTAGGGTGAATGCCAACTTCGAAAATTTTAAGGCAATCATTTGTGGCAAGATAGGTGTGGATTATAATCATAGTGATGTGGAGATAATACATAGACACGCACATTATATGAGTCATGAGGTTGTGTACATGTTAATGCCAATTGCAGATGATGACAATTTTGAAGATCTGATTTCGCTTGCTGTTGAGTTGGGTGCTAGGCTAATTCAGGAAATATTTGTGAAGGTCACTGATGGAGCTGCGTCTAATGAAAATGTAGCTCATGCTCCATATGAGTTGAATGAACAACATGGTAACATGTTTGGTGGGCAACAGTTTCAATTTTAGCTTGGTTCATCTTCGAATATTCGCTCACAGAATGAAGGAGCTGTGCCAGCTTCGGCCATGCATTGTGAACAATATGAACCCATGCCATTTGATGAGACACTGTTAGAATTTGAGAATAGAGTAGCACAGGAAATGGCACTAGTGTTTGCTACTGGGATAGAAGATGATCACTCTGATGATGGTTTTAATATGGATGAAAATGGTGATACAATCGAAGATGAGGTAGACGAGGAGGATGATAATACAGTAGAAGAAGAAGTTCAAAGGGGAAACGTTGCAGGTGTTGCTGGCCCACATAGTTCACTGTCACGAGATTCAATGTCAAGTCAGGCTTCGGTAAGAGACTTAATTCCCTATTTCAATGTAGGTGGAGGCGGTGATGGCTATGTGACATTTGAAGATGAAATGGATGCTATGTTTGCAAATATTTGTGATAACGAAGAATTAGTGAAGGGTATGATGTTCAAGACAAATGATGATCTAATTGAGACTGTGAAAGCTTCTCACATTAGAAGACACTGCAACTTCCAAGTTGATGAGTCTAAGAAAAATCTATGGATCGCTCATTGCAGTAAAAGTAATTAAGGTTGTTCGTGGCGGATACGGGCTTATTTGAAAAAACCAGAAGGACTTTTTGTAATCACCAAGCTTGATGGTCCCCATTCTTGCACTAATCCGTTACTAGGACAGGACCATTCATAGATAGACTCGAATATCCTAGCTTGAGAGTTTATCAGTTTTGTTCGGAAAAATCCAGATTGCAAAGCAAAGGAGCTCGAGTCTCACTGTTTGATCGTATATGGGTATATGGTTTCTTGTAGAAGGATTTGGGAAGGAAAGAAAAAAGCAATTGCTATGGTTTATGGTGACTGGGTGAAATCTTACAATGAACTTCCAAAGCTTTTCAATGCAATCAATTCAACTAATCCAGGGTCGATAGTAGAGTGGGGGTGGACAAGATCACCTATACCTGATGAGGCGCATTTTAAGTGGGTTTTCTGGAGCTTTGGTCCTTATGTTGAGGCCTTTAAGCATTGTAGGCCTGTTATTTGTATTGATGGTACATTTCTATACGACAAATACAAGCATGTGTTGCTCGTGGCATGTGGTGTAGATGGAGACAACCACATCTTACCATTAGCATTCTGTCTGGCTCCATGTGAGTCTAAAGAAGCATGGTCATGGTTTTTAAGGAAGTTGAAGCGAGGGGTTATAGGACACAGGGGAGAAGAGACTGTATGCATCATCTCATATAGGGGGGCTGATATTATTGGGGCTGTTGCGGATGAATCAAATGGGTGGCAACCTCCCTTTGCGGTGCATCGATTTTGCATACGACATATTACCAGTAATTTCAACAAAGTTTATAAGAATCAAAGGCGCAAGAACTTAGTGACATATGCTGCATTTCAGGCTCAGGGGCGAAAATTCGAGAAGTCTATAGAGCTTGTGAAGAATATTGATGAAAAAGCAGTAGAGTGGTTCAATCAAGTACAATCAAATGGAGATATGATCCTACCCAAAGAGTCTTAGACACTAGCATTTGATTGATGTTACTGTTTGGGTACATTACTACAAACATGGTAAAGACATACAATTCTGTCATCAAGGGAACCAGAGGATTACCTGTATGTGGGCTAGTGAAAAAAATCTTCTACAACTGTATCATGTATTGGGAAGGAAGACTGTTTGCAGCGAGGAATGCCATTACGAGCCGCGAGGTTTTCACATCATATGCCAAGAAGAAGATAGATTTATGGGCTTCAAGGTCTAGTTCGCATCAAGTTACTCGATTTAATAGAGGTACTGGATTATTTGAGGTACGTAACGGTACTCGACGGGAGAAAGGTCGTTTGAAGCATGGTGGTAGAACACATAAGGTGGACTTTTCGCAACATTCATGCACATGCAACAAATGGCAAATATACCGATTGCCATGTTCCCATGTAATGACAGCTGTAGGATTTGCTAATGTGGATTGGACTTCCTTTGTCGGGCCATGGTATAGGTGGACGAACGAAGTGCAATGTTATGAATCTCATTTTTACCCAATTGGAGATGAACTCGACTGGCCATTCCCAGCCAGCTTCCCTTGCCTTATTCCCGATCCAGCGAGTGCAATGGGAAAAGGAAAACCTATAACAAAGCGACATACAATGGAAATGGATTGGAGAGAACAGCCCAATAGAATAACCTGTGGCCTATGTAGACGGGATGGTCACAATAGAAGGAGTTGTTCAAACAGAGCAGGACAAAGTTCGTCAAGGTTTGGTGATATCGTGGTTTGAATTTGTCGAATCTTGTCTCGTTTTCGATTATATAGTTATCATATTTTAATCACATTTTCTCATTTCATGTAATCTCATTTCCTTCTCATATGCAGGGTAGATGGAGCCAGGCCCCATTGATGATTCAGTACTTTCCCAGCAGGGCAAACATCATTCTCCAGCTGTTTGGTTAGATGAGGTACCAAATCACATACTGCACTTCCATTTCAGCTTTGTAGATTCATAATATCAACATAGGTAATAACATTTGATTTATTTTTTCCAGGCATCTACTACAGCACTCCTTGTTAGGCGCAGGGAACTGACCTCCAGGCATGACCAGGTTGGACGCCCTATAGACGAGCGTATATTGCCTTATTTGGAGCAGGCTGGCTTCATTGGTCTTACACGTCTCCCCTACATTCAGCTTGATTGGCATCTCATTTCTGTGTTGGTGGAGAGATGGCGTCCAGAGACTCACACCTTCCACCTGCCTCATGGGGAGATGACTATCACGTTACAGGATGTGGAGGTCTAGTTAGGACTGCCAGTACATGGTTTACCAGTAGTTAGCAGCACATCCATTGCTACCGGGTGGCAGTCAGAGTGCATGAGGCTATTAGGGGCTTACCCACATGGTGGTACATCTCGTGGAGGGCGTTTGAGCCTTACTTGGCTACGGTCGCATTTTGCTCATTTACTGGATGATGCACCAGAGGAGCAGATCATGAAGCACGCTCGTGCTTACATACTGCAGCTAATGGGTAGGTGTATTTGCAGATAAATCTGGTTCACTAGTACACTCTATGTTCCTGCCATTGTTAGAGGACTTCGCTTAGGCGGGGCAGTACAGCTGGGGTAGTGCCTGCCTTAGCTGGTTATACCGTCAGCTTTATCGTGCTTCTTTCGAGGATGTGGAGCAGATTGGTGGAGTGCTTGTGCTATTGTAGGTGTGGGCATGGGATTGATTCCCTGTTATAGTACCTCGAGCATGTTTTGGTCCACCATTACATACTGGAGCGCCCCTCGCTGCACGATGGACGATCATCAGGGACACTACTCGCCACCCATCTCACGTCATCTCAGCTTATAGGGAGGCGTTTGACATGATAGAGTCTGAACAGGTATATTTCCTTTCACATTTCCCTAAAAGTTACATAAGTATTATTGTTTCTTTCTGTAACGAGTTTTGTTTTATGAGACAGATTGTTTGGCTCCCTTACACAGACGACATCCTCCATAGACTTCCACCATACTGTCGTCAGGGTATGGATGTCTGGACAGCCCGGGTCTTCCTCATTTGTTTTTCATACATCGAGTGGTGTTTCCCTGATCTTGTCATTCGACAGTTTGGGGGTTACCAGAGAGTTCCACCTGGATGTAACACGGATAGTGACCTGCATTAGATAGATTTGAGGGGGCGGGTCGACACTAATTGGGTTGTTCATCATGCTGTGTATCATGAAATGTGGAATGAGAGACAGCATCTCCTGGTCGATGTTGAGCTTCCATTCGGGGTCAACCCTGACTATTTGCGTTGGTTTAGATGTGTCACCAGGAGATATATTAGCCATACTGGTGCTATGGTCGGTGGTTTGGTGAGACATAGATCTTATATTTCATTTCTCATATATAAAGATATGCAATTGCGAATCTCACTTCCTCCATTATTGCAGGCCGATCGATTTAGGCGGATCAGGATGACTTCTGATATACCAGAAGTTCATTCCATTGCAGATGAGGCCATACAGACTGTAGATGAGCATGGAGTTATCAACCATCTTTATTCTGAGTTTCGGTATACCGTGCCTACCGAGGGTGAAGCTGTTGCAGAAGATGAGAGTGAGCACGATCAGCAGCAGTACCAGACTGTTCGTCATGCTCCATCATTACCTCGATCCACATCTACAATTGTCAGGGGATGCTATAGCACCTCATCATTGCCTTCCTACCATACTCCATACAGCGAGGTTGGATCTTCATCTCATCAGCCTCTACCACCGCCACAGAAGAGGCGCCTTGTACCTCCACCTGATTATGCCTATATGGGTGAGGGAGTTACATAGTTATCACAGCATAGGAGACCCACCCATGCCTCCTCTGTCCCTCTACCAGATTTCAGTGCATCACCTATTGAGGAGGCTGATCCTCCTGAGCCAACACCTGCACAGCGTGATGCACGATCCATATTGTATAGGATCTCTAGGAGCGTACGAAGGCCCACTAGGAGGAGATAGCGTTATATTTTTCTACTTTGTATTTGCTTTTCATTTAAATTATTAAACTCATATTTATTTATGGCATGTAATTACATTTTCTTTATCTTCGTTGTGTTGTTAGTGAATGTTGCTTCTGTACGTTTCAAATATCATTATTGGCAGGTTGTACATGTCAAAATGTGTTGGGCAGGTTTGGGGTGTTGAAGTAAGTTTGTAGGATTGAGCTGTTGGATGTGTTGTTGTTGGTGTTACAATTTCTGTGTTTTAGGTGTTCGAATTATTTTTGTGGAGTCAGGGATATAGTATTGGTGTAATTTTTGCAAGTTGAAGATCTTCGATTCACACTTTTTTGTCTGTTTTACTGGTTATAGCTGTTTCATTTTTTACATTGGTGGTATATCGGGCTTTTTCTGCAGGGAAAAGGGGAGCGAGCTGGGGGATACGTTTAAGGCACCGTTGTACAAGCACTGAAGGCGCCTTTCCTCATTACAAGTACTGAAAGCGCCCTTAGGAACGACGCCTTCTACATAAAGGCGCCGTCTTCAATGGCGCCTTCACTAACCCATTTCTAGAATAATTTTCCAGAAAGTCCCATTTCGGGACAAATTTTTTCAAACTGTCCCATTTTCGCCTAAAAATCGCTTGTAATTGAGTAACGGATCTTTGTTTTTGAAAAATCGTTTCGAAACTGCAAAATTTATTTAAGAAAAATCAATTTAACCTAAACAGCTTTGTAAAAACACATTGTTTTCGACCCAATCTCTTCTCTTCTCTCCAAAACAGAGCAACATCTCCGTATTCCTCAAGTTGTGGTTTTTCTTCTTCTATTTGTGAGAAGTTTAACGAAGACATACTGTCTATAATCTCAAATCAATACTCTTCATTGTCATTCTTTTTTTTTTTTAGTTCGTTATACAAGAAAAAAAACAGAGCAATTCCTCTATTTTATTTTTCAATTTTTTTTTTCTTTTGTATCAATTTGTAACGGCTCTTTTGCTTTCTTTTTTCTGTTGAAAAAAACGCCCTTTATTGTTGAACCTAGTAACCAGTACAACATAGTGAATCAAATTCAAAAACAATTCACATAATTTACTAGTTCTCTTCAAAACAGAGAAAATGTCTCTGTTTTTCAAACTCTGTCTTTTATCCATTTTCCCCACAATTCTCAACTTACCCTCCTCTTTATCTCAGTCCACAGAACCAGCACCGGCACCAAAACCCGAAGCTAACATTTGCAATAGAGTTTTCTTATCCTATACCTACCTAGGAGGTTCACAAATCCCACCAACCAATCCCTCACACCAAGCCTATAGGTTTGAGTCTACTTGGGGATGCAACCGGGGTGGGTCGTTACAGGGTACCGCCCGCCCGCCCCGCTAAAAATTCTATAGGGTCAGACCTATAGGGTTTAAGGTCGGGTTTTGGGTTATACTCATAACCCGTTGGGAAAACCTGTGTAAGCCCCGGAAATTTTCAATAAATAATTTTAAGATGAACTTCGAAAATAAACCCTAAAAATCACTCCAAATTAAAACCGAATTTTGACAAGTCCTTAATCACGAATGAATAATAAAAAAAAAATTCTTAATCATGAGAAAATGAAAATCCTTAAAAATAAAATAAGAACTCAGTGGTCTTCAAATTCAAAACCACGACGTACAAAAAATTCCATATTTAACTCTGACTTATAAAAACTGGTAATATAAAGCCAAAAACAAATTATTAAAAAGCAAATAACGATTAACATTCGGAAATGAAACCCAATTCAAGAATTTCAAAAACGTTAAAAGATGTTAAATACTTACAAAAATAAAATTTAAAATAAATTTCTCAAATCAAATATGTTGTATAATCATAAAATATTAGTTTCCAAATTGGCAAGGATCTAAACCGGAAAATCACCCAGAAACCCTAAGTGGAATACAATAGTTTAAGTCCGGCAATCTAGCGCCCCTAACCCTAGAGGCTGAGAGATAGTTTAAATATGTAGAATAGCTCGTAGCAATATAAGTTTGTTTAAAAATATCAGATTGGTAAATTTTTGACTTATTTCTAACCCGTTTGGATACCGACTTCGAAAAGCGTGTCCTGAGGCTCGAGATATTAAAAATATACCATTAGTAACATTAGACTCGTAATTTCATGAGATTTCTAAATATATCAGTTATGCAATTTTTCGGGTTATAAAAGTTACGGTTATAACCTTCTTATCGTATTTCCATTATTACTGGTAATTGATTAGTCTTTTGCACTATTCATTTTTATTTCATTACAAAAATTTATTATTCTTATAAAACCCTATATTATTAGATAAATATTTTATATGTTATAGAAAATTTTGTTTTTCTAAAATTTAGTTCGTTTTTGGTCTTTACGGGATCAGATTTTGTTTAAGACCCGATACTAAAATAAAATAAATTAATTTAATAATTAAAAATATTTTAAAATTTATTTTCATAAATAATTTTTTAGAATTTTTCGGGTTATAAAAACATTATTTATAGCCCATATTCGCGTATTTTGATCATATCGGTAACATAATTGTTAAAATACTAAAATAATTCAAATAATTATTTAATTTTAATTATGAAAAATCTGCTACAAATATTTGAAATAAATTTTCTAATTTATTTTATTTTTTTATTTTATTAATAAAGTACTTTTACAACCCATACCTTCAAGTACACCTTACACATATCACTTCCTTTTCACTTCAATCTTTCCACACATTATTCCGCACACCTTGGCAGAATTTTTGACCTTCTTTGCTGCCGTTGTCCTTTTATTTAATCTTAATTTGACTAAATAATTATTTTCCACTCCTTCTTAAAGAAGCTACACATACACATTTATTATACAAATTAAATTCAAGTCAAATTTCAATAATTTCCCCTCTCTCTCCTATCCTAATTTCACGTGCAGCATGTCCCTTTGTAGCTGCCCTTGTTTTATTTTTTTTTCTTCTTTATTACAATTAAAACACTCATTTTCTCTCACTCCTTCATTTACTCGCTCTCCCTCTTTCATTCTTTAGTCTTTCTCTCTCATTTTCCCTCTCTTTCTTCTTCATTTCCTCTTGTTTCTCCATGAAAAACAAGCTGCCCCCTTCTTCTTCCATGGCTTCCACACCTATTTCTTAAAGATTTCTAAGCAAATCTTCTTCCCAAAGCTCCATAGGTGATATAGGTAAAGTGTAATGAAGGTTTCATGCATCAAATGACCTTCCATACGCTTAAAAGCTCAGGATGATGATGCCAATAATGAAACACTCCTTTTCTCTACTTTTATTATCTTGTATTTCAATTATTTTCTTATTTAAAGTTGATATGTTTTGTAGATCTAAATTTTTGTAGCTTTGGTTTTCGTTTATGCCATGGATCTTGTTATTTAAGTTGTTATCTTTGTTATTTCTTATGATTTATATATAGATCTATCATCACGTATCTATCTTAGTGATTCATGCATTTAAAACTAGTTTAGAAGACTAGATCTAACGTTTTGAGTTCATAAATGCATTAGATCTTTGTTTATGTTCATGAACAACTTGCTATAGCATGATGATGGTAGGAAAATTGTAGGAAACTCAAGATCTATTTTATTTCAACAAAAACAACTTTTGAAAATTCGGACGAAAAATGGAACCATATTTAGAAAAGTGGTTTTTCAACTTCAAAATGTGTATTTTTCATTTAAAATGAAGGGCTTAGGGTATAGATACCATAAATGAAAGATTTTGATAAGTAAAGTTTAGATCCATGATGTTTATAGCTTATTACCATGCCCTTGTTTTATGTCTATGTTCATATTAAGTATATATTAGTTATAAACTCAAACAAAATTGTGAAATTCGTATTTTGGCAAGACCCCTATTTAAAAACCACTTTCCAAGTGTCAAAATGTAATTTTTACTTAAGAAAATGAAGGCTTAATATATGTATATCATCAAGACTTCTTTTTACAAGAATCAAAAGTGATTTTCAAAATAAAAAATTTATTTTCGGATTTTGGCCAAGGCCTATTTAAAAACATGTTTACCAACTCAAAAATGAAGTTTTTATTAAGAAATGAAAGGCTCTTAGGATAGGATATGTAAGGAATGGATTTTCATGAGCTTAGATAGATTTTATCAAAAGATATAACCAAAAATGAATTTTGTAAATTCGGATCCCAACTAAGATCAATTTTTAGAACCCATGTATCAACTCCAAAACTCATGTTTTATGTGAAAAATGAAGTATATAATATATATATTTAAGCAATGATTTTTACAAGTTAAAATGAGTTTAGGCATGAGTAAGGTGTTAAACAAGTAATGGAATTAAATGAAAAATTTTGAGTTAGTGATCAATTGTCAAATTCGTAATTTGAGATGATGCATAAGTAATCACTTAGTATTTGAGCTCAAATTGCAAGTTTTATGTGTTAAATGAAATCATTAGGTAATTGATATATTAAAGCCTTAAATTTTAATGCTTTAAACAAGTTTTCTCCAAATGAATCATTCAAAAAGTGGATTTTCTAAAATCCGGATTTTGAGTAAATCATATTGGAAAACATATTTACAAAGTGTAAAATGGAAATTTTTATGTAGAAATGAAGGTCATAAGTAATATATATAATGAAGACTCAATTTTAACAAAAATAATTATATTTTCTTAAGTAATAAATCCAAAACAAATGGAAATGATCAAAGTTAGAAAGCTAGATTTTTCAAAAAGCAGTTATAGTTGAAGTCTTGCAAATAAAGAGTTCCAAAATTTTCTTTTACCAAAAATCATCAAGACCATGCATACATGAAACTCATTTCATGCCATTCATGTTATGAAATCACTCATATTGTATGTATGGCTAATTTATATAATAAAAACATTACAAACATTTATAAAACTATTTTTCGGAATCGGAAACCGTTACTGATTAGATCTGATCCCTCTGTTCCGCTACCTAAATGTTTTCAAAACTTAAATATAATATTATAATTAGATAGATCTTTCGAAGTAGATAGAAATCGATATATAATTTGCGAGATTCCGAGTTAAAATGACCAAGTTATGGCCGTTTTAAGTTGGAATTCCAGCTTAGGACGAGAATTACGAATTTGATAGTTCGTATAAGATCGTTTAGATTAGTTTGAGTTAAAATACTTATTAGAGTATTTCTTCCTTTTTAGGAGATCCCGAGATGGATGATTCCCTACCACCTAATTATTATTACTAGAAGACCGGTCATCCAATGGCCGAGTGAGTTTCTCCTTGTTTTGTTACCTTGATTGTGATTGTAGTTAGTTGCATTAGAATTATAGGAACAAAATAAAAATCGATATGAATGGGGATGGGATATATGATGAGACTGTGATGAATGTATGCCAAAGAATATTAAAGCATATCGAAACCACGATTTGATTGGATAACTGCACCGTTCATATTATTCCTGTTATATGTGTGATATTGGTTGGTCACTCTAAAGAATGTATAAATACTTTTGTCCTAAGCAAAAATTAAATTGGTCATGCATCACATCGGACATATTGCATTTGGTAGCATGCTACTCCTACGCAGGTCGATCGGTATGGTCCGTTGTTGCCTCGTTTGGATAACGAGCCCGGTGCCTGAGCTCATTCAGGGGTACTAAGGCGCATGTGGATGCATTCTTGGATGAGCCTAGCCGAGTCGAGTGCTAAGAGCCGAGGGCTTGGGGACAAGATGTGGTCGTGTAGACTCAATACCATTCCTAACCTAAGATACGAGGGCAAAATCCGTTTTGTGTGGGATTCCGGATGCCTATGCATAATTGCTTGCTCATGTGTTTGTTCGTGTATAGCATATGACTGATTTTAACTTGTTGTTATGGTACGGAACTAAGGGAATTCTCACTAAGCTAGTGTAGCTTATACCCCAATAGTTGTTTAAATGAGCAGGTTATTTCAAGAATGCAAAGTGGGGACCGAATTGGTTGGAGCCGGGAATGACTCCGGGATTTCGGCAAAGAACACGAATGTTTGAAGTTACCAGCTAGTTTTATTATTTGCCTTGTAATAGTTTTACGTAGTAGAATCTTTTGATGAAGTGTAATTGAAGTTTAATGATTTGTATTATGAAAGTATAGTGATTTGTATCTAAAGTATCGTAAATTTGTATTTCCTTTACATTGTTACTCAAGCTATATCAACGTAAAATGTATTACTCCGATGAGTCTCCTCCATGTGTTAGAAGCCTTGTACATAGTATGTAAGCCTTCGCGTGACTGAGGTAGTCATTCTTAGGCTTTAATATTGTGTACGGAGGACTGCCACATTTAGGATACTCTTCGAGGAGTGACAACCCGACCCGATTTAATTAAAAAAAATTAAAAATTTTAGTTTAAGGAATTTACTTGTTCATTAGTTGAATGATGCTTTTCATATAATCATTTTGTTATTTATGTATTGAGTCACATGATATGATATAAATTATATGTATAATTAATAATCACTGACCAATTATCCAGAGAAAATCAATTTCCATGTGCAACCTTCCCACTTTTTCAAAATTCATTTCTTTTCCATGCAACATAACAAAGTATAAAAATTAATTTTCTAAAAAAAAAATAGATAATATATATATATAATGACAAATAAATCAAGAATTATAGATCGTCATGTAGTATCATCTTTATTATTATTTATTTTTTAAGTTGGATGTATTTTATATATATATATAGATATATGTAAGTCTTCTAATAATTTTAGGTAATGACATGTCTTGAGTTACTGACTTTATCTTATATATTCAGTTTTCATGTTTAATAATTTTTTACCTGTCTTTAACGTTTTCTAATTTTTTAAAATAAAAATTAGGATCTTTATCAACTCCATTGAAATTTTTGCCCTCCTCAACATGCCTCACTACGATAATAATTTAATGAAATAATAAAATGATACATTTAATTATGTAATAGATTAAAGATAATGTTAAATATATTTAGTTACATAATATAATAAACAATATAAAAAAGGGTTGGAAAAATTACGCAAACCTCGCCGCATTAGTTAATTACGATAGGGTAAATAAAAACTACCACATTGGTCAATTACCCTAGGTTCAATCTAAACGAAAGGAACGAAGTCCTCCTCTTTTGTAAAAATAGGAAAATATCGAGGTTTTATACAGAAGAAAGAAAAACGGGTCGGGTTTGGGTTCCTAAAAAATCGGGTCTGGTCGGGTTCTAGGACACCCATTTATAATCGGGTCGGGTTTGGGACAGAATGACCCGACCCGAACCCGACCTCAGAATTGGAGGATCAGTGGCTCCCTCAATCCCAATTACCAATGTGGGCCTCCGATTCGGGTCAGCCCAAGCCAGTTTATCGATCCTAGTGGCCTTTCAAATACTACTGCTTTTGCAAGTTGGCAGGTTGT
This sequence comes from Combretum micranthum, assembly GCA_024138025.1. Classification (NCBI taxonomy): domain Eukaryota; kingdom Viridiplantae; phylum Streptophyta; class Magnoliopsida; order Myrtales; family Combretaceae; genus Combretum; species Combretum micranthum. Next base: position 396,886 of record JAMXBD010001047.1, read on the forward strand.
GTGCAACATCACTAGGAGAACAACTCCTAAGTGTTGTGTATCATTCTCGGCATACTACAATGATTCAGTTGTTCCGTGCAACACTTGTGCTTGTGGTTGTCCTCGCAACACGGACAGTGTGTGTAGCACTAATTCCCCTGCCATTCTTCTGCCTTCGAACGCACTTTTAGTGCCGTTTGAAAACCGGACTGCATTAGCTCTTGCTTGGTCTGATATAAACCACAGACCAGTACCAAATCCAATGCCTTGTGGAGATAACTGTGGTGTAAGCTTAAATTGGCATTTATACACAGACTACTTTAGAGGTTGGACAGCACGAATCACCATTTTCAATTGGGACGAAACATCATATCCCGATTGGTTTGCAGCTGTGGAGATGGACAAAGCTGCACCAGGATTCGAAAAGGCTTATTCATTCAATGGAAGTCTTTTGAGTGGTGTCAACAATACGATCTTCATGAAGGGCCTTCTAGGACTAAACTATCTTGTAGCAGAAGCAGATGGTGCGAAACCAACAGATCCTAGGGTGCCTGGGAAACAGCAATCTGTCATCTCATTCACAAAGGAAACTACTCCCGGAATCGATGTGCCTGCTGGAGATGGATTCCCTTCTAAAGTATTCTTCAATGGTGAAGAATGCTCACTTCCAAGCGTGTACCCCACAAGCAGCAGCAGCAGATTCAAGTCATCCCTACCTTTTTCATTCTTCTTGTCAGGTTTATTGCTGAAGTTGATGTCATAATCGTCGCTTTGGACACATCTCATATGCACTTGCTGCGATTTGTTCTTTCTTTTCTCTTTTGGTTCATATTCCTTTTGTCTGTAGGTGATTCATACATCATAGTTACATCTTGTAAGACGCATATGGGTCTAGATACAATGTTAGACATGAATGACGATGATGTTGTTGCTTTTGTTTGATTGTTCTTCTCCGTTTTGAGTAATGCGCACTAAAGTCGACACAGATTGAAAATGGCATCCATTGAGATATTTATTAATTTTATTGAACATAATTTTCATGTTTTTAACATGACATTGCATGTATTAGAAGAAAATCTTTGATTCAAGTTCTTAGCGAGTATTGCTATATACATGTTAACAAAATTTATTTTGAAATAATGATCAAATAAAATTGTAGTTCAAGCACATATGGCCGTAGAATAATAAGTTACAATACGTTTCTTTACGACAAAATAGGGCCTCTTCAAAATAATTCTTAATAAGGGGGTGGTCGAAAGTTTGTTCCTAAAGCAGGCATTAAAGGTTTGTATACTATGTGTGTGTATGTGTGGTCAAATATTTTATGAAGAAGGCCCATCATTTTGAAAGTAGACATAGGTACGGTTCGGATCGGTTCTGGACCCGAATCCGAACCGGAACCGGAATCGGAACCGCCAGAACCGGGGTGATTCACGGTCCCACGGAACCGCCGGTTTTGACGGTTCCACGTGAACAGTGAACCAAGTTTTTTCTTCTTCCTTTTTTTTTGGGTTTAGATTGAAGGAAAGCATAGAACTAATGGAAATTTCCGGTTCAAAATAGTTTCATGCTTGAAGGATTCTGACTCTCGTTATTGATTGTTGAATTTGCCCACAACTAGTCAAATCACCGTTCTACCCCAAATTCATAACGTTCTGTGTGTGCGTGGTTGCTTGGTTTTTTTTTTTTTTTAAATGGCGGGTTGGAACGGGTGGAACTGTCGGTTCCGGCGGGTCCTCTGGCAATTCTTAACCACCCCTGACGGGGTAGTTCTCGAGTACGAAATCGCCGGGGATGGTTCGGGGTGGTTCGCGGTTCGGAAACTGCCCCGTGCCGATGTCTATTTGAAAGTATTAAAGGCGTACCTAAGGAATGTGCCTTCACTTGTGCTAAACATTTGAGGAGAAGCCGCATGTATTTTACATGCCTTTAATACAATCTCTCGACATAACAAATCATATCAATATGATGCGGTCATACATTCAAATCATAACTATCGAACACATTTAGCTCATGCACAAAAAATCTTAAAATTAGACACAACACTATAATCCACCCAAACTGAATCTTGAATCATCACACCACACAAACTCCACAAACTTCTAACTCAGCCTACAATAGCAAAGGTATACACAGTGAATTGAACCTCTAACATGAATCTTCAATGCAACAAAAAATAAAGATCCATAAGATGTATTAAGTTTCAAAAAAGTGAAGATAAATACAAAAACATTGTTTTACAATACAATTAGCAAAATTAGAATATCTATCAAATCTATTGTCTTTTCCTACTCCTCTGGAATGTGTATGCAACCTGAGATGGTGTGGAGGGTGATCCCTTTTACCTTGTCATATGGATGTGGCTCAATGAAGTCACGGGGCGCAACTAGGCTATTATGCCCTTCCCATGTCTTGGGTCCATACCTGCTGGTTAGGTTGTCTTTTCTAAGGTAAAGGTGAAGTTGGGAAAGGATCAATCTGATAATCAGTGTATGGAGTTGTGAAGGAGCTAGAATCAACTCCAATGTTACTTATGAAAACAAATAGTTGTTGTATCGCATTCAAGAGGTGTTGGGATGCATAGGGCGTATTATAGAGTTGGGTAGAGTTGTGGATTTATCTAGTATCGATGAAGTGCTCCACTAGCCACCTCTAACTCTACTTGTATGTCTAACTCAAGGAGAAGGTGGTTTCATATGTTCGTGATGTGTTGACTCATTACTTGCTGTCTTGTCATGCGGCTCCTCATAAGCTAATGCATCCTTTCGAACTGCTGGGAAATAATATCATCTTACCATGCTCCTCTACATCATGAACAACTTCATCAACAATGGATATTGTTGTCAGCAAATTTAGGTTTGAATTGTATCCTACAAAAGGTGTTAGCCTCATGGAGAAACAAAGCAAATAAAAAGAGTTAAGACACCATTTATGTCATCAAGTAATTGGATAAGTGTGGATGCACTACTTACTAATTGCCCAAACAGTACTCCAATATGGCTTATGTGTTGCCGACTAACAGACCTATATCATCATACGTACTTTGGATCCACATTAAGGGTTGACTCCACTTGAAGTAGTTATTTGTGGTGCTTGTCTCATATACGTATAAAGGGATCGCGAAGCTCCACCCAGTCCATGTCGGCCTTTCCCTGCAAGCTAGTATGATTCAATTAAGTTATTATGATTTGGTGGAACCCGCTGAAACCTACCGAATTGGTGCTCAATATAGTCTGGAAAGCATCATGCCACTAGGTGGGGACAAAAGAACGACACTTGAGCCGTCCAAAGTCATTCCAGTCTCTATAGGCGGGGGCAGTGTCAATGAGTTTCTTTGAATAAGCTGTCGTACGACCTATTATACAATGAAACTTGAATTAGAAAGGAAATTTGAAATTATGTAGACATTTTTATAATGGACGTTTACACTTGATACATTCATCGGGAATGCGGGTATGACTGTACCACGACGGCAGGGTGGTTAGAAATGCATCTCGGTACGCCTATGCAGCATGGGTAAATTAGTGAATCATATTTTTCTTCACCTTCAATAGCATGCTATGAGTACGTTGTCCTATAATATAATACTGAAGCAGGTGCAAGGAGTGACATGTGGGAATCTATCCCAAGCTTACAGCTAGATTAGGATCGTTGCTTCCCTCATATACTCTACGGTCTCTAGCGATGCATGGAACAACTGTTGATACAATAAGGAAAAGCAAGATGAGCCCCAACTAAATTACCTTAAGTAGATGGCTAATTTGATTTAAAAGGCTCTAAACTTAATTTTAATTTGGAATTAACTTTTTAGGTTAAAGTGAGAGGGCTTAGGAAGTTAAGCTCATTTAATTGGAATGATCATGGAAGAACTAACATAGTGGGCTTAGAGTAGGGTTTGTTAGAATTAGCTGGTTAATTCCAATCTTTCTCATAAAAGCTTGCGCACTACAAATAATGCTCTTAATAGACCTGGGTCTACAAGGCAGTCTACTTGAATATCTATTATGAGAGGAAATCGTTTTTTTTGGTCGTTTATCTCATCTAGTAGATGAAATCGAGGGCTAGGCTTTCTATAATTGGAAATCTTGGAGAAACGTCATTGTGCTGCCGAATTTTCACCTCAGCGAATCAATCATTTGATCTAATTAAGAACTCAAACTATTTCATGGTACTTAGTGAGGTCTGATGCTATTGAGGCCCCTCATTTGTCACGTTTATGTTCGAGTTTACTGAGATCATCTTTAATTTGCTTTACATCACATCTTTTATCACGAATATGCAAGCAATCAGTACCTAACTGTGTGAGGTGCATTTTGTCATTGCCCGTTTATTCATCAACAGGCCAAATTGCACTTCCATCCTATAAAGTGGTGGTGGTCTTATCGTGTATTCATGTGGCATGTGAAGGGTATTTGCCTCTAGTCTCCATCTCTCCACTAATGCAATAATCAAGTGCCAATCCAGTTGAATATGAGGCAGGCAATTTAAACCCAAGAAACTAGCTTGCTGAAGATAAGGGATTGTTTGATTAAAAAGTGGAATCCACTCTTGGTCACTCCTCAATTGTAACTCATAGCACCATATTGTAAGCAAAGTGATCTCATCCTACATCATATCATTGGATAAGCTTTCACTCTCATGACAATATTTACCTTGAAGTTGTAGCAAAACTTATACCTCATCTCCATACGACAGTTGAGTGATGTTTATGCTGTAGAGTGAAGAATGATAGGTCTAAGGGTCTTAATTCCATATCCTTTGAAGGACAAGCACAAATTGATCAATTTCAAAAAATAGATACAAATTACAAGAATGTCACACATATTGCCAAATGGATAGAACATGCATTTATTCACTGTTCTCACATTTAAACAGCTAACTTTTCTCTAGACATCTTCTTCTATTATGTCCTTCCCTTCTATAACGATTGCATGTGACCGCCTCTAGGTGCTCTGTAAGGCTCATTTCCATTATATTCTATATCATTTTTTCCGCTTGCCTTTTGTACACGCAAGAAGTGCATGAAAGAGTGCATCATCCTCTCCTCAAACCATTTGCGACACAATGACTCCCTTTTAAGATCTGAATAAGTCGTTGCTTCTACTGAAACTGATGACCTAATGTGAGTTGACCCTTTGTCTCTAGCTCTCCTTTTTCTCTAATGCATATCTTGTGAACACCTGCTTTGTCGTTATTCCTTGTGAGGCTTCTATATGCCTTTGCTTCTTTTGATTCATATCCATGATGCAAAATGGCAATGGTACTACCCTATCATGCATCCCTATTCACGTTAATAATGGGTGAATAAAGTTTGATTGAAAAAAATAATAATAAAAATTCTCCAAAAAGATAATAAGGCTTATAAGGTAATAATGAGGATATTAATGCATAAATTAAAATTTGGCTATGGACTTTCTTTTCATAATTAAAATAATAAGTTTTTCTATATAAGATGATTTCTCTATTTAAACATTATTATGCACAAAATTATGAATGTATCTTGGTAATGTCACTTAAAAGCACTAAAAAGCACGTGTTATTTTCTAGCTTCTTGAATGCTTTGGATGCATAAAGTAATATTTTTAAAACAAGAAAAGTCTGTGACATTTAATTATACATTTGGGTTTAAAAAAAATTATGATTTTTCATAACTAAAATTAAAAATCAACATTTTTCCTATATAACATTACTATTCTTTTGAAATATTTTTACTTAGGTTTGAAAAAATTTATGATTTTTCATAACTAAAATTGAAAGCAATATCTTTCCTATATAATACTATTATTCTTTTGAAAGTTTTTTAGGCATAGAATTATCAATGCGGTTGTACTTTCATCACTTAAAAGCACTATGAGCCACGTGATATTTTTCAGTTTTCCGAATGCCTTTAAATGATGAATAAATAAATATTTTCAATACAAAAAATTTTGTTATGTTAATTATATTATTTCAATAAAGTTTTGATTGGCAGGGGAAAAAATTGCATCTCCAAAAACAAAGTAAGCTAATTATGACGATATTTATGTATAAACCATAACATAGGTTTGGAATGATTTTACCAACCATTTGAAGTAAGATTAAAAAATATATATATTTTCCCCTCTGATATAATTATTATTCTTTCTAAAAAAACATTAAGGTACAAAATTATGTTGAGACAATATCATGTTTACACCTCAACTTTATATCTTTTTAAAATTATACATAAAATATTTTAAATTATTTGTATGTATACCTACTTAAATGTTTAATTGTTTCCATTTATACCTCGACTCTTTTCGTTAACTATTGTTATCTCTATCATCACCTAACTCATCACAATGTGACACTTGTAATATCTTATTTTATATTATATACTAACTCTATGCCAATAATAATAATAATAATAATAATACAAAACAGAAAAATAAAAAAATTACCATAACTTGATCTTGCACCTACCATTAACGGTTAGAGATAAAAAGATATAGGACTAAACACTAAGAAAGCTAATATCATCCAAAATGTTATTTCATAAACAAATTAGCATAATTTAATATTTTTATAAAATAGTCTTTGTTTAAAAAAAATTAAATAAGAAGAAATAACAAAGACTATATAGGCAAGTAAAATTACAAAAACAATATTCATTAGCAATTTACTCCATGAATCGACATCATTAAAATTACAAGAACAATAGATTAAATGATTCATAACTTATATGAAAATTTCAAAAGTTTCATCCCTTCATAAACATTTTGGTTGAGTTTGATGATAAAATTACATAACTTATGTATATTAACTTGTCCAAAACTTTCCATAAACAAAATTGAAGTACCTTATTAAACCTTGACTATCCATAAAAACTCTCTCTTGCATTTGCATCTGTACTTGTTGTTGGAACCCTAGGTTTTAGACCGCATTTACAAATCACCACACCACTATTGCAATCATGGGAAGATGTACTTTGACAAGTCTAAGGAATGCAAAGAGGATAATTATCCGAGCAATCTTCTCAATAGCAAAAGTGTTGTGGGTTTACAACTTAGGGTTCTGTAAGGACCCGACCCGCTAAATCCCAAGATTTAGTGTACCAAGCCTCCAACCATATATAACATTTTCACATTATATGTAAGATTATCCTAAAACTAACAGTTTATGAGAATTGTTTGATTAATTCTATCAACACTTTATAAATAATTTTTAAATAAAAGAAGATTGCTGATAAAAACAATCCACACATATATACATTTATGTACAAAGATTAGTGTCAGTATACGGCACTACAAAATTACATGTTGTTATTAGTACAAAAAGATAAACTAAACAGATCTTAAAGTCTTTTACAACTTAGGCTTATTTAACAAGCCTCATATATAGAGAAATATGCTTTAAACAAAAGCTTCTCCAAAACCAAGGGCATTCGAGTCCTACTCATCCCACTCGTCCATGAACCTCTCAAAATTTGACCCGTATCCTAGATCATCATACAACTCATCTTCAATACCTCAATGCAACAAAAGTAAGCTAAAGGTCTAGTACGCAATAACAAATACAAAAACGAATTGTCAAGCAAACTTAATTTGAATAAAATGCATCAACGATCAAGTCATTATCTTGTTAAGTTTTCTTTTAACAAAACAACAGTAGGGTATTTAAACCCCGGAATCACGCTCTGGGAATTTAGGGGTCCTGAGTAACAGCAGCTGCTCAAGGGATTGATATAAGCAATCCGAATACTTATATCTCTTATATCTATTCCATAAAGAAATAGCTTCATTTAGGGTTCCAAAGCCATTTCTCGACTCTACTTAAACTCAGTCCACAACATGAATCTAGTTCATAAGTTCCCATAAACTTTGAACTAAACCATGGCATTTCCTCCTAAGTTTAAGTAAACGTTACTCAGATACCATTCTCCCCATCAGCTATCCGCTTAACCATAAACGAATCACTATTGCATCATAGCATACCATTGCATCATGACTTAGGTTAAGCGCCTAACTAACATATCATTGCATCATGACAAGTTTGCTGCTCCTCGGACCTGATTAAACAGCATAATAGACATCCAGTTCATTAAAGTATTAAATCGAATTGAATTAAGTCAAATTTAATAATGCCTATTCCTAGCATACAACAAGCAAGCTATTACGTACCTATACCCAATAGTGTATTACTATATTCACTTAGAAGGGAATCAACTGAAGAACCTTTAACTGAAATAAGGAATATAAAAAAAAAAATCAATAATCAAAGTTAGAATATATATACAACACTCTATTCTAAATTAACCATACAAGAAGATTCAATGAACTTAACATATAGCTTTAACATTTAATTCATACATAGAACATGTTTATATAACTTATAGGTTCATTAGAAGATGATATATGAAGCAGAGTAGGACAATTGAAGAAGGTGGAAATTGTAAAAACTCAAAGGATACGCGGGCAATTTACGTCGGTAAATTGGAGCTAAACGCTGGCAGCATTGGAATCATACGCCGGTGGTGTTAAGAAAATCGATTCTGTTCACATTTAACACCGATTAAAGGTCGGCGGCGTTGAAGCCCTAGTGGTCGGCGTAAGATTTGAAAAAAATAAATGCTCACTAATTTCTTTACAAAAGCCGGCGGCGTTGCAAGCAGTGTTAGAAAAATCGGTTCTAATTACATCCAATACCGCCTCCACGCCATCGGCGGTGAAGTACCAGATGCTGGCCTAAATGCAAAAACAGACCTATTCGAAAAGTTTTTGTTTCCCCTATTTTGTACTTCAAAAATTTATAACATAAAGCACTTTTAATCCTTCTTCAAACACATATTTAGCTTCATACACTAACTTCTATCCACATTAACCATTCTTAACAACTTTGAACATCATTTTAACACATCAAACTACTTCATTTATATCAAACCCTCTTCTACTCTTCACCTTAAACTTAACTACTCAAAATCAACTTCAATCCTCATCAACACTTCTTACTACTTTCATAACATAAATAACAAGTTCATATAATAATAAAACACAACCTAACATTTATTAATACATAAAACCATTCAAACTCATATGACATTAAAACTCATTTTAACATGGATTCTATATCTATATCATAAGAAAGAACAAACAAAGAGTTTATACTTGCATTGACTTACATGAAGAAGCTTTGGCTTGAAGAAAATTGTTGAATCTAAGAGCTTGTTCTTGCTAAGGTTTGGAGCTTATGGTTTGAAGAAAGAAAAGCAAAAGAAAGAAAAGAAAAGTGAAAATTTGGATGGATTGTGTTAGTTGCCAAAAGAAGGTCTATTTGATCAAATTATGGACTCATATGTATCTTAACTTTGACTTTTGGGATTCATATGGGTTAGGCTTAATTTAGGGCTAATTTGGACTTAATTTGAGCTTGAAAATGGACTTAATTTAATGTAAAATTCTGTTAGCACATTTTTAGACATTTCAAAAGTTGTTTTGATAATTTTAAACATAACACATACATATTAATTCATAAGAGACACAAACATTAATTATACTATACACATATTAATATACATAAAACAATAGCATTAATCTCATCACACATATACACATACATCAATAATTTACATTAATAAACATAGTACATTAAACCTATTTCTACACATTCATTTTCATATATCAAATTTACTTCAAACTTAATATTTAGAACTAATATTATATTTACATGAAAATTAAATCATTAAATAAATTAGGTTATTTCAGGTTCTTATTGTTTTAGGGTCTATTTAAATTGTTTTATTTTTATTTGTATCATATCTGTATCTAATCTACATCGGTATCTTATATATATATATGATCTGTTTTATTTGTTTGTGAGTAAAAATGTCTATTTTTCATCTGTATTTGTTTCTTGATAAACATCTATTTGAAAATGATAAAAATAAGATGTCATACTGACCAAAAAAAGATGAAAAAAAAAAACAAAACCTTACATTATTTACTATTGTCTGGAGGAGATGGAAGGTTTTAACAAATGGGTCAGCATTTAGGTTTAGGATTTTTTATTAGGTGATTTAGGGTTTGTGTGACTTAGCTTCTCTTTGCAATTGAAAAGTGATTTAGAGTAAAGGGGAGGAAGGTTTTATTTTTCTTGTAAGTTACCGCGGTAACTTACCGATGTGTGTTATATTTAAAAAAAAAACAATTATAGAAATTTTTTTGCTATGCAGAAAAGACTTAGAGTTAGTATACAATACAAAATAGGATATTATAGGCGTTGCATTGTGATTAACTACTCGTCATAATAGAGATAAGGGTAGATAATTACACCTCTGATTAGGTGCATACATTAACAATTTAAAACAATAGTATATAATTGCAAAAAGGCATAAAGTTGAGTTGTAAATCACAATCTTATTTCAAATTATGTTTTTGTCTCCACTAATATCACTAAAAGCACTAGTAATGAGCGGGAAACCCTGCTATATAAGGTACCCACCCGAATCTTACTCGACCAGATAGGGTCCGGGTGGAAATTAAGAACCACAAGATAGGGTATGGGTATCAAATTTTCAGAACCTGCTTTCACAGGGTAAGGTATGGGTATGAGACTTTTAAACCCTATACCCACTTTGAAACCTGTACTATATTGTAGAAGGTATAGGTTCTAGGATATCATGTATCCATCCTGTTAAATATTATATAATAATAATGATATATAATAAAGAATGATATTCCATATTTTTTATTTTACAACCACTTATATTCAAAATTATTATTTGTAGACTATATTTCAAAAAATTTTATTATAGAAGGATCTGTACTATTTTATTTTAGAATGACTTGTTAGTTTTATTTTAAAAGAACTATGGTTGTATGTACGTACTTGAACTAAAAAATATACAAAGATGTTGTTTATATTTTAACACTAATTAATATATAGAAGTAGTTCTAAAGTTTTTAATTTTAGAATTTTGTGCAAGTTTTATAATTTTGTTTAATATCACATAAATATGTTCCATAAGTATTTGTTATTAGTTTCAACTTTCACATATGAACAGATTCTATACATTATAGAACTTGTAATATTAACAAATTACTTTTTAAATTTCTCTTCTGCATGTTGGTTATATTGAATGTATGAAAATAAGATAGTGTTATAAACTTAATTTTTTTTAAATAGAGATTTTATATTAAAAAAATTACAGAATGCAAGGGTACCTCGTACCTTGTAGATTTTATAAGGTATAGGAAACAGAGTAGATACAGGGAGCCATAAGATAGGTTTTGAGTACGAAATTTAATACCTTGTATAGTTGTACATTATAGGGTGGGATACGAGTAATGTTTCATATCCTATCTACCTTATACCCGCTTACCCCTAAAAAGCACTACAAAGGACACGAAAATTTCTAGCTCTCCAAATGCCTTGAAACGAGAAATTAAATAATGTTTGAAAACAACATAAAAGATTTTGCATAAAAATTATGTTTGTCACTTTTCTTGCTGTATTTAATAATATTTTATTGTAAAAATAGTGTTTCTAAAAACAACATTAAAATATTATTTTGATAATTAGTATAGAAAAATTTCATAATGAAGAGTTTTCTTTCTTAAAATTTGTGGGCCTGGAATTACATATACTCGTGTAGTCTAGTGAACACCTTATTGGTATACATGTACTGAACAGTGATTTTTATATATTCCAATGTTTGGTATACTCAAGTACTAAACAAGTGTAGTCTAGCTGCAAAGACTCGGCATATCCTATCTTAAAATTTCAAACATGCCAAATCCTTAGCCATGTATAACACTTGGATGTTATATACTTAGGCTTCCTTAAAAGATTTATTTATTGTGAATATTTGCTAGCTAATTTTAAATTCTAAAAGCATTCTATCCAAAAAACAACTGGATTTAAGCGATCCAGATACTTATATCTTCTATACCTAACTGAGAAAGAGAATATAGCCTCATCTAGGGTTCATAACCATTACACATCTCTACTTATCTTAGTCCATAATATAATATGGCTCAACTAGTCCCATAAACGTGAATCATTCTATGTTGCTTCTCTCCAAGCCTCAGTAGATATTATTCCAATACTATTTACCCCATCAGCTACTTGCTAAGCCACTTATGAATCACTATTGCATCATGACATGACGGTGGCCAAAGCTTCTAACTACTATGCTCGACTTCGAATAAGGTTATTGCATCCGTAATCGGATTAAACGACACAAGCAGAAACAACACTCAATTATAAAGGCTGACTTTAAGTTTTTAAATCATTTTGAATGCCTATCTTAACAATCATCACACAAATTACTCCGTACCTTTTATGATGTCCACAATCCAAAATGAATCAGATGATAGATCAACTGTTCATAATATTTGTTCAAGAAATACAACTCATAAGCATTCAAACAAATTAATCACTTACTTTATCTTTTCATTAATCATTCGTTTTAGGTTTTCTATTGAACAGACATGAAAATAGGAACCCCGCCATGGTTGCGATGATCGTCCTACCAAGAGACAGACAGTTCTCCGTTGTATGTCAAATTATCTTTGACTAAACTTAGCTTTGGCCTAACATATTTTAAAAATTACATATTCCTTATTAGTTAAGGTTTAACCTAACATATTAATTTAGATTAATTTTAGTTAAGTCTATATTAACTTAATCTTAGCAAAATGATTAGACTTAATCAATTTAATTCATTTTAGCTTTCTAAGGTTTATTTAGTCAAGTTGAACTTAAAATTTTTAACTAAGGTTATTTTATATCTAACTTTTATATTTAATCCAATTATTTATTAAATTTATAAATTCTTTTAATCCATTCCTAATAATATAAATTGACCAACATAACATTTTCTATTTTATTTCTATTTTATTTAAAATTATAAGAAGAACAAGGTCAGGTGCACGACCGTATTTCATCCCCCGTACATAAATAAGAAGAAACATGATCAGATACATTTCATCATATTTCCATTATACTTATTCGCATTTTGAAGATTAGCGAAAAGCACGGCGTAATACCTTAAGCCATGTTTCCTCCTTGGATTGAAACAATTGAGAAACACGATGCATAAAAGAGAAACACGATGTGATAAAACAAGTTATGCTTTACCTGTGTTTCATCAAAAACCAAGCATACATAAGTCAGAGAGAAACATGTAAGATACATTGGGTCATCTTCTTACCGTGTTTCATTTGACACATTATATAAACTAGAAATAGAAATAAACACGAGGAGATAGGTAAGATCGAGTTCTAGCCATGTTTTTTAATAAAAGAGAAACACGACGAGATAAGGAGGTCGTGCTTCTAGACGTGTTGTTTTGGAAAATTTCTTTTAAAATGAATGAGAGAAAAGTATGGTTAGATAGGTCAAGCTGTGTTCCATCTGTGTTTCTTCTTTGATGTGTTAAATTCAAAAATTTTCAAGTAAAAATAAGGAGCAAGACTTAACACAACTTCCCATGTTTCCCCCATGCTCTTAGCTTTATTTAACATTTTGAAAACTTCACTTATTTTACTAGTTGATTTACATCATTTTCCAATATCTAACATCTTATAATCAACATATAAGCTTAGAATTATCATTTACAACATCTATTTTCTTATTTTTACTTCATATTTCTTTTCAATATCTATAACTTCTTATATGTCAAGATTACATGTTTCATCTTAATTGCTACTTATAACTAACATCAATTCATCATATATATACAAAAACAACAATCAAAACACAATAAACAACTATACTTATCTTGTGACAAACACATGCAAATTGAATCTCCTCTACTACTCCTCCTTAGTTGTTGAGGCTAATACTAACATGATTCACACTTTCTATCTTTCTTTATAATAACTTCATTTTCTTCTGTCATCTTGTTGAAATTGAGATTGAGAGTTAATTTGAGAGAAAGGAGAGAGAGAAGAGAAAGAAGTAAATAAATAAAGAAAAGGAAAGGGGAAACAGAGAAAAGAGAAAGGAAAAGGAAATGATAAGAATAATTTAAAAGATATTTTTAAGTAAAGGTATTAGGCTTAAATCTTTCAAATTAATATTTCTAGTTTTGAAAGTGTTTAGAAGAAATTTTTCAGAATTTGTATATTAGAAATTTATAAGTTAAAATATGAACTTAATTTAAGAATTTAATTTAAATCCAATTGATATTCCGTTTGAGCTTGGTTTGAGAATTGACATTTTCAAATAGATAGGTGATTTCAAAATTGATGGGGATTAATGATATGAACTTTTAAGCTAAAGCTTAGGGATTTAAGAATCCACTAAACATTTAAACATGTTAAGGAGTTTAGGAATTCGAAATCTCAAATTTCAATTTAAATCTATTTACCAATTAATTACATCTCTTCATCTAATCATAATCCACTGCCCATTTTACTTGCATCATTTAAACTATCTAATTCAAATTTCTACCTTAGGTGAATGTTTGGGATATTTCACTAGTGATTACCTAATTGATATACATGGTACTGAACAGTGATTTTTATATATTCTAGTGTTTGGTATACTCAAGTACTAAATAATATTTATATTTTGATAATTATATCTTTGCATTACCCTATATTTATTTAATTATTTTTTAATAGTAATTAGTAAATATAATTTAAGGAGACTAAATTATAAAAACAATTAAATAATTATGTATAATATTAAATAAAAAGCCATGATTTTGTTTTTTTATTTTTTTAAATTTGTTAAGTAATTAAAATATTAAATATTCATATTATAAATTAATTAGCTTAATATTTAATAAAATACAAAATAGATCAAATAATTACTATAACGATTTCATACATATCATAAGTTACAAAAATTTGTTCAAAGATATAATAGATATAATATTAATTAATTATTAAATCAATGATGGATCATTTGACAGTAATGTATTTTAATTATAATGTCTCATTGTTATTGAAGTTTTTCCTCTTCATTGTCATTCAGTTCAAATTTCCAATGGACTTGTACTACTTGTACAAAAATGCAGGATTCGAATTGTCAATTTCCATAAAGAGGTTATTTGATCAGAAGCCATGTCATCTACGAGAACCAATAATAGGTGTCAAAGAACCCATTTATCAATATCATACATCTCAAAATATCAACAAACCCATTTATTAGAGTCTCTCCCTGTCCAAAATCCAATCACTACCCAACTTAACTTACAAAAAAAGAGAAAACCTTAAAAGTAACATGCCAAAAAGTATAATTTTTCGCATCATCTAATTAACTGCCTAACAAAAGTAGGTCTCTATACTCCTTGGAGCCTCCAGAAAAACTTTTTGTATTGTATATTTAAAGCCATTTGCTTAGATACATCCAACTATATGTTTTTAGTCATTCCCAAAGCTTTCAACTCTTCAAATATGTTGTCCCTTGGAGGATTTGCAATTTTCTTGCGAGTGTAGCAAAATCACTTCTAACATCTCTAATGCTCTTTCAAATGAGGAAACAAATTCAGTTGCATATTCCACTATGCGACACTTGTGGAAATGGGGGTCTCCAAATAAATGATGTGAGACATGATTGAAGGATTTATGTGAATGTGCTAATTCCATATTTTCTTCAATATTATTTAACCCATCATTTTGCATCTCCCTCCCTGCATTCAATGGTATCTCGTCCACCTTACCATTTGCTTTATCTTTTTCCGAAAATTCCATGTAACATTTTAAATTCTTGATTTCTTTGTTGGCACGATTGACAAATTTTACCCCAAGGAGTTGGCCTAGTAGTTAAGACCAATGACATATCATGATAATTTGCACGAGGTCCTAGGTTTGAAACTTAAAGGGTCATTTCTTGGGTTACATACATAAAGTAAGCTATTCTTACTTGGTGCATGGGTCTTGTAGGGTGGTTTATGTGCCTAAAGGTACTTAGTTTTAAAACAATCGTGTCCCTCCATAAAAAAAGAATGATTAACAAATTTTGAGTGTTTATGCAATAAAAAAGAGGATATATAAAAAAACTAGTAAAAGAAAACAAGTGAAGATATAGATTTGGAAAAATTATAATAGCATTCAAGTAGCAAATAATGTTAGTAAATCAATTTTAGACTTGAAAAATCTATTGTTTATTCAAATGCACAATTATCTGAGACACTATTCGTTTGTAGCAGTTCTTCACAAACGATGCTTGCACGAAACCATGTTAGAATTTATAGCCAGCTTTATCAAATATAATTTTCATCAATTACCACAAAACAAGAGTAAATTATTACTTAAGAGCAATATTAAATTAAAACAAATGATAAGTTATGCAACTAAGTAAGTGTTAGTGTGAAATATGAGAATTTCACATGGGAAATAGGGTATTGTGTAAAGAGTTTATAAAAAGAGAAGACCCATTATCCCATTACCTTAAGGTTTTGGGTTATAGATGGTGTCAAAAGCCCATTTGTACAATCCTTCATAAAGCCCATTGGATTTCTCTCCATTAAAGGCATATTCCGGACCCTAACAATAAGAAACTTAAAAATATTGCCACTTACGTGACATATCTATTTCCAAAAGCTCACTTATAAATGACAATAAGATGACAACATTCTATATAAGGCATATGCACTAGCTGAAATTTGTGAAGAGAAGGAAGGAAATACCATTTTACTCGACTGAAATCAAAAACTCATTCTCATAATAGAAAAATGACAATTAATTTGGTTCAATCCTGCTATTTGAAATCCTTCCCAGATCTTATCCTACACTGCGGTTCATAGAAAATGACATTCTAAAAGTGCTAAATAGAATATTGGAGTAGCGACACTTGAAGCACGCAAGCTACACAAACTTTAAAAAATTTATGTTTTAAAGTAGTTCACATAGTTTGGAATTTAACCCCTAAAGAAAAATCACAAACAAAAAGATGCATCGATAAAGTTTGGCTATTGAAAATAAGAACTTAAACATACTTCCATATACTCTTCGGGAACTTGGTTGCTATCTACCGTGACACATTTTTTTTTTTTTTATGTGTCATCCCATTAAATCCACGAGTATTCATCATAGCAACCATCTTTAACAATTTAACGAACCATTTCTTCATCTTGTTAATAATTTGCTTGATATTAAAATTTAATTTCTAGCATTTAGTGTTTTATCCTTTTCAATATTCTTCAAGAGTCTCTCATTTAAAAGTTCTCCTCAGCAACCAACTCCTCTAACAGTAGGATAAGTGTTTCTTTTTCAATCTCACTTTAATTATGCCTATATATTTTTTTCCTTAATGTCCATGCTATAAATCCACTAATGTTTTAGTGCATCAAAGCATTAAAAAAGGAGTCATATTACGAAGATAAAAATTAATGAATTATATCATGACATATACTAGATAACATTTGAAAAATCTTTTCTTAGAAGCAAACACTTCTAAAAAGAGCAAAGCCAATATTGTAACTCCTGAGAACTCACATGCTCATAATGAGAGTTAAATACAAAAAAATTAAAATTTTTTCATAACTAAATTAATTAGCTAACATCCTTGAAAGTATATCACATGTACTGTAGCATTTGGTGCATTTTCATTATTAATATTGAATCATGATACAATAATACTAACTTATAATCTCAAAAAAGAATAAAAAATAGAATATCCTTAAATATATCAAATTAATACCACTAAATTCCTAAATTAGGACCATTCATAAAAATAACAAGATATTAAAGGTAGAACTAATCACTGACAAAAAGGATAATAACAAATCTAAATAATAATCATTAAAATACAATAACCTCCACAACATTACCAAAAAAATACAAGAAAGTAACCAAAACAAAAAGAAACTTTCTAGTTTCTACTATGCACATCCCATTCATCTTACATTTTCTATGCTAGATATCTCTTATTTAAATTCATTCCATGCTGGCCTCCATTATTTCAATTGTATCAATACCATTTTCCACTATAGTAGCTTCATTACCTTCTATTGGAGCATACTCCAATGAATCTAGTGACGTATGCTCAAATGAAATTGTGAAGTAAACATGTTAGTGTCATTTGGCATTGTATTTTGATGGGATAAAAGGATGAACTCCTTCTAATAGCCACGTTGTTTCTTCAAAATTCCAAAGAATCTCTCTATAATATTTTTTGCCCTTATGTACTTATAAATTATAGATATAAAAAAAAATTTATAATTAACTTTTTCTTGTCTATAGATTAATTTTTGCAATTCTCTATAATATTTCTTAGCCTTTTATGGTAATGACCAAATAAAAATGAAACTGGCCTTGAATAACCTAGTCATGTGGATATATTGAACTAAGGGGGTATCTTTTCCTTCCACATGGAAAGTAGAATGGATTATTGGAAATGAAAAATATAACAAGAGTTTTGAAAAATAAAACAAGTAAACAACTTGTAATAAGATGAGTTAATTGATGAAACCCAAACAAGGGAACCAAACACCCGTGCTATAGACAATACAATACAATAAAAAATGCTTAATTAAAAAAAAATTGAAACGCCAACATAAAACAAAAATAAAGCCTAAGTAACAGTATGTAGATGCATGCAAATTTAATGACCTAGAAGTGCAAAAGCATTAAGTAATCAAGATGTAAAAAAAAAAAAAAAAAAAACACTCACATAAGAAACTTTACTAGCGTGTTCACAAAAGAAAATTTCTTTATTGATATAGGAATCTCAATATAAGTAATTCCTAAACAAAATTGAGTTGAAATAACTAATTTTTATCCTTTAAAGGCCACTAAAACAAAATGATGGTAATAAACTTTCACTGAGACATTTAATCAAACACTTAAAAGGTTAAAAAAAAAAAAAAAGGTTTGTGCAATATCCTTTTTAGGGTTAGATTTGAAATCGAGAGAGAGAGAGACTTATACTCTTACCTAAGCTAGATGTTAGGTCTTGGAACTACGAAAGAATGAAGGAAAGATATGACTACTAGGGATAATTTTAAAATTTTGAAAATTGAGGTTATTCATCATGAGAGTTTTGTAACATGGAATATATATGAGAGACCATTTTCTTTTAGTTTTATGTTATCCTTAAGCACCTTTTTTGTTTGGTCCCATGCCCATGAGAAAAACTAAACAAACAGCTGAGGGTTGTGTCCAGTTTAGTCCCACAAAACATGGATAACTAAACAAGCACTATGGAATATACGGATTTTTCAGTTGTCCAAATACCCTGAAATGATGAGTAAAACAATATTTTTAATATAAAATGAAAAGTTTGTGACTTTTAATTATTAACTTTAGTAAAGTTTCGATTGAGGAAAAAATTCTCTCAAAAATAAAAAGTTAATGATTGAGATATTTTTACATAAATTATAAGTTATCATTGGAAGGTTTTGTATTTTTTTTTTCTTATTTATAATTGAAGAAAAACGAAATAACTTGGACTTTCAACAAGTTAAAATAGGAAAGTGATATAATATGGTATAATAATATGGGTTAATCTAAACCTTAATTAGAGCTTGGTCAAATAATGATAATTAGATATCTAAGTTAATTAAATAGATAAAAACTATATGATATAATGTAAACAAAAGTTGATCATAAAGATAAAATTAAGTTTATTAATTTAGTAATTGATTTAATTTGAGATTAGAGATAAAATTTTTTTTTTCCTATCTTATCTTATCCTATTCTTGAATATCCTAAATGAGCTTATATTCAAAAATTCAATACATAAATTTCTTAATTCATATTCAATAATCTAAATTCAATAATTTAATTCCTAAAATCTTTAAGCTTCTAAATTTGGGTTTAATTACCTAAATTCTACACTTTTCTCTAGTTTGTTCCTATAGAGGTAGTATTGGAATTAATACAAAATTTCTACTAATCATTACTTAAGACAATTTCTTAAATTATCCTCATATGCCCTCAACTTCCTTACTTAATCATCTAAGGGCATTTTAAGCATCTTAACCAACTTATCCTTGCTAATCTATTTCCTAAACTACCCTTATGCTCTATACTCAAATGCCAAAAGAATCTAAGGGCATTCATGTTTTTTCATCTCTTACAAGTATCGTTACACGTACAAGTGTCTAAACCTACATTATATAAACCATAATTTTTCATTTGTCATTTATTTTCAACATCAAATTTCTTTCTCCTCTCTCTCTTGATGCTGCCACTTCTCTCTCTCTCTCTCTCTCTCTCTCAATTTGCTTTCAAAATTTTATCTTGCTTTAATCACGAATTCAATAAAAAAAAATACTCTTAATCAAATTAAGTTCAATTCTTATTATTTCTATTTCTAATCTCTAATTTCGACATAAAATTCAGGGTAAATTTTACTAGTGCTACTTGAACTTTTTGAATATAATCGAATTATATCTAAATAAAATTTTTCCCACAAATATACTTAAACTTTTTAAATGTTACACTTGCTATAACTTTGGTTGGGATCCAATCAATTCTCTGATGAGACGTTGATGTGGATAATGTCCCTTTCTTATAGCTGGCATCCTCTCTTCTATCTGGCAAAAGTATATTCTCTTTCATCTTTTTTTTATTCTCTCTCTCTCCCTCTCTCTCTCTCTACTTCATCATCATCTTCTTCTTCCTCATTCTCTCTGTATATCTTGCTTAAGAAAAAAAAAAGTTCCTTTTTTTGATATTAAATTGGACAACACAAGAAAAGGTTGTTAAATTTTTCTTCACTCTTTTTTTTTTTTTTTATTTCCTCTCTCCTTATGTTCCATAACAAAAGAAAAAAAAGTTGTTAAAATTTAAAATGTATTTTGCTAATAAAAAGAAAAAAAGATAGATAAAAGTATAAATGGAAAAACAAATGCAATAAGAAAATCAAGGTAAAGAGGTTTCACAGGTAAATTTCATTAGCAATATTTGAAAAATTTGGTTTGTAACAAAATAATATCTAAAAAAATTTTGTAGTACGATGGCACCTAAACCTTTTAATTATTTATGCATGGTACCTTTGCCCGGAATCTGGCTATTTCTCTAAGAATTCCTCTTATGGAATCAAATATGGTTTAAAAAAAAAAAAAAGAAGCTTTTCTCCATCCTACTCAACATATTTAAATCTTTTTTCCTTTTTTTTTAATTTCCTCTTTCTCTCCCTCTCTCTCTCCCCTCATGCATTGATGCTGCTTCTGCTTCTTCTTCTACTTCCATAATAAAGAAAAAAACTCAAAATCCTAGAACCCTTTAAAAAAATAACTTGAAACAAGAAAATGAATCTTCTTCCAAACAATTTATCCAATGGAACACCCCCAAATCAACCCCAAGTTTCAAACTCGATCTTTATCTTCCAATTTCATCCACAAATTAAACTTTAAATTAACCTTAAAGGTTCCAAATTTTACAAAAAAAAAAAAAAACGTAGCAATTTCCTCAAAGTTTCAATCTTTTCCGAACCCTGACACAAATATCTCACCTTTGATAGCCATGAAAAATGTTTTGAACATATAAGCTCTTCAGCCACATTTGACATTTGGTTTTAATTCTTTTGTTCAGATTGGAGCACCATTCCGATATGATTTTGATTATTTAATTTTAATGGGTATTTAGGAATTTAGGTTTTTATTTTTTTTCCTAATTCGAGGGTTAGAGGAGGAGGAAGAGGAAGAAGAAGCAACACAAAAGGAAAGAGAGAGAGAGAGAGAGAGAGAGAGAGAGAGAGAAGAGAGAGAGGAAATTAAGGAAAATAAAAGAAAAAAAGAATTAAATATGCTCAGTAGGATAGAAAAAAGATCTTTTTAAGCGATTTTCCGTTCCATGTCAGCAAATTGTTGGGGAAATAGCCAGATTTTGCCCAAAGGTACCACACATGAAACAATAAAAAAGTTATGAGTATTGTCATGGTATAAATTTTTTTAGGTATTATTCTGTTACAAATTAAAAAGTTCAAGGACTGTGAATGAAAATGTTTCGCTAACCTAACCATGTTCTTTCTCCAAGTCCTTTTTGCTTCTTTAACTATTAAGCATGACCTCACTTAATTAATTTTCTTAAAATCCACATCTATCCATAAAAAAAATTCAATTTTTAACCATTTTCACAAACTAGGTTCTCATCAAAACCAAATGTTTACTTATTTTCTTGATACAAGATTAGATTTTTAATCAATATTAGATATGCATATTCTAGTATGAGCTAAATTAAAGAAAAAGCAAGTTGTTTAAGATCCATTTTTTAGGAAGCATTTGAATAGGGTTGTATTAGATCTAGGGAAAATCAGGGTGTAATATATAAATAAAAAAATAAATCATAGTAAATGGCAAAATTATTATATGTTGAAAAATATGGATAATAATTTATTGTTAAATAGCAGATATATTTGAACAAGTGAGAGCATCTAAGAGGGACAAAAAGATGTAGCTCTAGGCCACCTATAGGCTACCGGCTTTGAAGTGTATGCCGTTGGCATTAGTGTAAGCCATCGGTGTAGGAGCCAGCTTTCTTGCTTTAGTTTCGTCTTTTGAGTTCTAGGTCACCATCTTTTATTCTGACACCGCCAGCCTTCTTTGCCAGCGTATAACGCTGTTTATTTCTTGTTTTCTTTAGGGTTTTCCACGCAGTAGTAGCATATATAGCCCTTTAACCTTGTCTTTCTTCTCATAACCCAACATATGCTTTTGAAACCCTAAATCCTCTCTCAAACCTATAGCTTATTTGGTGATTCGAAAGGGTTATTTCAAGGGAGAATGGGGATCAAGGTATTAGGTAAGTTTATTTCTTTTCGATTCTTTAGTGATTTGAAAGGGTTATCCTACCTGAGTGTTCTTATTGGTATTGAAGGGAGTCAACCTTTTGGAGGAGTTTTGGAGAAACCCTAAATTTCTTAGAGATTCTGTTATTTTGTGATCAAAGAAGGAAGGTAGTTGTAGTTGTAGTTCTTGTTCTTGTTAGTTAAGGGTTTAGATGACCTTAAGAGTATGTTTACCTTGTGAAAACAAGTTTTGAGCGAGTGTTTGCTTGTATTTTGGTGTCTTTCGTGAAGCTAGGTTAACTGTTCCAAACTTTGTATTAGGAACATCATTACCTTGTTTGATGATTGTGTTTGTTAGGTAGAACATGTAATTGGAATGATTGATGTTTGAATATAACTGGTTGTTACTTGTGTTTGGCTGGGTCTAGTAGATTGGGACTACCATGTTATTAGGATGGCAGTCCGATAATTTGTATGTGTCGTTGTCTTCAGTGAGTTGTACACAGAGATGATTCCATTAGTCTAAGAGTGGTATGAGTACAATACCTGAGTCCGTGGGAGTACCCAACACTAATAATATATATATATATATATAAGTATTTAATATGTATTTGTTTTCACAGAGTCATAAGTTACTCTGTGTTTGGGACTAGCTATAAATGGTTCTACACTGTATTAGTTGCTTGGCTAATTAACGATAAGAACTTGTGATTGTTGCATATGTTACAATATTGCATATGAATTGTATGATGTTTATTCATGCACATGTGTTTGTGGTTTGGCGTATTAGGCTTTTGCATTCACTCTTTTATTTTTTAGGAATAAGTGATGGTCTAGTGATTTTTTATCTATCTAGTTATGATGTATTCGTAGACTATGGGGAGGACGGTAGCGAAGCTAATTATCCAACTGACTTTTAGATATCTAAAGTTGGAAATAGCTAAAGTTAAAGACTTTATGAACTCTTAAGTAGTTATTATGACTACTGAAGTTTGATTATTAGTTTTTTTATGATTTTTGATGTTTTAAGATTTTCTAATGTAATTTAAGTTGACATTTTGTTTAAGCTAACCGAGTTGTTCAAAAGTTTCTATTATGACATTAATGTTTTAGAAGTACCCTTAAAAGTGAGACTTTGAAGTTAGACGGTATTACAATTATGGATTAGTAAAATTGTAGCCTTAGCATGTTCTTTCATAGTGAGGACACATAGCAGAATGATAACGCTCTTGGTTTAGCGCATTACAGTTTAAGTGGTATCAAAGCATAAGTTGTAAATCTTATTAGATCTTAGTTATGAACTCCTTAGGATGGTGAGTAATGATGAGTGGGGTAGCAAATAGTTGAGATGGCTTATCTCAAATAGTATTGTTGTTTTCTAATAGTTTTATATAGATTAGTTCCTTCTAACTTGTTTTATCCATTTTCTCATGTGTTATATGTTCACCTTTAAAGAATGCCACCTAAAAGAAGAGCTCTTAATGCTGGTTCCTCCAAAACTGGTGAGGAAGAAGTTAATGAGGGACAACCACCTTTGAACTAGCCACCTTTGAATCAGTTACCTCAAGACTTACCACCACCATTGGCCCCACCTGTAAGCTAACAAGTACCAGTTGATGCTACTCAGCTCATGCAAGCTGTGAATACCCTTCTAAGGGTAGTTACATAACAACACCAAAATATGCGACAAGATGTATAGGTGATATAAGCCAATGTTGAGGCTTGGAGATAGGAGACATATAGACATAATGGTAATGGTGGCAATGGTGCCAGACATGTTGATGTTTTGAGTTCGAATAAATTTGTAGATTTGGTGTACAAGTTTAAGCCAAAGCCTGGGAGACCACTAGATGCTTAGTTATGGATAAAAGATGTGGAGAAGACTTTTTCTGCTTTGAATAATTCTTGAAAATGAAAGGGTTGATTATGCCTCTTATTTGCTGACTGGGAGAGTAAATAATTGGTGGTTGAGTAGTAGGAGCCACATGTCTAGAGTGATTACCTGGGACAGATTCCAGTAAGATCTTTACCAAGAGTTTTTCCTTAAGAGCACCAAACATCAGATGCTGCAAGAGTACTATACTCTACAGCAGGGCTAAATGACTGTGGAGGAATATGAAGTTGAGTTGAACAGGTTTATGAGGTTTCTACTAGATCCTCTGAAGGAGAGTAAGGATGCCAAGGTGAGCAAGTTTATCCCTATACTTAATCGTTTACTTGTCCTTAAGCAAACAAAATAAGAACAAAACAAGCTGTCATCAATTATACTCTTTAGAACATATCACATTAAGCAAAGGATTCTTTAATTCAATCAATCCAAAGCGACTCATCAGTGCCTACCGCTCAAACCTACCATACTTATACTTGTATTTGACATACTACAATCAGATTCTTAAGATCAATTCAGGTAAGCCAAACTATTAATCTTGCCATTTGATAACCACTTCCAAAATCACAAAAGAGATACAAATTCAAACAAAGCAAAATGGCCAAGTCACATCTCTCCACTTATTAGAAAGGATATAAATAGTTCAACCATCTCTCTAAGTACAGTAGAGTTACATGAAATTCACCCAAGGATCTATAAACCCAAGCAAAATCAACTACTCCTCCATAGATATAGCAATACAAATCAACGATTCAGAGAAGTAATGAAAATCCATAATACGATAAAGCAATAAAGACTGGTATCCTTCATGAATTGAAGTAATGAAGCACAAAACTGCTGTGAAACCCTAAAAATCCATTAAGTTCTCTCTCTCTCTACAAAGGAATACCTGTTGTACAATTTTTTTCTCTCTCTTGTATCGTACTCTTTATTTTATTTTGTACATGTCAAGTTAGTTGCTTAAAATGAGAGTAAGAAGGGGTATTTATATCCTTCTAAATTCATCCCCACCATTCTGCCCTTGGCTGTGCTGAAGGGAGGTATGAAAAATAAAAGCCTTCTTTCTTGTACAAGTTGACCCAAACTTGATTTATTTGCTTCCATTCTTCTTAAATCATAATATCTTCAAAATGAGATCTTGAAAGCTTGAGTAAATATTTAACAAATTAAGTGTCCTTCTCTTTAATAAATTATAACAAATACATACAAAGTATGTCCAAATAAGCATAGAGAATATGAGTCTTTTGACACTTATCATTCAACATCATGTGAACTTGCTGGATTTGACCAATTATTTTGTTGTGATTAATAAAGCAAAGACCATTGAGCAAGGCTTGAATAAGATTAAAGGTCGTGAGACACAGAGAAGTCGGGTCTTTTTGGGGAAGTGGCTAGCCATTATTATCCTTACCCAAGATAAGGGGAAGAAGCTGATCACTTAGCAGGTTAAATCAGCAGTACAGGGAACTGAAAGAAAGTGTACTAGGTATTAAGGACCACATGAACTCAAAGATTGTAAGTGGCTTGTGAATGCTTGTATTTCATGTGGCAAGGTTCGGCACAACTATAGGTATCGTATAGAGAAAGTTACCCACATGTGTTTTGTTTCAAATGTGGGCAACGTGGATACATGACCATAGATTGCAAAGAGCCTAGTAGGCCAGTAGCTCCAGGGATTCAGATAGGCCGACCTTATGGTAATAGTCAAGGATAGAGTACACCAGCCAAATTTTATGCCCTCCAGCATCGGAATACATCCAATGTGGACATTATTGTAGGTACGCTCCCCATACTCCTACATAATGCTTATGTACTCTTTGATATTGGTGAAAGTTTTTCATGTATCTCTGAATTGTTTGTGTATATATGTGGTGTATGTGTTGAGTATATGTCTGAATGCTTATCTATAAACACACCTTTAGGGAGTGGAACTATGTTAAACAAGATTTGTAGAAATGTGGATGTAGGAATAGAGGGTATACATCTACCTGTAGACCTAGTAGTCTTGGACATGGTAGATTTTGATATAATCTTGTGAGTGTACTAGTTAGTAAAGTACCACGCTATATTGATTGTCACAACCTAGTAGTGAAGTTTAGTTTACCAGATGGGGACTAGTTTGTACATAAACTCGAAGTGCAAAGACGTCTCGCTCTATCTGCGTATGAGTTATAGGGAAGGTTAACTTTAGTGATGTCAGCAATGATGATAGAAGATGAGTAAAAGGTAGATCTTACATGGGTACCAATTGTATGTGAATACCCTGATGTTTTTCTAGAAGATCTATTGGGGTTACCACTAAAGAAAGATATAGAATTCTGCATTGATTTGGTGCCATGTTCTTACCTATATCTAAGGCACCATATCGTGTGGCTCCAATAGAACTTGCAGAGCTCAAGATTCAATTCGAAGTTTTGCTTAATAAGAATTTTATTAGACCTAGTGTGTCACCTCGGGGAGCTCCAATTCTGTTGTGAAGAAAAAGATGGCAGTATGAGATTATGTATAGATTACAGAAAGTTTGTAAACCCCTAAAATTTTAGAATCGGTTTAGCATAAAACCCTAACCGAAAGTCAAACGGAACCTTAAAGGTCAACAAAACCCTAGTTTACCGTATCAATCTAAATCCGGCATTGCTGTTTTCTTTGGCCCGGAAAAACGAAGTTGGGATAATTAGCTCAAATAGTTCGTAATAACCATAGGTTTTATAAAAGTTTCAGTTTCGCGAAATTCGGGTGTCCTTCGAACCCGATCGGACACAGTTCTTGAAAAATGTGTCCGAAAGCCCGGAATAGTAAAAATATTCCGAATACACCGTTAGACTCGTAAAAATATAAGTTTTCCAAAAATATCAGTTTCGTAATTTTTCGGTGAGTAAAAATAACAGATATAGCTATTAAACGCGTATTTTCTTACTACCGATACTTTAATTGTCATATCTACTTTACATTACACTATTCATTACTATTCTACACTATTCTTTTATCTCTACTTTTTCTTACACATACTCTTACACTCTACATAACTTATTATCTTAACTTTTTACCTTTCCCATAACTTTATTTCACATCTACCTTACATATTACATCTTTTATCTTTCCAAAAAGTCAAAAAAATAAATCACACTCCCTCACTACACTCATGGCTGGCGCTACCCTCCCTCACATGCCAATCAATTTGTTTTAATTTTACTTTATTTTAATCACACAAAAATCACTCCTCAAAATCCTATAAATACCCCCCCCCTCCTCTTTCACTTCTTTCACACCACTTCTATACCAAAGTTACTCTCTCAAAATCTCTCAAGAATTCTCTCCAAGAAGTTCTTACAAGAAAAGCTCTCTTAGTCTTTCTTTAAGTAAGCTTTCCTCAAGAAAATCCTCCAAGCTTTCTTCATGTTTATCTACTTAGTATGAACTTAGTGTGTGTTTTCTAAAACCATGAAGGTTAAGAAAGCAACAATAGGTTCATACTTTGTTTTTGTTCATAATCATAATTTCTTTATGTTCATATTTCCTTTACATTCATTTATGTATCTATTATGATTATTTATGTCTCTTTTATGTTCATAACTATCTACTATATCTATATAGTTATATATACTATTTAGAGCATATAAGCTCATAATCTTGCAATTTATTTACCTTTCATACAATTTATTTACTTCAATGAAATTTATTTATTTCAAGTTGTTTTTAAGACTAGTCTCTAGTCTTAGACTTGTCCTCATCAAGTCAAAACAAGCTTTTCTTTCATTTATTTCATTTCATTATGGGACTAGTTTATTTCTTAGTCCCGGGAGCCTTGAAAAAGCTAAGACTCCAATACTTGATTTTATGCTTTATGTTGTTTATTATTATTCTCATAATCATGTTCATCTAGATTGTTGTCCAAAAGTCTTATTTTCTAAAGATAATTTAATAAAAGAAGGCTTGTTGTCACTTAGGAATAAGTTTATGTGAAACATAAAAATATAAGATAACAAAAATGAACTCATTCATTTTCAAGTTACAAAAAGAATTCACTATGAATTTAGAAACTATTTTTACTTAAGAAGCTACTCAAATCTTTGTTATTCTACCTTGTTTCCAAAAGAAAATATTTGTTGATACAAAAATGGTTCTTTTTATAAGAAGATGAATGACTAAGGAAATTTTAAAGTAGAAGATCTTGCAAATAGGCAAAGAAGATTTATGATTTGAAAATAATAAAGTTAATTCTTTTCAAGTTACAAGAAGAAGTTAATGAGATTATAGAAATTAATTTTCCTACAAAAAGTCCTTAAATGTTCCACATTGTTTTTATGAGGAAAACAAATTTTCATGCATGAATGAATATTTTTGGAAAATATGAGATATGAGAAAAGAATGAGAAATTTCAAGTAAGGATTTTTGCAAAACAATTAAACAGAGAAATTTACACAAGAAAAATGAAGAAAAGCACATTTCCTATAAAACTTCAAATATAGTATTAATGTAATTTAGAAAGGAGAAAATTTTATTTTCAAAGGTCACTTAGAAAAAGATAAATAAAGCCAACATAAAACGTTTTTAGAAAATAAAGAAAACAAGGTATTCATTTCAAAGAAATTTACAAAAACAATTTCCGAAAAACTTCAACCCGACATTGTTTTTCCTAAGAAAAATAATTTGGACAATAAGACACTTGAGCATGCTTAAATATGAGTTATATAGTTATAAAAAGAGAATTTTTCAACTATATAGATAACTAAGTAATTATCAAACAAAATTTTGATTTCTTGAACCAAGGTCGTTTTTACTTGAAAAATCCGAGGTGAATCTTGTCGCCACTGTTTCGGAGCCTATATGGCTTTGTTTGTTGGAAATAATTTTAGAAATGGATAGATCTTTTCGAGTAGATAGAAATCGGTATATTATATGCGCGATTCCGAGTTAAAATGACCAAGTTATGGCCATTTTAAGTTGGAACATTCTTCTATACGAACTTTGACGTTCTTTGACATTGTTTTGTCAAAATTCAAGAAGATCTTCAAGAAAAACTCATTATGGGTATTTTCTTTGGTTAGGTGATCCCGAGGAAGGATTTCTTCACCCCAAGAACTATTACGATTAAGTGGAGTGTGTGAACGGCCCATCCGCTTAGAGGAATAGACGTCAATGGCATCGTGAGTTTATTTCCATTAAATGCTACACTTGTTGTGCTTGTAAATTAGTTGCACTAGAGTTAGGAAAAGATAAACCGATATGCATGTAAAATAATTCCTTAAAAGAATTCTAAGAATATCGAAGCCCGAATGGTTCTAAGTGATTATTTTAGTATAATATTGATTTGTGTGAAATTCCTTGATCACCCTAAAGTTGAAATTAATTATGTTATGACTTTATAAATTAATGAACTCATGCATACCACGAAGTGAGTCACATTACATGGTTGGGTTATTATCCTTGGGTGAGAAGGATAGTAGGCTCATGTCGAAAGCAACACTTGGCGGAAGATCCGAAAGCGATTGCTTGGCGGCTTAATGGAATGTGCTTGGCGGTTGATCCGAAAGCAAGGTCAAATCAAGTAGGTTCGGAATACTTGGCGATGAGTGCTCGCAAGTATAAAATTTTATTGAATGCTTGGCGATGTGTGCTCGCAAGCTTAAATTTTTCTATTATTAAATCTACTTGTTTTGAGTATCACCAAACCCCGAATGGAGGGCGTAAATCCATTTAACATATAGTTCCCGAAAAGCTATATGATTGTTTGCCCACGTGTTTGATGCATTACATATGTGTGCTTAACCAACTTGTTTGAATCTTGTTACAAGAAGTTATTTATGGAAATAGTTCTCACTAAGCCTATTAGCTTATACCCCGATAGCTATCTTTTGCAGTTTCCGTACTTATGGCTAAGGCCACGTGGACCATGTGGGCAGGTAATCCCTTTTGAATATTAGAACTCTGGATAAAGTACATCATAGTATTAGCATGCAAATATTTATATAATAGCTTAGTAAATTAGGAAATTGTTCCTAAGAATGCACGGTCTTTGCTATGAACAAATATTTATTGTGAATCCTCTTTTCTTAATATGTTTTTATATCTCCTTAAGCTTCATTATTCCATATATGGTCCTCTAAAATTGTGAAAGTAAGCCTTACACTTAATATAAAAGCTTTTGGAAATGACTAAGGTTGTCATACTTAAGCTTTAATATTGAGTGTGGCGGACTGTCACGTTTAGGGTACCTGTTGGGGCGTGACAAAGTTGAACCAGGTGACTATAAAAAATAAGTACCCTTTGCCAATGATAGATAATATATTTGACCAGCTGGCAGGAGCAAATGGTTTTTAAAGATTGATTTTAGATTAGGATATCACCAATTGTGGGTTAGAGCATAGGACATACAAAAGACAGACCTTAGGACCAGAGACAAGCATTATGAGTTCGTGGTCATGCTGTTTGGTCTAAAAAATGCACCAAACATCTTTATGGACCTTATGAATAGAGTCTTTAGAGATTATATAGATCTGTTTGTAGTAGTCTTTATAGATGATGTTTTGATGCACTCTAAAACCAATAAAGAATAGCATCTGAGATTAGTTCTAAATAGATTACAAGATGAGAAGTAGTACGCTAAGTTCACAAAGTGTGAGTTTTGGTTAGAACAAGTATCTTTCTTAGGATATATTATTGATGGAAGGGGGATAATGGTGAATCTTGAGAAAGTGAAGGCAGTGGCAGAATGGCTAACTCCTAAAAGTGTGCTAGAAATTAAAAGTTTTCTGGGAATGGCGGGCTACTACAGAAGGTTTGTAGAGGATTTTTCTAAGATAGCAAATCCTTTAACCAAACTGATCTAGAAAGGAGTAAAGTATGTATGGAATGAAGACTGTGAGAATAGCTTCCAACGGTTGAAGGAAAAGCTAATGTCTGATCCAGTTCTAGCCTTGCCAGTGAGTAGTGAAGAGTATACCACCTATAGTGATGAATCGATACAAGGATTAGGTTGTGTGTGGATGCAAGGAGGTAGTGTGATAGCTTACAAACAATTGAAACCTTATGAAAAGAATTAACCTACACATGATTTGGAACTAGCAGCCGTGGCACATAAGGGTATGCACAGTATGGTTCAGTTCAGCTTGCACCTCGAACCAAACCACATCATATTTTATGATTTGCTTTTTTTTTAAAGTTGAACCTAACCATACAGTTTGGTTGGTAATTTTTCTAAATGAAAAGAAATCAATTCGATACGGTTTGGTTTGCGATTCGAACCGTTTTTGTAATGCCCTAAAAATTTAATCAAATATTAAATCAATTAAGGCACTACTACCATGTATATTATTCTAAAGTATTATACGCTCAGGCTTTCTTTATATTGAACATTGCTACTCAATTTTATGTTATGAAATCGTTTAATTAGATTCTTGAATAACTAGATTTAGTAGCAGAAAATCAATTTTATAAAACAATTTCTAAATAGAAAACATTTCAAAACTTCCACTCACTTAAGTGGAAGAACTGTCACTTAAACAAAGCTTTACAAAAACTTAATTACAAAACATGGGCACCAACAAGCCCTTTTTTAAGATATATTACAACTTAAAATATAAATCCAACTCTTAACTTAAATAAAAAATAAAAACAAGTAATATTTACGACCCTAACCCGCATCATCCATCAACCATCGCCCAAAACCCGAGCCAAGCATCAACATATCAATCATCATCAACAACATCATCATCTTCATGATCATCAAATCATCAACCTCCTTCTCATCTCATCATCATCACCAAAATTAAATCAAGACTTAGAAAAAGAACAATAACAACAACAATGAGCCGAAGCTCAATACATAGTAACATAGACACATATGAAATGACACAAAAACTTAACTAAATGCAATGCAACAAATAGCACGTTATTATCTTTTATTTAAATAAAACAAGCAACATGGGAATGCTCACACTTCGGAACAAGCCATTAGGAATCTAGGGGTCTTGAGTAATCACACGACGCTCAGAAGGTTAATATAGGTAGTTGAATATCTATATCAATATAACAATGAAGAAAAAAAAAGTATCCTCTAGAGTTCACAGCCGTTACACACTCTTTACTTAGTCTTAGTCAATAACATCGTCTAGTTCAACCGGTCCCATAAACGTGAACTAAACCATATTATATCACCCTAAGCTTAAGCAAACGTTACGCCAATACTATATACCCCATCAGCTATCCGCCGAGCCACATACAAATTGCCATGGCACCATGGCATGCCATAATCATGGTAGAGGGTTGCCTAAGCGCCTAAACTACCGTATTCGCTCAAACAAGGTTGTCGCTCCCGGACCGGATTCAATGGCACACGCACAAAACAATACTCAATACTTAGGCCGTCTTTAAGTTCTTATTTCATTTTAGATGCTTATCCTAACGTACAATACGCAAGTTACTATGTACCTTATTAATTCAAAATCCAAACAGAAACAGAAGATAGATCAAAAGCCATCCCAGAAGATAATTCAGACATCCATATCTGTTCAAGAATTAAATTGATATAAGAACTTAGACCAATAATCTAGTTATATAACAAATTCATATAAGAACTTATATCAATTATTCAATCATCTTAAACTTTTATTATAACCTTATTTGATCAGACACTAATTTGGAACCCTACTATGGCTACGAAGACCGTCTCGCTAAAATACGGATAGTTTTCCTTTATTTGTCAAAGTATTTCTTTTCTGTTTGATTGTAGTATTTTATTACAAAAACATCAACAACACATTCATATACAAAACATCTATTTCTTAAGCAAACACACATTTGAAACAACATATTTACTATGTTATTAAGATATCATCCTAACAGATTCATCTAAACCAATTATTAGCTATTAAGCTCATTTTAGCTTAATCTTAGCCAAATTGATTATATTTAATCATTTAAGTCATTTACTAAGTCAATTTAATTAAACTTAAACGATCTAACTTATTTTAGCTTAATGAAGTTCCTCTAGTCAAGTTGGATTTAGATTAATTAATTAAGTTCGTTTTATATCTAAGATTCATCTTACTTAAGCCCATGCTAACTTAAACTTAGAAAAGTTCATTAAAGTTAATCAATCTAATTCATCTTAGTTTATTCAAGTCTAGTTAGTCAAGTTGAACATAGGTTTGTTAATTAAGTTCATTTTATACCTGACATCTATATTTAATCCAATTATCTATTAAATCTATAAATCCACTTAATTCATGCTTAATTAAAGCAATTAACTAATATAACATATTAACTATCATTTATCTACTTTATTTTAGCTCAACAAGATTCATTTCCTAAGCAAACGTACATTTAACAAGCAAACATGAGTTTTTAACTTTGTTTGGAAAATGTATTAGCTGAAAAGAAGTAAAATGTTGACCATAATACTTTTTGAATTTGCAAAAACTTAAAACATGAAAGTTGTAGATTTTTTTTAAGCTTTCTGTATCAACTTGAATCATCTCAATCGGAGGTCGAATAAAAATGTTACAAGCAAAATACGAAACAGCGTTCCAATAGAAATTTTTGACCTGATGCTTGCAAGGGCATCTGTACGGTCGTACAATCCAAAAATTTCAACACCAAACACTTCTAAAAGAAAAATCATGCCTGTGATTCACAAAAATGTTACAACCAGACCCTTGTACGCCCCTTTGTATGCCCGTTCACCATGAAAAATGCCTAACCCAAGCCCTGTAAGGGCCTTTGTACGCCCGTGATTGACATATTTGAAGGGGTTACGAACTTCCCCTGCTTTCAAACTCCATTTTTTCACATTTTTCTACACCTCATGTCACACTCTTAAAGTCCATACAAACATCATACTACATACTATGATATATAAACACAACTTCTAACACTTTTAACTTCATCCAACAACATCAACCAACATCAATCATTCCAACAAACCCCAACTTCGCTATTCATCATCTTCTTCTTAAACCAACTTCTATCAATATTTAATCCAACATATACATATATAAAAGCACTTTCAATTCATTTATAACATCCATACATCATATAAATATATAAAGAACAATTAAAGTAAAAGACGAATTGAAATAGAAAACTTATCTATCCAAGAACACATACACACTTGAGTTTTCTTTATACTTCTAGCTTGACTTCCTTCTCCAATCCCCATTTCTAACTTAATTCTTTTTTATTCCTTCTTGAATTTGAGATTTAAAGAGAAGAATCTAAGAGAAAAAGAAAAAGGAAAGTAGAAGAAAAAGAAATAGATATGGGAAAGAAGAAGAAGAAAAAAAAGAGAGAGAGAGAAAGAAAGAAAAAGAAAGATAAAAGGGCAGGGAAGAAAAAGGAAATATAAAAGGGAAAAAAAAAATAAAATATTTTCAAAATAGGATATTAGATTTAGAACTACCATATCAATATCTATAGTTCTAGAAGTATTTAGAAAATGATTTTTGAACTAATAGGTTAAAAATTAAGAACTTAATTTATGAATTTATTTTAGATAAAAAGATATTTAATTTGAGTTCGGGTTTAAGAACTGATTTTTTTATAGAAGCAAATGAACTCAAATTTTATAAGGATTTAAGAATTGTGATTTAAGTTATGAATTAAGGGTTTAAGAGTCCTCTAAACATTTTAATGACATGTTTAGAGATTTAGGAATCCAAAATCTCAATTTCAACTTAATTTATTACTATTATATATCAACTTGTCTAATTATCCTATAATTTATTTGATTTATTTAATATATCTAAACTTAATTTCTAATCTAGGTGAAGGTTTAGGATATTTCAGTTTTTATTCATAAAATAAAAAATATATTCTATCGAAAAACTTCCATTACATATTTCTTATCACCAATGCAAATATAAACAACGATATTTTAAATTAATAATTTACCAAATAAACATGTAAAACTTATAAGAAGAAAGAGATTTCATCCATTATAAATTATAATTATAACTAGTCTCATTTTTTTGAAAAAATCTTGAACTATAATGGCATACTAGACTTTATCCTAATATAAACATATAATTTAATTCATTGTATGCTTTTAACTAACATATTACCAATTATATAAATCAATAAGTAACTGAATAATGGAAGTAGATTATAATAGACAAATGAAAAAAATATGCAGGAGTTAGAAGACTAGAGGCTAAAATCTAAAATTTATCTTATTTATAGATAATATAATAATTAAAACATATTATGAAAAATCTAAGTTTATTCTAATGAATGATACATATCTAAGTCACAAATCTTAAAAACAATTAATTTTTCTAATTTTATTATAATGAATGATACATATTCAAGTCACAAATCTTATAAAACAATTAATTTTTTAGAATAATTAAGACTAAAAATAATATATTTAATTTTTTAATATATAAAACGGTTCGGATTGAACCATATGGTTCGGTTCATGGTCTTGAACGGAACCACAAATCATTTGCTCTTCACTAAATTGAACTGTGAACCGAATCGTTTTAAAAAAGAATCAAAATTTGGTTTGGTTATGTTCATGGTTTGGTCGGTTTTTTTTTTTTTTTGCACAACCTTAGCAGTACATAACTTAAAGTTGTGGAGACACTATCTGTATGGAGAGAGATGTAATATATATATACATATACATATATATATATATATATATATAGACCACAAAAGTTTGAAATACCTCTTTACCCAAAAAGATCTTAATATAAGGCAAAGGAGATGGTTGGAGTTACGTAGTGGTAGACACCTTTAGTAGAAAGAGAAATGAGAACCTAACAGCTTTGATCACCTCTAAACATCATCTAATAAATGATATGAAAAAGTTAAAATTAGAGAGAGTGACCAAATGAGTAGGTGCAAGACTGGTGAACTTGCAGATTCAACCTACTATCATAAAAGAATCAAAGCAACTTAGATAGATGATCCAAGTGTTCATGAAGTAAAGAAGAGAATGGAAGTAGGTAAAGTGGTTGTGTTTCACATAGATAGCGAAGGTATTATGAGATATGAAGGGAGGTTATTTGTGCCAAAGCAAGGAGAATTTAAGAAGGAGTTACTAAAAGAGGCACATTACTTTGGGTATTCAATCAATCGGAAAAGGCAACAAGATGTATAAGGATTTGAAAAAGCTGTATTGTGGAATAATATGAAGAAAGAGATTACAGAATATGTATCTAAGTGTTATACATGCTAGTTGATAAATATTGAGCATATAAGACAAGTAGGAGAATAAAGCCTTTACCTATACCTTATTGGAAATGGAAGTACATAACCATGGATTTGTTAAGGCTCTGCCTTAAGCCAAGGAAAAGTTTGATTCAGTATGGGTAATAATGGACAGGCTTACCAAAGTAGCACACTTTATACCCATTAAAACCATGTATGAATTGGAGCATTTAGCAAAGTTATATATCAAGGAGATAGTGAGGTTACATGGGATACTAATCACCGTTATATCAGACAGAGATACTAGATTTGTTGGAAGGTTTTGGAAAAGCCTGTATAAATCTTTAGGTACTAAAGTGGTTTTCAGTACTATTGACCACCCTCGGATAGATGGGTAATCTGAACAGACCATCTAGATCCTTAAGTATATGTTCAGAGCTTGTGTTTTAGATTTTGAAGGGAGCTATGATAAGCACTTGCCTTTGGTGGAGTTTTCTTATAACAACAACTATCAGGTGTCGCTTGGGATGCTCCCATACGAAGTCTTATTATTTTATAAATCATCTTACCCTTTCTCTTGATGTAAAGGTGTTTCAACTTTTGTATATAAACAAATTCTATATTTTGTGGAACTTAAAATATTAAGTAATTATTTTTAAAATTTCTTTTTATTGGTTGCTTAGAGTGTATATATGAAAATAAGGTAATTTTCCTTACTACATGAAACCGTGTATATAATTATAAATTTAAATTTAAGAAAGAAAGGAACAACTTTATAGGTTCAATATGGTACTTTGTACCTTGTATACTTGTAACTTTATGGGTAGAAGTTACTACATAGATATAAGATGCTATAGGGATAAGTTTAGGATGCAAAGGTTTTAAGGGTGTGTAAAAAAAAAGATGAAATCGAAAAATTGAACTAAAATCGCCAAACCTATTTGAAAAATATGGTTAGTTGGTCCATCGGTTTTGGTTTCGTGTTAGAATTTTCAATTTTTTTTTCGAATTTGGGTTTCAGTTTCTATTTATAGCCAACAAAAATCGACAGTTTCAGTTAACCAGTCTATAATTTACATGTATATATAATATAAAATAATGAATATATGTGAACATTTATATAATTTGGAGAATACAAGAAAGTGTCTAACTTTGGATTATCGAACTATTGTTATTTGGGACATGTGTAATTGAAACATTTATGTACATGAAAGTGTTTAACAAGTTGTTATATTGTAATTTGAAATATGACACGAAATTTTAATCTCTCTAGTATTAGACTGTTAGTATTGAATCTTAAGTCCTATAAACTAGTATTAGATTTATGTTCTTGATTTATTGGTTGATTGTTATTCGTTTTGCAGTTTTTAAATGTAATTATGTTATTTGATTTGTTAATTTACAATATTTTAATGTATTATGAAACAAAAAAGGGTGTAATTTTTTTTTTCTTATTGTTATAACTAAGGCTGTGCAACAAAACCGATCGAACTATGAATCGAACCGGACGGAACGACCCGAACCAACATTTTGATTCTTTTTTTAAACTGTTTGGTTCGCGGTTCGGTTCGGTGAAAAGCATATGGTTCACGGTTCGGTTTAGAACCATGAACCGAACCGTTTTATATATTAAAAAAAATTAAACATATCATTTTTACTTTTAATTGTTTTATAATGATATATATCAACAAATTAATTGTTTTTAAACTTATGACTTAGATATGTGTTATTCATTAGAATAAAATTAGATTTTATATATTATGTTTTAATCATTATGTTATCTATAAGTGAGATAAATTTTAGATTTTAGCCTCTAGTATTCTAACTCCTGCATATTTCTTTTCCATTTATTTTACTAATTAATCTACTTCTATTATTTAATTACTTATTGATTTATATAATTAGTAATATGTTAGTTAGAAGCATATAACGAATTAAATTTTATGTCTTATATTAGGATAAAGTCTAGTATACCATTATGGTTCAAGATAATTCAAAAAAATTAGACTAGTCACAATTATAATTTTATAATGGATAAAATCCCTTTCTTCTTATAAATTTTACATATTTATTTGGTAAATGATTAATTTAAAATATTATTGTTTATATTTGCGTTAGTGATAAAAAATATGTAATTGAAGTTTTTGATAGAATATATTTTTTTTTTTATGAAAAAAAACGGTTTGAATGGCAAACCAAATTGTACTGAATCGTTTTTTTTTTTTTCGGTTGGAAAAATTACGAACTGAACTGTATAATTAGGTTCGAATTTAAACAAAAAACCGAACCTTAAAATATGATGCGGTTAGGTTCAAGGTGTGAACCGAACTGAACCGAACCGAACCATACTATGCATACCCTTAGTTATAACTAAAAATACACTTAATCGCAAACTTTTAGTTAATCATTATTTGTTAACGATTAAAAATTGAAAGCAAAAAAAATTTAATAAAAAACGGTTAACCGTTTTTAACAATTAACTATTAATAATGGATCGAGTATGAAATAAAAAAATTAAAAACTCGATCCGATTCAATTCAAAAAACGGGGTGATGGATGGACCAATTAATCGAATTGTTCCCACTTCTACAAAATTTAGCACCATGTATCTTATAGTGTAGATTATAGGTAAGACTTTATATTTTACCCATTTTGTATTCATGCACTTCTAAACATCACTAAAAATTACTATGTGTGTGTTTTTTTTTTTCCATCAAAATTACTACATCTTTTGATTGTTAAAAAAGAAGAGAAAAAAAAATCCCCTTGTCAAAAGGATAATTAAGGTTATATTTAGTTCATCTTATTTTTTTTTTCCATTTTTTTTTAGATACACTCGAATGGATATATTTGCATAAAGAACATACTCTATGCTGTTTTTGTCAACTTCTTGGGAAGGTGAAAAGCTAGGGACAGTAGAAACCTAAGAAAAGCATATGAAGGAAAAGAGAGGAATGGAAATTAAGGGAAAATGAGTTTTGAACTTTATTTGGATAAGAAAATAAAAATGGAAAGAAATTGGTGATTTTTTTTTGGGTGCTTGGTTAGTGTATTGGAGATTAGAGAAGAGGAAAAAAAAAAAAAGTGTGATGTGACTAAATTACCTTATGCTAGCTATCAGCCTTTAAAACTTTTCTCTCTTTTTAATGGCATTTTACTAATTTAATACAACTTTCACTATTTTCTCTTGATTTATTTTTTAATTTGATGGAGAAGGGAAAGTGTATTAGAAAGGGGAAATTATTTCTTCCATTTCCAATTAGTTGATCCCATTTCTACCCTTAATTGAAGTATTAGACACAATATTTCTATCCTTATACAGTTGGAATTATTTACCTTTTATTTATTTTTTTCACAAAAATATCATCTAAAATTTTCTTTTCCAATATATAAAATATAATTATAAGCTTTTGTCCCCATTAAAGGTATATGAATTTTCGTATTCTATTTCTTTCACCATAATCACCATCTTTCCCATAATTTAAAATAAAAACAAATAATATATAGATAAAATATTTTTTTTCAAAGTCTAGGCTTTATACTGATTAGCTGAGAAAAAAAGAGAAAATTAGATATAGAATAAAAATAAATCAACATAAATAGGATATTAAAAAAAGAGAGGGGTTATTTTTCTTTTTAAATATCTTTAGATAGATATAGAAAAAGATCATTCAAATAGATCCTGAGAGATTTTTTTTTTTAAATATCTTTAGATAGATATAAAAAAATATAATTTAAATAGATCTTGAGAGATCATTCCTTTTCCTTTTTAGATATATATAAAAAAATATAAATAGATGTTAAGAGATATATTCTTCTTTCAAAATGTCGGATTCGAGAGATTACTTTCCTCGTCTACTGTCTTGTAGCTTCTGAAGAGCACTGGCAGCCGACAAACCTGCTCTCGTTGAGAGTCGAACTCAAGACCTCCCGCTTACTAAACGGGTGCTCTAACCAACTGAGCTACGAGAGCGGCTGATTCAGCGTGTCAAATTTTTTGATTTCAACTAAATTATGTACAGGGCTTGCGGAGCCAAGTCGGTCATCTCGTCGTTTACTCACCCCTTCCCTCTCTCTGTGCTTTTCCTGGACGTTTCCCACGAGTCCCTCTATCTTATAAAGTAAAACCCTCTGTGTTAAGTTTTATTATGTGACCGATTTTCTTCTCATTGCCCACATTTTTTTATACTAACAGCTAAATTTCCGCTAACACGTTCAGTACAAAAAA
This sequence comes from Combretum micranthum, assembly GCA_024138025.1. NCBI lineage: Eukaryota > Viridiplantae > Streptophyta > Magnoliopsida > Myrtales > Combretaceae > Combretum > Combretum micranthum. Next base: position 437,778 of record JAMXBD010001047.1, read on the forward strand.
GCTTCCACTTCCAATCTATTCAGATTTCCTCTCTCTTAGGGTTTCAACTTCAACATTACAAACAACACCACATGGATTCTGATTTATGGAGAAGCACTCGTCTCTCATCTTCCTCAAGACGTTACCAAACTCGTTCAGGTTATACACCTTTCCTATATATATTTTTAGGGTTTTTTTTCCTTTTTTTTCCTAGGTTTTCCGGTTGGATTTTAAACTGGTTTTGTTTTGATTATTATTGGTTTTTCGAAGAATGTTAATATTATGATGTGGTGTTGTTTAGTTTAATTGTATTCTTGATTTTATTGTTCAATTCGCTGTTGCAGAATTGTTTTTTGACGAGTACGATGAAATCGAGGAAGATTTTGACTCGAAAGGGGAGTTTTTGTGCCCTTTCTGCGGCGACGAGTTTGATATAGTTGGGCTTTGTTGTCATATAGATGAGGAACATCCCGTTGAAGTGAAAAATGGGGTAAATCGACTTGCTTTATGCTTTGTGTAGCAAATTCAAGCTGTAATTAAGTAAATGCTTACGATACTTTAGGTTTAGGATGGAAAAAACGTGTTACTTGTCTCATTTACAATTAAATAATTTTTCTTTTGGGGTGATGAAGCCCGTAGCCTTTTTGTGAATATATATGGAAGATCGTGCGATGTCGTATTAGTACCCGTGCTCTGCTTGGATGGATGGTTTGGTTGTGTTGTTGTATTGTGAATTTTTGCCAGACCTACTTATCTTTGTAGTTACAATGTTTATGATAATGTTATGCACAACTTAACCGAGGTGGTTCATAGGGCTGGATGATGACATGCTTTGGGCTTTGTTATTTGCTTTTTATAATACCTTAATGGGATAGAGAAACCTGTATGTTGGTGATTATGGGTAAGCTGTGTGTTTTTTTTTTTTTTTCATTTGATGAGATTGTTGAGCAAACTCAGGAGCATAATGCACTTAAAATTTTGGTGTTTTTTGTGCAGCCTGTGTCTCAATGATGCCCAAGTAAACTCAGTAGATGTATATATTTATTTCCTTCCTACTCAACTTCAGCTAGCATTGTCTTCCCAGTGTATATTGAGATAGCAATGTTAAAAAACTTAAGTTAGATAAGTGGTACTTTGAGATGCATCTTTGCTCTCCAAACTGATTTTTCTTTTGAATTTTAGGCTTTATTGACTTTATATGCATATCTTTTTCCTGATTTTCTTTTCGTTGGTGTTGTGAATTTGCAGGTTTGTCCTGCGTGTGCAAAGAAGGTGGGTTTGGATATTGTTGGTCACATCTTACAACATGGAAACTTATACAAGATATCCTTTTCATTTGCATGGGTTCTGTATGTACTTTACTTTAAGTTTGGATATCACACTTCAATTCCTTTTACTGCTATTGTACCTTTACTGTGCTTCCCAAGTTTGTATCTCCTTATTCTTCTCCTTCGAATGCTTACATCCTGGATGCTTTAAGGTCTTCTTGTTTAATTCCATGCTATCGGACTTCTTATGTTTTTAGAGGGGAACTTGGAAAGGATGTGATTTTTTGGAGTGAAGATTATAATTCAGTGGTTCCCAGTTTGATCAATTTAAGTTTGTTTTTTTCACTCATTTATTAGGATTTCAAGATGTGGAACCCATGGAACATACTTTTTGCTTCATACTTTACATCCTTTTCAAGTGCTCCTTAAAAATAAGAATGATCAGATTTCATGGAATTAGCATCAAGGGTATTAATGCTGAGATGTTAGACTACAAAATGGGAGAACTGTAGTTGTCTAGTCAGTACTCTTGATTTGGCACACATGATATTGTTTCTGTGTGCTCTTGAGTATTAAGATATATGAGAATTCCATGCAACTGATAATGGTAAAAGTTGTGTTCTAGGACTCAAAATCAGTATGGAACGTGTCTATTGATTTGCGTTGAAGCTTATGAAGAAGCATTTTTTTTGGGTGTTAATTGAGATTCTGTTTTCTAGAGACGATTACATTTTCCAGCATGTAATCTTTTCCTATGTTTTCTCTTGAAGATTCATGTTTTCCTTTACTAATAATACATGCCTCGCAAGCCAAGGTTTCGCAGAGGTGGATCCAATTCAGCATATTCTATTTTAAGGAAGGAGCTCCGGGAAGGAAACATGGAATCCTTCTTTGAGAGTTCCTTGCGCCCTTTTTCATCCTCACGTGCAGATTCGGATCAATTGATATCGTCATTTATGGGTGCTCGTCCTCTTGAAGAACCCACTAGTGTGGAGGCACATCCTTTATCTGAAGCAAGTTCAGTCAAGGATTGCTCTGATGAAGAATCCTCAGAAAGGTATGGTTGCTGCATGATAGTATATTACTGTTTGAGAATTTTTAATATATGGGGCAAAAATTTCAGAGGGAATTTTTTTTTTTTGGTTGGGTAATAGTTAAAAATTCAATAAGGAGACCAATGGTTTTAAATTTATAAAAGAAACTGAGAGTGTCCTGATTGCAACATATGCCCATCAACTGTGGCCCAAAAAGAGCCATATATCATTCTATACAAGCTGGGGTTTAATAAAAATAGAAAAACCCAGCTAGAAGCCTATCAACACTTTGTTTGTGTACAATATTAGCTGTGCTGTTCTATTATAATGTAAACTGCAATGTCCAAACATTTTGAATTCCTTTTGCTCCATATGAAGTAAATCCAAGACGAAAAGGTTAATTTCCACCTAGCATTTAGCAACATCAACTAGTAGGACATTCAACTTCACTAGCTATGTGTTTGGGACCTTTAGGATATGGGCATTGAATTAACAAGTTTCAGTCAGTGTCAGATTCTGCTTGACATCGATAGCGATCAGATGAATTTACAATACCCCAATCGACCAGTTTTTTATATCTATTGCATGAAAATTCACAGCTCTACATGGAATATAGTTTTAAGGAACAATTTTTTATTTTTATATTTATTATTACCCCCCACCCCCCTTTTTCTGAGGAGTATTTGGATGAGGTTTCATAAGGCTATACTAGGCTGATTCTGTCGAGAATAGACTGCTTGTAGGTGATAATCTCATAACGTTCTCAGTTTCTGTGGGTCTTGGTCTGATTAGGGATGATAATGGTACCCCTTTATATGCTGCCAAACCTCTCCAACAAAAACAGCTTCATTCAGGAGCTATGTAGCAAGGTCCTGCATTCATGGTTACGACTGACCTTTAAATCATTCTTACCTCAAAGAAATCAGAAAGAGCTCAACTTGAGAGCCATCAGTTATTCCAGAGTGATATAAATTAAAGAAAAGAATGTAATTTCTCTTATTTTGTTTAAGTGTTTTGGCCTATTTTACAGGCTCAAGTTGATCTTTCTATTGGCTGTCAGCGCAGAGACTTGTTACTTATTAAGAGATGGTCTGAACTTCTTTTTTGAAGCACTTCTTGTTAGTGGGCCGAAAGATCCTGCATAAATAGACGTGGCCTCTATAAAACCTAAGCAAAAGAATTGGTTTATGGGCATTTCTATATAGTGGTTTTGCTCTTAGGATAGTGATCATGTTTGTATAGCTGTGGGGATCTGGATTAAAGAAGAATGATCTTAGGTGTCCTCTAATCACATCAACGAGACTGCTCTTGTTTTCTTTCCTTTTTATGAATATATTTCTTTTAGATTTAGCTTTTAATGAATGAAGAAATTGTATAATGGCCATCCTTCTCTGGTTGTGAGTTAAATGGGATGAATCTGAGATAATCAGATCTCTTAATGCAGGAAAGTTGATCATCAAAATTATAATGGATTTTTCCTAGAACTTCATATATTATGTCAAAATCATGCTTTGCTTCTTACTTGAACAGATTCTCTCAGAAGTCCGTAGCTGCTAGGAGAAAAAAGTCTTTTACCTTCTCATTAAATTTATCTTTGCATAGAGGGATGTGTTAGATTATTTGGACATTCTTTAACTTTTCAATTTCATGCAATGTGATACAAACTCCAGTTCAAGTACAAAGAATTAGAATACAAAACTAATATTTTTATTGATTTAATAGAAGAGAAAGTACAAACCCTGTTCCTTTAATGAAGGACCATGAGTAATATGCTCATCCTAGTAGATGAGCAATTTTGCTCATACAATCTCTCACTCAGAAACCAAATGACTAATCCTCACAACTGGTTTACACCCACCCACTATTTTTATAGGCTACTTAGTAATGATGTTCATACCCTTCTCCAAACTAGATGACTACTAACACTATATAACATATACAACATAAGAGCTTCACAAGTATCATGTCACACAGAGTTAAATTTTATGATGACCTATTGTAGTTAGAATCACACTTGTGATTTCATAAATATAAAAGTTCAGCAATTCATTCTCGCAACAAAGGGAAGGGGGGAGGAAGAAAAAGGTTCCCCTCATCAAAGTTTTTATGTGCTGATGTGAAACAGCAAAAGGAGATCTGCATTTCATGTCAGGTGTTGATGTTAGGACAGGCTTCTTAAAATCATCAATTGGGTGCCTTGAGAATTGTTAACCACACAATGTATGTATTTTATAAATAAGTATGCCCAAGAAAGTCTTTTTTATCCTTTTTACTCATGTTAATGTCTCTCTCTCTCATTGAAAAGCTATCATCCCTTCACTCTATGTATTTGTTGACTCATGGTGGGCTCCTCTTCTTTCCTTTTCTTCTTATGCTTTGAAGTAGATTTTTCAATTCATCTGCTTCATTTGTATATCTTGAGTACATAGATAATGGTAAATGTTCAAAACTGAAAAATGTTTATAGCTAGTAGATAAATTGTTAGTGTAGGGGCTGGAGATGATATTTGCTCATGTGACAATAGCTGATTATATAATTTGATTATTGTTATTTAGACTGGTAAAAGCATATAAGTAAATGCTAATTATAGTTTAGTATCTATTATAGTTAGTATCTAATCGATAAAGCTATGGTTGATATTGATGTGAGTCTTGGATAAATAGGGACACTGTTGATTTTGGTGGTGTGTGAACAGACCTGATCTATCTAGTGTTCATTTTTTTGGCTGGGCTAGAGGTTCTGTGATTGTTTGGCTATCTGGAAGGTCTGTGCCTAATTTGGCAAGGTGTGGTCTAGGTTGTAAGGTATATATTTCTACTGAAGACTTAGGAAAAGGTTGTACTGTTCTGGGTTCAGTAATTTTTCTCTTTAGGCCTCATTTCTTATCTTAAAGTTATACATGGTTCAAGTTTTGAGTAGAGATTGTATTTTTAAGAATTAAGTGTGAGAGAATAGGTCATGCAAGGGAAAACCATTGTCTTGCGTTTAACATTTGTTTTGGGAAATTTTGTTGAGTGCATGTTTTCTTTTACTAAGTGAAGGAATGGAATAAGGTAGTTTTTTTTTTTTTTTTTTTTTTTTTTTAATGTAGAACTGGAGTGTGACCGTGGGAGAAGTAGGGCAGTTGTGCTAGTGGTGTTGTGGGTGATGGAGATGGTTGACACCGAATTGATTTGTTGGGCAATGTTTTTCTTTATCCAAGCGATAGTCTAGTGTTCGTGGTGAATTTGTAGTTCTCTGGTGATGAAGGGTACAAGTGAGTATTGTGTGGGGAGATGGAGCCGGTAATGAATGATTGAATGTTGGTTTGAAGAATTTACTAGTTTGGTTTGTTGTTCAACCATGAAAGTAATTATTGTCTAGTCTGTGGTAATGAAGACTGCTGGAGATCAAGTGTTCTCTTACAACTTTGCATTGTCCTATGTGTTAAGACATGGATAGGATATTATTAATGTCATTGACAGGGTGGATCTGATGCTGAATATATAAGCCAGGACTGATGCTTAAGGAACTTGAGCTTTTACTTGATCTCGATTAAACTTGAAGCTTGTCTGAGGGATGAATGAGCTTGAAATGACCGATATTAGTTCATGTTGGAGTACTTTATGGGTCCACTCGATTCCTTTTAAACCCCCCCTCTAATGTCTGATATAAGTTCAACCACAGAAAATTTTCGTGTTTCATGAATCTCCTGTTCTACGGATTAAAGCAGTGTGGCTTGACAATGTGGACCAGGGCGCATCATTTATCAATAGCGGAACTTTTGAAACTTATGTGCACTTAATTGTAATATAACTTGGTATCTGCTTGTGCGCGCTTTCATTCTTTCTTTCTTCTAAACTTACATCTCCTTTACATTGTCTTTCCACTTGAATTTATCATGGTTCTTTAATGGCAGGACCACACAAGGCTCGGTGTCATCAGCCCAGGATAAGGAAGAGGCGGCTCGAAAGAGCAAATTTGTCCAAGGGTTGTTGCTGTCTACCATTTTCGACGAAGACTTATAATTATCTGTTAGATTCACGGGATGGCCAATTGAAGAGTAGTAAAGCCTAGACTTTTACTGCTAGGTCGCGGAGTTAGGTCGAGAGCTTCAGGGAATTCTATGTACGTAGAACTTAAAAAAGGTGTATAAAACATATACATATATAGTAGGAAGCCCTATCTTTGTATTATCTTTTGTAGTTTCTCAAGAACCTGTGGTGTTAGTAATAATAGATTGGAAAACCTGCGAGATATGCTCCGGTAGTGGTTCACCTTGTAATCTAAGTCGTATACGTTATTAGTTCTATATATATATTTAAAATTTCAAAGATTGAAAAAAAATCGAGTCTGATAAACTTTGAGATGGACAACTTATGATCTCTCACATATAACGTGTGTTTGTTGTTTTTAAAGTCTGTGTGGTGCGATCTAGTTGATCCGGCTGATACAATCCGGTTGTATCTGATTTAATTTTGGAAACAGTATGGTTTAATTTTCGGTTCAATATGATTTTATCCAATGATACTTAATCTTTTAGCATATCTGAGTCAAGTTTTTGGGTCCAGTTTGACAATATTGTTTAAAGCTAAATAGCGATATGTATAGGCATTATAATCCATGTTAAAGCTGGACAGCGATACATTTATCGGTCGATATTCAATTTAATAAAATAACATCATAAAGATAAATTGAATTGGTTAAAATAATAGACCCTTAACAAAAATATTTCACATAAAACGGCAGAAAGACCATTGTGAAACCATTAGATTTGGACGGACCTATATGGCTATATCCTCTTCCAAGGACAGCCACCGCGGACACAGATGGAGAGGGACCTTTACAACCTGCATGTTTAATCGGGAATCAAACGGACCTAGATTCGGTGGTGCAGTGAACGTGATGCTTACTTTATCATCCCTTTAAAGCTAATCATCGAGCAATATCAATCATGGGAATTATATGGCTAAAAGCAGCAAGAAATAAATATCACAAAGTAAAGCACCGGCCATTGCAGGGGAACGATGGAGAAGCCCTTTGATTCATTTTAATCTCTCTCTCTCTCTTTCTTTCCTCTAATTTTTATAATCTATTGTTATATCAATTAATTTAATTTATTTAGTGATATTGTTTTTTAATGTAATTATTTCGTACCAATCACAAACCAATATGTTTCATTCGACTAGCATTAATATATAAAGATAGATCATATTCATGTGTTTGTTAATAAACAAAAAAAAAAAACTCATTAGTTTTCATTTTTTTTACTTATTACTTCTATTTACTACAATCTCAGCTAGGACGAAAATCGAACCCCTATTAGCTTTTTAGGTTATAATTTTGTGATTTTCCTCTAATAAAATTTAATAATTGATTTGTTGATGACTGAGGACCGGCAGGGAGGTGGTCAACTTTGTTATTAATGTGCATGCATTGCGTGTTTGCCTTCTACAGTCGACCATGTCATCTGATAATCCGTACCATAGGTTCTTTTTTTCTATTTTTCTACTTCTTCACCGACCGACCGACCGACCGCCGCCCTCCCATCCGTTGCCCCACTCTCTCTCTCTCTCTTGTCATTTTTAAATTTTTCTTTTTTTTTTTTTTAAAAAGGTGGACTGGCGGATTGTACTAGATTCGCACAGCTTTTCACTAGTTTTGATGAGGAATCTTATGATTAACAACAATGACCAAATGTGCAAGCACGAGGGGGATTTTGTATTCACGTAACTCTTGGCCCATAGGTTTTGTAGGTTCCTCATTTCATTATATTAATTTAGGCATTAGTCTCAACTACAAATTATTAGAAATGATAAAAAAATCAATCGAATCATACTTATTTTATTAAATTAAAAAAAAATATAACTTTTAAAAACAATTTAAATTATAAAACTTTTAATCCAAACCAATTTATAAATTTATGATTGGTTTGAATGAGTAAACTGAATCAATTTATAAAACCAAACCAAACAATTTTAACAAACATAAAAATATTTTATTTGTAATAATTTTGTTATGATGATTAATTAAATGTTATATTGTTCTCATGATTTTATTATGATATTTATTATATGATGAATATTGGTTAGTAATAACTTGTTCCTTCTTTTAAAGTTGTTGTTTGGGTTGAAGTATATTCTTATATTGGTAACTTAATAATGTTTTTTTTTATTAATTGTTTGAACTCTATGGAATATGGATTTTGATATTTAGTTATATATCTTATTATATATTAATTTTTCATTGTATCATGTTAGCATAATACTTTTATTCATAAATGACTTTTGTTGGTAGATTTTTTTTCCAAATTTATAAGTATATGGTTGACTGGATTATTTTTAAGAGGGATATAGATTATATTTTACTATGTATTAGTCGGTGAGTGTATTTTCTCAGTGACTAAATGATTTTATGAAGGATTATGAATTACAAATATGATGGATTTATAGAGCATTTTGTTGATATTCACAATATGAATTTTGTAAAGTGATTTCGATATTTGAATATCCACAAATGTAAAATATTAAAACTAAGTTTTTTTTATTAGAATTTTGATTTATATATGTAATTTGAATCGAACCAAACTATTATTTAATGGTTTAAATATTTTCTAATCTAAACCAAACCGTAAATTATGGTTTGGATTGGTTTTGTGAAAACTAGGACCAAATCGATCTGCGCTCATCCCTAAATACTACAATGAAATTAGGGAAAATTGCAAATAATCTCATGAAGTTTGAAATGGCAATACAAAAGACATATGCCCTGTTAAAGTAAGTCTTAATGGGTTCAAAAGCGCATTTCCATACCAAACTTGAAGTTTAAGAAGGTTATATGCAATTATATGCAATCAACAATGGTTTTTACTAATTTATCAAAATTTAGAAGAGTAGGTGTATCCATATTAAACTAAAAATTTATAAGTTAAATTGCATTTTATTTTCATCGGGTGGATATGATGAATGCGGTAGAATATTATACAAAAATTTAACATATATATATATATATATTTACTTATGCAAATAAGTGATCAACTCGTATAAACAGGTTTTATTTGAGTAAGGTTCTTCACTAATTGCATTAAAAAAAAAAAAAAACACTACTTGTTTACACCGTCTTATCTAGGATTCATCGTCTCTTTATTCTATTAATATCACACATCACATGATTCCACGTAAAGTTTTGTGCAGAAGGTAGATGATCCACTTCTAATTGTCACATTTCTATGAGATCTAAACTTGTTCTGGTTTTATGTTATACTATGGGCTAAGATTATAAAACTAGTAGTTAATAGAAAGGGCACCTTGTTTGCTGTTATTTTCCACTTTTTGTTGTCTATGAATGATTAGCTATGGTTAGGGCTGGCAATTATAAGTATTACAATTTAAGATAAAATCTAATTATCTAATTATTACATATCCATTTGATGGATAAATTTAGATGAAGGCTCCTAAAGTCTAGCTTAATCTATTTAAAGCGTGGGCCAATTCGGCTATATATGGGGCGGCCTCTACTCTAAACCCATAGTTTGACCTCAATACCAAGCAGATCCATTAAAACCCTAGTTATGCTCAAGTATAGTTAGTTTGCTCGATGTCCCACTCATTCAATTCAACTAGAATAAGACTTGTCAACCGCACTCTTAGGAATCTTAGAGTGTGGCTTAGTATCTACTCTTTCAATAACTGCTATGGACTTCCATGATCTCCACGATGTATCTCCACTTGTGTCAATTGCCTATAACCATTACTCTATAAATACTATAAGGTATACCATCCATGGACAGCCTAGTATCACTAGCCCACACTTTTGCTATATTTTTACCCATATCTCTTATTATACCTTATTGACTTAACTTGTTAGAGTGACCAAATTGGATAAATCCCCTAATGTTTCAGGTGCGAAATTGTTGCTAGAGTTTCCTAAGGAAGGGATGTGATTGCATCGTAAACCTGTAAACACAGAAACTAAGTTAGTGGTATGCTGGGGGGTTATTTGGCACAACCACTCCAATACTTAAGTTAGTTATGTGTTCTTGGGGTCGCTTAAGGAATAACTGTTAATAGCACTAAAGTCCAGTGAAAAGTCATCCTTACCTCTAGTGTGAGGGTTCCTTATATGGAGTGGCCATAATGGAATACGGGCAACCACAAGGGATTCTCTTTCCACATGGAATATTTCCCATACCCATTAGTTAGCTTGAATCTTGGGGCACTGTTGTGCCAGCCACAAATCGCGGATGTACTAGAGATAGGGTATGAAGTTGTTGCGTGTAAAGGATGGTTGATTTGACGTGAATTACCAGGGGGGTACAAATGTCAGATCGTCCTCGACTCCCCTTAGGTTAGGGTTGTGATAAGCTCGACCTTATCGATAGGGGCCTCCATCCGAGGAGTTGCGATCGAGGTTGGGAACCTTAGCTATTCGAGGAGATCAAGGTTGCCATGGAGCTCAATAGCGAAGTCAAGGTGTCATGCCTTCATGAAATGGGCTTTGTGGGGAGTTGCACATGGGTCTAGGGGCTTATTAAACTAGGGCTTTAGCCCAACAAGCCTTAGTTGAAAATCTTCTGTTAACACTTGCCCTCCGGCACTCTCGTTGCTGATGAGTAAGGGGAGTGACTACCATCGTGTCATTTCTATTGGGATGAGGTGGCGAGCTCATCTCTTGCCATTTGAGCTACATCTCCAGTGAGATTAGATTATGGTTGTGCCCCATAAGGTTGAGATTTGTATTTTAAGGTCACACAACCAACAGGTGAGACAGGGAAATCGAAGAGTTTTTAAAGTTTGAAAGGACACATAAACTTGCATTGCGTGAGATAACTAATAGTGTATACAACTGATGAGATAAGACTGTTGATGCCTGCACTTTTTCCCAAAGAAACTGTTCTCAAGAGTCGCTTCACTCACTTATCAACGGATGCATTGTCTGAATTTTTGAAAATTTCATTTCCTTGCCAACTTCTGCTATTCTTGAGCCCTCTCCTTATGTTCTCTTATTTTTTTGTTTTTCTTATTTAGAGTAAAACATTTCATGGTAGCTAAGGTAGGGTCAATAGGTTCTTTGGGTGATCTCTTTGGGAACCATTTTGGTAGTAAGTCTTGCACACAAGGTGTTAGTGGGTTAGAGGGGCTATCTAGTGGAGACGATCCTTTGTTGAACTCACACTCTCATCCATAAGAGGTGATGACTGGAGGAGAGTCGTATTTGATGGCCAATTCTATTGATGATCGGGGAAGGAATGCTATGGGAGAAAGTGATGGTCTTGATGGTGACGGTGCAGGTGATGAGTTTGATGGTGATTTTAGGAGTAGCGATGAGGACCCTAATAATCCTACATTGGTAGCCAAGGTTTTATGTGAAGTAGGGTTAAAGGGTATATCGTTTGTTGGTAGACATATGCCTACTAGATGGGGAGGAGACTGAGTTTGTTAATCCCCTTTTTTTAGGGAAGTAGTTGTGAGTTGGACCCTTGATGGAATTTAGAGTATGGTCACCTCTTAGGAGATTAAAGACTTCGTGAAGACCCATTTAGCTGGTTGTCCCACTGCTTGGAAGTTAGTAAGCTTGTAGAGACCGATAAGGTATGTCTATCAGATCACAGGAGGTTTGCCTTATATGAGAGGTTGTTCTTAATTAGGTTGAAAAGTGTCCTTTACTAAGTTTCAAAAGGAGTGCATGATGTATTTTAGGCTTTCTCCGGCTTAACTCCTTCCTAATGCATGGATGTTTCTCATGGCTTTTGAGGCTTTGTGTCTAGCACTACAGGTGAGACTTACCACGACCTTATTCTATTATCATTATATGCACAAACCTTCTCTAGGAGGGTTGTATTGTTTTGCCAAGTGGCCGGAATGCAACCTAGTGCTCTTTGATGGGCTAGATAGCTCGAGTGGGTACCTTTGGAAGCTCAAGTGGTGGGTATTAAGTAACAAAGAGAAGCATTAGTATAAGTTCGATTTTTGAGTGCTTTGGTGTAAACCTATCGAGAGCTCGGACTTTAAGGAGCTTGGCCTTAGTGACTCAGCAGTGGCTAAGAAGATCTGTGAATTCATGAAGGGAAGATGATGGCACCTACTAAAAGCCAAGATTGTAGTGGAGAACTATATACGAGATCTCCTTGTTGATTGTGGGCCTCCAAGGAAAGGTACGGTTGATCATCTCCAAGGAAGGGCATGCTGGTTCACTTCATTCTTCTCACTCGCTATCTCAAGTTTGTTTGATATTCTTTTAGACATTTTTAATACACTTTCTATGAGAGTTTTCTTATCAACTGGCCATTGTGAGCCATGGTGTTTTGCTTAGATCCCTAGCTGGAGAGGTTGAGTCCATTGGGTGTTTATGTTGAAGGAATCCATAGTTTGTTATCTTTGTTTATATGTGCCAATGGTTCAATCACCTCTGTTTATGTGGAATTTGAGAGTGGCAGAGGACCTAACATAGGAGGTGTTAGTGCTTTATTGCTTTTGCATTGCCTTGTGTGTAGGGTCCTTTTCCCTCTTTGTTTCTCACTTGAGCGTTTTTAAGGCATGATCCCCTTGAGTGTGGCTTTGAGGGCCCTTATGGTGGCTCAAGACAAGTGAATGGGGTTGTTAAATTTGTCTCCAGGGCACTTAGAGCCTCTATTGTTACTAAGGTGATAGGATTATCTCAGCCACCAACTTTGATATAGGGTTAGTGGCCTTGTTTCCTTTGGAGTTCTCTGCATGGTTTTCCATGTAAGACCATGCAAAACCTTATGTTTTCTCATTGTTTTCAACATGGCAAGTCTAGTTGCCAGATGTGATGCCTTGAGCCTCAGAGATGAATCTTTCCGAATAGCATCTACATATGTATGTAGCATGTGGTGGTTGGTTGAGCTTAGTGGCTTAGAGGGGCTTTGAAGAAATTTTGTGGCTTGTGCTCTCTATTTTTGAGAACAGGTAGTGGCACTATGATTGATACTCAAAGCAATCATTCGAGCAATTAGATTAATCCAGCTATTATCTTAGTTAAGACATCATCATGTAATCTTTGGTCGAAATGTCTGTCAGAACTATTATAATCAATTTACAAGTCAATGAACTTTGTCAACTTGTCTTCAACTTTCTTTTTTTGTCTTTCTCTTCTTTATCTTCTTCTTTTCTTTTCTCCTTTCCTTTTTTTTTTTTTCCATATGTATGTTGTTAGCTTTTTTTTACGAGTGTTTACATTACATTCTAAGATGGGAGTTGCCCTCAAAGGGGGAGTTATTCGACTAGCATGTAAGGGCAATACTTGTTAGCTTCTAAGTCCCTTACTAGTCTTAGTGATAAGGAGTTACCCTCGAGAAGGTGTTACCTAACAAGCACACTAAGGCGAAGATTAGTTCCTTGTTAGTCTTAGCAATTGGGAGTTATCCAACTAGCATATGATGGTGAAGCTCATTAACTTCCATGTTCCCTATTAGTCTTAGCAATTAGGAGTAATTCTTAAGAGGAAGTTACTCGACCAGCACACAAAGGCGAAGCTTGTTTGCTTCCATTTTTCCCTGCTAGTCTTAGCTATTAGGAGTTACTAGACTAGCATAGGAGGGCAAAACTCATTAGTTTCCATGTCCCAAAGGAAGTTACTAGACTAACACATGAGGGCAAAGGTCATTAGCTTCAATGTCCCTTGCTAGTCTTAGTGATTAAGAGTTACCCTTACCCTTGAGGGGAAGTTACTCGACCATTATATTATGGCAAATCTCGTTAACCTCCATGTCCTCTGCTAGTCTTAGCAACTGGGAGTTATTCTTAAGAGGGAGTTACCCAACCAGCACATAAGGCAAAGCTCGTTAGCCTCCATGTCCCCTATTGGTAAGCATAAAAGAGCAGAGCTCATTAGTTTCCATGTCCCCTACTCATTGCCTTGATAAGTGTAGTAGGCTAAACTTCCATGTAAGGAGTTCATAGGACCTTAGTTTGACCAGTTAGCATGGAAAGTAGTTCACGTGGAAACTTCAAGACTTCATTTCATTGAATTTTCATGGAATTGGGCTCCTACTCTAGGAATCTTACAAAGCTATGTGTCATTACTCACAAGAGAAAGAAAGAGATTGTTCAGAACATCACATTTTCAGTATTAGATGTTTTATTCATTCGAAGAATTGTTGATGTTCCAAGTTATAGGTATGAGTTCCCTATTCAATGTCTCAAGTTTGTAGGCCCGTTGCCTAAGGCCTCCATGACTTGTATTGGTCCTCCTAAAAGGGGACATTCTTTTCTTTTGTCTCCTTTGTACCTATCACCTCAAGCTTTCAAAAAACCAATTCCTTAAGTTGAAAACTTTATGCCTGACCTTTTTGTCATAGTAACAAGTTGTTGGGTGCTGGTAAGCTGATATACTTTTTTCTATTCAAATCTTTAGTTTCTTCTATAATGTCTACCTCTACCCATAGATTGACCTGGTTGACCATTTTGTCGAAGGACTGCACTTGAATATTAGAGAGTTCGAGCTTGATAAGGAGCATGACCTTTGTTTCGAAGGCAAGCCTGAAGGGGGTTTCTTCAGTTGATATTTCCTTTGTTGTTTAGTACCCCTACAAAATATTCAGGAGTTCGTTCGCCCACTTGCCAACAAGGTGGTCTACTTAGGCCTTAATGCTACCAGTGATGGTTTTGTTTATCACTTTGACTAGCCCATTAGCTTGTGGATAAGCCACTAGGGTCTAATGTGGTATGATTTTGTACTTAGTGCAAAAATCCTTTACGACATTGCAATTGAATTGTTGGCCATTATTCATGACCAAAGAGTGGGGTACCTCGAATTTGATCAATATGTTGTTGTAAATGATGTGAGAACACTCCTGTTTGTCACCTTGGCTACTACCTCTATTTCTACCCATTTGGTAAAGTAATTGCATCTAACAACAACAAACTTTGTTGTGATGTTGACATCATAATGATCCAAGGATGTCAAGGCTGTATTAGTAAAAGGCCAAGGCTAGTAAGCAAGGAGGTTTGTGCTTGGAGCATGGTCAATCAAGCATGTTTTATAGCTTTCACATCTCTTCACAAACTCTCGGCATCTTTCCTTATGGTTGGCCAATAATCCTACTCAAAGGGGAAGAAAGAAGTTAAAGATGCATGGATTGTCATTTGAATTGACAATTGCTTTATGGATGATGATGATTCTCTATACTTTCATGTTAAGGAGATGGGATTGGCTAATTCTCTTTACTTTGAGATCTTGTGTCTGATTTTGATATGCAAATCCCCTGTTTAAATGATAAAGGTAAAGGCTACATTATTTGGATTAACTTTGGAAATTTTGGCAAAATTAATGGAAGGACATGTCATAGCAAGTCGGATGGGACATTAGCACATATGAATTGTAAAGTCACTCAATAGAACTTTTAAAGTTAATGAGAGATACATTGATTCTTGTTTGTCATAAAAGATGGATCAAAATATGAGTAGCTTTATCCCAAAGATTTGTTTGCTTTTATCATTTTATTAACATATTTGCTTGAGGATAAGCAAAGCTTAAGTGTAGGAAGTTTGATAAAGGCAATTCACCATACTAATTTGGGTTAATTTATGTCCGATTGTGCCTTAATTTCCTATTTAATCTAATAAAATTGGTACTTAATTAGAAAATATGTTCATTTCAGGTTTAACAAGGAAAAAAGTCAATATTAGGATCAAAATTTAGCAAGTATTTGGAAACATACATTACCCAATCAAGATCACGCCCATTATCAAGGCAGTGATTGTCTTTGATATTTTATACAAGGAAAAATAACAGATGTGGCAAGGAAGAGAAGAAAAAAAAAATTCTCATAGTACATATAACAGCCTATAATATGACCGTTATCAAGGGAGTGATATCTTCTGATCTTCAACAAAAGGAAAATATGGCCGTTATGTAATCTGATGAAGAAGGCTATAGAGAATATCATGGGCTATGTAACAACCATGATATGGATGGTGATCTCCACTGATAATCTATATAAGCAAAATAAGGCCGTTTTCCAAAAGGATCCTATAGTGTACAGTACAGATCACGAGTTGTGACACGACCGTGATAATCAGAGCAACAAATTGCTAGTTTCATGAAGATCTAATTATGGGCGTTATTAAGTGTAGAAATTGTGATTAGAAGAGATCACGACCTTGGTCATGGCCATGATCTTCTTTAGATAATTTGGTCCGAAGAAATAACGGCCATGAGGACGGTTATGTATTATCTATTTTCGAACCGATTCAGATCTAAAGACCCTTTTGAAAGGGGACGAAGGCCAATTGATGTATACTTTCACCCATCAGATGCAACCAATATTGAATTCATATAAATAATTTGTTGAAACATTACAAAGCATCAGTCAATCAACAATTTGAAAAAAAATAATCATTCTCATTCATTCACTCATCATTCTTTGTATCTATAACTCTTATAATTTGTAGGAGAGTAACTCATTTTTTGTAAAAGAAGTCTATTATTTAAGTGTTTTGGAACATCTTTGTACGAAGATCTTCAAGTGAATCCGTTATTCACGGTTGTTTTTTACATTCTATCTTCTAATTTCTTACTATTGTTATACTATGTAGTGTTCTTGCATAATGCATGAGTAGTTGTTAGAGGCTTGTATAGCTATGTTTTAGCATGTATATACATGGAATGAATGCTAAATTTTATAGAATTCACTAATCTCTATAGTGTATTGGAGTATAATAATTCTACGTAGTGCATGACTTAGGATTAGATTAGATTTCCATGGGATGCGATTGAGAAATCCGCCCTTGGAATAGATCTAGCTATAGAGAAAGTTTGCTCGTGATGCCTAGAGATAGAGTTGTGAAATCTTCTACATGTAATTTGAAATTAACTTGGGATCATGTTTGTAATACGGTCTTAGTCGGCTATTAATTAGGAAGAGATTCCAGTAGACAAGGCTAGGATTAGGGTTCAATAGACTTGAGAGTGATATTGATTTAATTAATGGAATCTCGCGATTGGTAAGGACATAACTATAACGAAGATGTATTACATGTTAATTAATTGGTGAAGCAAGTCTGTCGTGTTGTTAATTGTTAAGTTAATATAATTTCGTTAATTATTGTAATTAACATAGCTGTAGTTAAGATTAGCCAGTTGATAACTTCGATTGCTAAGTTATTAATTTGCTAGATAATAATCAATAGGGTGAGTAGTAGTACCTGTTGACGACTCCAAGGAATACGACTCTATATTTCATTTCTATACTATAAGTGATAGGTACACTTACCTAGCGTTGACCAAATCATTGAAACGAGGTAATAGGAATTAATTATTTAAAACTAGGTCAGAAATAGCACACCACGAGACTTAGATTATATACAAGTCCCCATTTGTTTTAGATTTGATTAAGGATAAGTCTAGAAGCATATAATAGGAGCATGAAATAAATAGAAGTATGATATAAATGTTAAGTTAGTAAGCAATATACTCATATAAATATAAACATGCTGACGACACACTCGCGTTATGTGTATAAATAAAATAACCCAACATCTATAAATTAAATAGACATATTGTTTTGACAGGTTAGAAAAGGGCAAACCTTAATTTATCCTAAAAATTAGAAAATTAATTACAAATCATAACTACAATTGTATTTTCCACATGTAACTTCTCTATGTTGGGTAACTGGCATGCATAAATATGGTATCAGAGCTTTAAATCGATATATGAAGATATATGCTTACGCTAAAAAAGGAAAAAAAAAAATGCCTATTCAACCCCTATTTAATTCTATTGAAACCCTATTTAATTTTATGATTTCAGGGATACCAAAAATATTTTATACAGAAAAGATTATGTCTATTCAACTTTTATTTAATTCTATTCAAATCCTATTTAATTTCATGATTTCAAGGATACCAAAAATATTTTATTCCCATATACTAAAAAAAGAAAAGACTATGTCTATTCAATCCCTATTTAATTTTACTCAAACCCTATTTAATTTCATGATTTCAGGGATACGAAAAATATTTTTTGCCCATATATTAAAAACTTTAGATTAAAAACATTTATACTAAAAATATTTACACTAAAGGCACCAAAGGGAGTGGTTTTGTTTTAATAATATAGATATGTACATAATCATATTTATACACATAAATAGTTAGATTAGATATCATAAATATAACAATATAAACATAACATCAATATGTTCATAATATAGATAAGATATGAGTTTCATTTTTGGCATTATCATCCTTAGCTTTTATGCATTATGGGGAGATTTTTATCCATGGATAATGCATGAAATAATACCTACACTAACTATAGATGTGTTGGGTTTCCATAGGTTTTTAAAATTATAAATATCAAATCTTTCGCAACGGAATTCAAAAGGAAAACCCTAACCCAGTATCCATGTGTATTGATTAGATTAAAACAAAACAAATAGTTTGATTTCGTACCTCTAAAAGCTTGAAACTTGAAATCAATTTGTAGATCGAATTTATAGGTACTGCAAAATCACAATACCCTCTACGGTATCCACATGACCGTGCACATCCTCAAAAGATCCTTTCACGTGCTAGCAAATCTAGAACTTTTCTAGATGATATTAGGAATTTGTACACACGACTCTTCGTGTTTCACTCTTTAGGGTTTTGCAGATTTTCTTCGTGTTTCACTCTTTAGGGTTTTGCAGATTTCTCTGCAAGTCTAATGTCGACAGATAAGTCGTTAACCCTAAAGAGATTTCTTTATGTGCCTTTTATACTAATGTCATTCTCACATGAGTAATGACATTAGTGCTCCTTAATCTAATTAGGGATAATATTTCTTAAAATATACTTCTTGCAATAATAATGTAATATTTTATTATTATTCCCTCAAGACATTAAATTTAGTCCATGGTCCTTTTGGCTCGTTCTTTTGTGTATGACTCTGTAGGTTCACTTAATGTTGGCAGTTGACCTAAAACAATTTTAGTCAACAATGCATAAGCGGCCTCTAGCAAGACATTATGTTTACCCAAATCAAATGAAGATTGGTGATCCGATTTTACCTGTTCTATAACTTATGTCATCATCCTTTTGTCTTATGATATCTAGATTGAATATAAGACAAGGAAAATGTCACCCTTATATTATTCAATCGTGTTGTTTCTCGATCTCTATGTAAACTGAAAAATAAATAAAATCGATGACACTCTCAATTCATTTGAGCACGACCATGCATTTGTTAGTCTCACTTATCGAGGGGCCCAAAGATATATCTCTCATAAAGAGAGGGATAAATCTCATCTTAATCAGTCAACCTCCTTTACATGATTCACATTATGCTCAATCAAAACCTTTATAATTATTCGATTAAGAACAACATTTGATTCAATCAAAACATACTGTTACTCATGTTGGAATCTATGGTGATTTCAGGTCTAAGGATGTATCGATATTGCTATTATGAGAATCACTTATGACTTTAGTCCATGTAGTGATCTCATAGCGGGTCAATCCAATATATATATAGATCTCCAATATATATAGGTCTCCAATATATATATACTTATGAGTTTTATCTGTATCTCTATACACATAAACATCTCATGATCATCAAATAAAACTCATACTGGATTAATTCACCATCATTTCACAGTAATGAGAATCTAAGAATAAATAGTTTATTCATGAATTCTATTATAAAGTAAACGTCCAAACTTTGTAATAAAAATACCTCTAAATTAAAATACACATGAAATAACAATACTTAGTAATTAGCCTAGGGCACAATCACTAACAAGATGTATAGGGAGTTTGTTTACGTTAAAGAGATAATTTACCAACTAAGGAATGTGTGTGTGTTGAAAAAGGAAAGGCAGTAAAGAGGGATTTGCGCCAGCCAAGGAGGAGAAAAAGAGAGAAAAGAATGAGACAAAAGAGAAAAATTTGATAGCAGTTATAAAGTGTTGAATGGTGGGAGTGTAGAGATATTTATAGAGATGATTAATGATTTAAAGTAGAAAAATAAATTGAAAAAAAAAAGAAAAAGATTGCTACAGTAAAAGAGTGCAACAAGCTTCTAAGAGAAGGAAAGAAGAAAAAGAAAAAGTAAGATGGGATATGTTGACTTTGTAATGTGATAACTTATAAATATAGTAAATAGGTTATTATGTGTAAAAAGTAGGCTCAAAAATTGTAGGGACAAAATGACAATAATGAAAGTAGCAAATAGTAATGAATAATAATAGTGAAATATAACATAAGTTACCGATAGAGATAAAAATACATGTATATAAGCAATAACTGACGTTTTTATAAGCTGAAAAAATTTTATTTGATATTTTATGAACATCTAAATATTTTTCTAGAAAGAATTGATTATCAGAAATATTTTACCTTGTTTTGCATATTAGCGGTCGGATATAGAAATTGATCTCGTAAATGTTCGAAATGATCGAATTTTTGGAAAATTTGATCTTTTTTAGGGTTTATATAATATTTTTGAACCATAATTCAAGGTTGTCCTATTTTTATTGTTTTAGAGTTTCAAGCGCGGTCTTGCCAGATCTAAATCTTCTAGAACTTATAGTTAACCTAGGCTGGCTTTTAGGTAGAGATGCAACTAAGGCGGGTTTGTGATGGGTTATATAAGACCCGAACCTAACCTGGTCCCATATAGGATTACTAAAACCTGATTTGCGACCTTATAGAGTTTTTTATTTAATACCTAAACCTTCCTCTATAGGGTAGTCCTAACCTGCTTTGTCCTGCTAACCCGATTGCGTCTTTGCTCTTTTTTTTTTTTTTTCCCATTCTTATTGTGTAGAGATTCTTGCAAAGTAGACGAACAAAACAATGTAATATCAACTTCACATTGCACAATCTATATTATTACCTTCGAAAAAGTGTAATAACAAGACAATATAATATCAAAAGCTTTTGTAAATGTGTGATATATTTCTTCTTTTGCAATTTTTTTAAAAATTTTAATATATACTTTTCTATTTAATTTAGGTATGGGATAAGATGCGATTCTTTTGCATTTATATTCCTATATCGAAATATGTGATTAAGTATAATGCAAATGTAAACACCATGTTGAATAAGAAAAATTTTATTCCAAACTTTGTAATACAAAATTTATGAAGCTAACCTTCTATCTTTTCTAGTTGTAGCTGGTATTTCATTTTAATTTTTTTAGTTTAAAAAAAGGACATTAATGTCAAAATATAAGAAACAATAGAAAAAATACGCCTAATAATATTTTTAGTAAATAAAATACACACTTTCTATTAGATTAAGTAATAAACTATGTCAATTAAAAAATGATGAAATTATTCCTTTGACATATTATCTAATATTTAATTGCTAGCACTAATAATAATAAGTTGGTAATGATAATATTACTTGCCCCTCTACCATTATATATAAGTTTAAAAAAAAGGTTCACTTACCCATAGCAACTTAGTAATATGCGAGTTATGACAAACATTAATGTTTGTTAAGTTTTTTTTTTAATTTTAAAATTAAAATTGTATTTTTCTTTAGTAATTTTAGTGGGTCGAGTCGACCCTATAGGGTCACAACTACACCTAAACCCGGCCCACGACCCTATAGAATCACAAAATTTTTTACCAAACTTGTCCCATAACCCTAAAGGGTCAAACCCTATAGGGTTTTTAATTGGTTAGGTACTCTATAATGATTCGCCTGGTTGCATCCCTACTTTTAGGGTTTTGGTTTGAATTATGGCTTTAAGATTTACTCGTCAAATTATAAAATTTAGAAGCTTTCACTTATTATATATTTGGTTTATAATTTAAGTTTACTCTATTTTTATAATTGATTTAATATTTTAGGGTTCTTGGGATTATCTAATCGAGCATAGGTCTTCTAGTGGTAAATGTTGACTCGGTTTGACTTTTGGACATTAGTATCAATTTTGACTCTAAGATTCACTTATAGAGTTAGCGAAAAAACTAGGAGTTTACAATTTTATCATTATTGGTTATATGGTAATGTTATCTTAATTTACGTGCCAAAAAACCGACTACAGAAACGGTTTTGGCTTAACTGATGAAATTTTGACTTGATAAATTATTACTATATTACAGAATATTATTTCATATTATTTTGTTATTAAATAATATTTTGGATATATTGTCTCAATTTAGAGATTAGATAGATGAATTGTTTAGCGTAAGGATTTCGAGTTGAGTGGTCATTGGATTTTAATTTTATTTTCGAAGATACTTTTTCTCTTAAGGTTTGATATTTAGGGTTTTCTTTCCCATCACACTTATTAGCCATTTAGGGTTATTCAACTTATTTGATATTGTCTAAGGTTTTCGATACTTGTAATTAGTGAGGATCAATTCTAAGGTTTTTAGAGTTTAGTTTTAACTTGGCTCGATTTTTATGGTTCCTATTTTGGTATTACCTTTACAGTTCTCACTTAAGAGTATAAAAAAATCTAAGGGCTTACAATGTTACTCTTTATTTGGGGCTTAAAGACATCAATCACCAGCTTCTAGAATGTTGCCTTAGTGTTCTTCAATCTAAATGACATTACCTTGTAGCAGTATGTTCTAAAGGTGGTGACGAATGAGGTGTGTATCTTGTCATCTAGGTTCATTTTGAATTGAATGTACCTAGAGAAAGTGCCTATAAAGCTCAGTAGCTCATGTCTTAAGGTACTGTCCATGAGCTGGTTTATATGAGGTAGAGGAAAATAGTCCTACAAGCATACTTTGTTCACGTTAGTATAGTTAACACACATGCACCATTTCCCATTTACTATCTTGACTAGCATCACGTTGGCTAGCCACATGGATATATATATATATATATATATATATTATAAATCTAGCTAGAAGTGGTTTTTGGACTTCCCTTTTGATTGTTGCCTACCTCTTGGTTGCAAAGTGTCTAATCTTTTAACAAAACAACTTCTAGGTCTTAGTCACTCTCAATTGGTGACACATTCAGGCTGACGCCTAGCATGTTAGATGGGGACCATATGAAGACATCATTGTTTGCCCTGTAAGAATGTGATTAGTTGTTCCCTGAGTGCGGGTGACATCAAGGCCCTTATCTAGGTTATGTGCTCAGGATTGTCATCTAATACAATCTCCTCCATTTGCTCGGTCGGCGCGTTCTAGCCCTTGATTTTATCCTCAAGTTCTGCATTCACCACATACACTTGATCTCCTTTCAGAGCCTTTACGTATAACTTGCATGACTATTCCTGATTGCCTTTGCAAAACCTTACTCTGATTGAAGTTGGAAACTTCACCTTTAGGTGTGGTTGCGACACTACCATGTTGAAAATTAATTGGGTTATCTTCCCGAGGGTTATATTATGTGGGGAGTCACAGTCAACCATGAAGAAATTGACTTGGCAAGTCATGAAGTGCTCTTTGTCCTTAAGCTCAAGTGGCAGATTGATGATTCCTCAAGGCATGACTAGCTTGTTGTCAAAACCATACAACCCGTGGTCGTAAGGCTTTAACTTGGCTTTTATCATGCTTCATTTTTTCGTATGCAAGGTTGAACAAGATGTCAAGTATTGCTACTAGTATCTACCATCATCCTCCTAGCCTTCCATCTTGAGATCCGAGTTAAGATTACCAGCATGACCTATTGTGGGGATTGGATACCATTAAGGTGACCATTAGAGAAGAATATGGAGATGTCTACCTTCAAGCCCAAAGCCAAGTAGTCACCTGGTTAGCCTGAGGTGGTTCATTTTCCTATGATGGTGTTGTTTTCTCTAGGGCACTCCCTATCCCTTTTGTTCTACTATTGACTTTGGTGGCCTTTAGCCTGTGCGCACTCAGTGGTACTTACAATATTCTTTTAAGTCCTTCTACCTAATGTTCGGTCTCATGGGTGGAGGTGGAATGATGATCCTCGGTCCCTAACCTTGAGGAAGATGTCGTAGTGGGGCTTCATCAATAGGGTGAATTAATTTTATTAAAGGTAATGCTTTGCCTACTTACGACTCTATTTTTTGGCGTGGTTGTTTGAGTTTCAACTTGAGATGCATTGGTTTCTAGGATGCTTCTTCTCCCTATGATGATCATGGTCGTCTAAGATAGGATCGGACTTGAACGTTGGTTTCTTTTCTTGCGTTCTTGGTATCTTCTTGCTTGATGTATTTTTGTGCTTTCTCCCTCACTTGCTTAAGAGTGGTAAGCTGGCATTTGGAGATAGAATTGAAGAAAGGGCTCTCAACGAGTACTCCTTGTTTAATTACCTCTAGTGCCACTCCTTAGTGGAGATTTGGGATTTCGAGGCACATTATGTTGAACTGAGTGAGATAGCCTTGCAGTGGCTTATTTCACCTTTACTTGATTGTGTATAGGTATGGAATGTTCTTCTCGGGCAACTTGCTAGACATGAAGTGAGTTGTGAATAGTTTGCTAAACTGTGTAAAGGATGTAATGGCCCTTTTGGAAGTTTGTCAAATGATGTCCTAACTACTCCTTGGAGAGTGGTCAGGAAGGTCTTGCACCAAATAGTGTTTAGAAAGCTATGCAGCATCATGGTGGACTGAAACTGGGCGAGATGGTCCTCAGGGTTAGTTGTCCCATCATAAGTCTCCAAATGTGGGATCTTAGTCCTGGTGTGCAACACTATAGACTGCACAATTATAGTGAAGGGTCACTTGGTTGTTGTTACCTTCAGCATTGGGATATATTAAGTCTGTGAGTTTTTGTATCATTTGGTTGACCTCCATTAGAATGGTTGGAGGTTTCACATCTAAGGCTAGTGGGTCCCGATGCATATTGCCTTCATGAACTCTCACGGAGCTAAGGCATGTGTGAAGTGACTGGGGATGGTCATCATCTCGGTGTCCATAGTTTTGTGTGATCCTCTCTAGGTTTTGGGATGCTTATGATCTTTGAGAAATGTGTAGGTGACCTAAGTCCAGTTTGGTGAACTAGTAGCCCGTTAGCGATTGCATAGGACGTGCTTGGTGCAGTCCCCCTAATCTTACATAACATGATTATAATAATTACTAAAAATATAATATAGAATCGAAAAGAACTAAAATAAAATTCACAAAAATCAAACTTAATTTTTCGCTATTTAAAATTTTTAAAGTGTGAATAAATTTGATTATAGTTAGAAAATTCTGAGTCTATGGAGATTAAAATCCTGATTTAACCATTATAACCCCGGGAATTTTTATAACTAGTATAATGAACAGAGTAACAAATCTGAAATAAATATTAAAATTATAAATAAAAGAAAATCTTAGAATAAATCTATGAGTAGTAATGAATTCATTTATAGTTTAAAAAATTTGAATAGAAATTTCTTTAGCTCTAACTGATACAAAGACAAGATTTCGTATCTTGAGCCAATAACTCAAGATATAATTAGAAGTAGTCCTAAATTTCAAACCTAATGAAAGTCAATCCTTTTATAGAACTTATTGGTCATAAAACGATAACTTAAGAATAAACCATCAGAATTATAAATATGCAATGAGAATGAAAAAAATCTATAACAAACAATCTAGACTCCAAATAAAAATTTGGATGAAACCATAATTTTAGTTAGAATATTTGGAGTCTACAGGCACTGAAACACTAATTTAGCCTATCGAGCCCAGAAAACCTTATTCGTGTAAGATAAAACTTTAAAATCATTTAATCGCATAAAAATTAAATTCAAATTTAAACTCATAAATAATCTAGACATTTGTAGAATCTTTATATCAACTTTTATAGAAAAATCCCTATATAACCGATATTAATATGCATATGACTTAGTACTTGATGAATTAACTTATATATAAATTAAACAACTTTAGAATAAGTGACATACGTTACACATTAGGAAATTGTAGCAAATAAACGGCTACTACACTTAGATAGAAGAACAAGCCAGCTGCTTTAAAATTTACACCAAATGGGCACCAAAAGTCAATATGAAAAAGACCCAACAACAATAATAAGACACTAATACGTTTACTTATTAAATGAAGAAGAGAATTTACTACAACAGGTAGAAAACGACATCATTTTTCCTCCTACAATGTCTGTTGGTTTACAGCCACTATAGGAGACAAATATGCTAGATGTTTTGCTTGCTTTCACCATATATACTTAGGAATTATATAGCAAAAAACTTTGATAAGTTGACTCCTTAAAGCTCCATAGGATACATCAAATGGACACACTGGCTAGCAATTGTTGGCTTAGAAAATCTGATTTTTTTTTAACACATACAAACTGGTTGCAACTCTTAGAGGAATTTATGTTGATGGCTTCATCAAATGGATCAAGTTGTATAAGAGAAAGTCAAAGTGAAAAGAGCTTAGCAACAAATCATAAAACACCAACTAAGTACTACAATCAATGAAACATTGAAGCTCAAAACAACTTGTTAAACCTGCTCAAATTTCCTCCTTAATTCTCGCAAGTAGTAGCTACTGAAGAGGAGACAAGCAACCTACAAATTGTAACACACACTCACACAAACTCCACTGAACATAGCTCAATATATAGTAGAAAAAACATAAGCCCACAAAGTTTGAAAAATTGACCCAATGATCTCCAATGAATGCTTCTTATATAGACACATAGATAGTCAAATAAAGACTTGAAAATCTATTAAACAAACCCATATAGGAACTGACCATAGAAGCCTCAAAATTTCAGATGAGAAGTATGATCTCCAACACACAATTTTCACCAATCAAGTACCCTACTTGCATAACAAACACACTACTTATACAGCTATAAATGAACATTAATAGCTACCAAACAAACAGATTTAGAGGCTCAAAATTGCAGACAAAAATAGCTCCATAGCCTACCATTCATCATGTCCCAAACATCCCAACTTGCACTTTAATTACATTTCTATTTAGCATATAAATAGAAGTTATTAGCTAGTGAACAACCTCATATTTCCCCATTAGTTTGACCCAAAAATCAGTAGAACAACCAAGATATATTACCTTCTTCCTCATCACAAATTGTAGCAGACAAAAACAGAGTATATTAGCCCCTATTTTCCAAAAACTCACCAAGAAGCTCTATCATCTAACTAAACAAAACACGAAAATGAATTGAAGCTCACTACTTGATCCTTACCACAAACCATTAGATCAGTACCATAACCAACATTGAAGCAAACAAAACTTATGCATCAATCGTAAGCATCAAAAGGAAAGAAGCATCTAATATCTTGACATAAACAACACCTTAGGAACCAAGATCTAAAGGTAAGAAAATCTTAGTTAAAGTAGTTAACTCCTGGAACATTTAAAACTCACCATTCAACTTCTAAGGTTCAGTTATTGAAAAAGGGGAGTACTTGTTACCATTTCCCACACCGATTAAGGTAATTTTATTTCATGTTAGACCACATATTATATTTATATGTAGAAAGCTAGGAAATTCTATAAGTTAAATTGCTTTTCGTGTAGTATATGCCCCTATTGCCTAGAATTAGAGACAATAATATTAACTTCATGAGTATTCTCACATGAATCATCTATGTTCTCCTTTATTTGCTTCTTGGAATCACACATGATACACATGAACACGCATAATAACAAAACAACAACACAAACACAACATACAACACTAACTTGGTCAAATAAACCATGGAAAACGTTGAATAGAATGAATAAATTGTATTGATACAACCATCACAAACCAAAAATAACCCTACCAATGGAAATTATATGAGAAATCCTATGAAATAGACTACTCATTTGTTAAAAACTGATAAGAAACGAATTAGATATCGCAAAAAATAAAAATTCACTTCTTGCTGTCAAATTTTTCATGAAATTGCAGAATTGATCTTATATTTTCACCATCTTAGAGACCTTGTTTAGTTTGAAAAAAAACAATCAATGGATTGTACTCGAAAAATCCTATGAGCACGACTATTTTATTCATAAAAAATAAACTTGAAATGAGTTAGATATTACAAAAACAAGATTTAGTTATAGCTACCATGTTTTCATTTGAAAATTGTAGACATGCTTTATGAATTCGAATATCTTACGTGTTTCTTTTCTTGAAAACAACACTACAACCAGAAAGTACTCGAAGAGTACTATCCAATCGACTATTTACACATCGAAATCATATTAAAAAAAGAGTGAGATATTGTAAAAACAAAAACTCACTAAGAGCTATCGCAAACACACACACACAAGCACTAGGCGAGTGCTCAAGAACGTGCTCCACAAGTGGTCTATGATCGCTGCATGAGTGCTCTATATGTGCTCGATGAGCGCTCCAAGATTGCCCCACAGCTGCTCCATGGCCGCTCTAAAGGCACTCTGGGTACCCTTATTCTAGTCCTTGAGCACTTAATTTTCACTCTTAAATTTTCTTAACATACTTGATATTATATGCACCTATTATATATTTATATATATATATATATATCCTTATGAACAAGTATATGTATAAACTAGTTTCATTCTATTTCTTTATTCTATTTTGTTTATTCTTCATAACACCATTTTAAACACTTGTAATACACATCAATTAATTAACTTAAATTAAATATTGCTTATATACAAGAATTCTTAATATTTATGTATATGTATAGTTGTTGCTTATTTATTTTCATTATCTCTATTACTTCATTTTCTCCTTTGTAAGTTTAAGTTGTATATAACCTCCTACATAGGTCGTGTAGAACAGCAGTGTAGAAATAGAGCACCATTTTTCTCATACATAAGTTGTGTAGAGCCGTAGTGTAGAACTAGAATATGACATGATCCTTATACATGGGCTGTGTACTAGCTGTGTAGGAAACAAAACATCATCCTCCTCTGCATAACCTGTGTAGCCCACCCGTGTAGATCTCAAACCCTATTTCCTTTCCTTCCTAATACGAAATCAAACCCTAAGGATTATATCTTATGTATAATGATTCTACACCCACATAAAAAGAAAATTTAAGTGTAATATATATTTGATACCTACCTAACCTTATGAGCCTACAAATATAATTAAAAAATAATTAAAGGGCTAAATACTAGAATGAAACCCTATAAATAATGAGTATTCTAACTTTCGTAGACAGACAAGATTGACAAACAAAGTAAATAATAAAGAAAATTTTCCTAGCAATGTAGGCATTAAAGAGTGTAAATAAAAGTAGATTATAATAATATGATTCCCTTAAATATAGATAAAAACATAAATTAGAAACAAGAGAAACACAATGAAAATATATAATAGATAATAAAAATCAACTATCTTAAGATAGACAAACTAAAAAGACACAATCAAAATCATTACATAAATAATAGTATAATAATGGATATCTGTTGTCTTATTTCATAGGAGAAATAGATTAGTTCTTGCACTTCCAGTAGCATATTATAACAAGTTAGCAAAAATAACAAGTGAGTAGCTTTGACCTTATCACATTATTTGTGCTTGTAGTATAACTGCACTTATAATAATATATCAAACTAATATACATGCGGGATTGGGTCTACTGCACGATGTCTGGTGTATGTTTGGTTGCCAAAATATCATGTTATAAGTGAAAATTACATTAAATGATAATTAACATGTGAAGCATATTGATGTTTGTCTGTGAATTGTATGATCGCCTTAAACTTGATTAAAAACTATTGGTACCATAAATGAAATAGACATGCATTGCGTAAATTGCATATATTGCATTATGAGTAAGTGATAGACTACTATGTGTTAATATTTTGGTACTCTGGTAATGCTTAGTTTTTCTAGGTAGAAGGCTATTAGTTCTATGCAATATTACCTTTGTTCTATCGGTTCCATATGATCTAAATGGTACATGAAGAACGTCGCCTATGGTATCGCTTTGAAATGAGTGATACTTAGTGGAGTTTCTTTGTTCCAAGGCAAGGCTGAGATATTGAGATTTTGAAGTTAAGTGTTTAGTGCAGTAGATTGGTATATTCCTTCCTTGGTTCTCTATATTCTCTTGGGTAAGTGGGTCATAGATTGAGTTCCTTCAACCTGATGGGAGGGGTAAATCTACATTCTGTTTGGATTCCGGGTTATCTAAGCTTATACTCATGCATATGAATGATTGTTGCATTGCATATCCTTACCAATTATACTTGCATGTTATTGTTTGATGTGTGGTCTGGTCAGATTATCTCACTGAGCCTATGATTTCACTCACCTCCCAACAATTTTTGTGTAGGAATAATACTAGTAGAAATTGGGCTAGGAATGTGTGAAGAGCACTCCTCCATCAGACTTTATTGAAGTTAGAATATAGGGTATAATGAACTTAGATTGCAAAGTACATAAATTGTGTAAACAATTGAGACTTTGTATTTTGTAGATCGAAACCTACTTTTTACTATTTGGTAGGGGATACTGATTCTCTACGATCTTGGTGAGACGTGGAAAAAAAAATCGAATTCCATAGTTGAGTTTCAATAATAATATCTTATGTATATGTGTGATTAATAATAAATACGAAGAGTCTTGTATTCTCTGACTAGCGAGACTGTTCTCATATTACGGGTGCACACGTTGTACGACAACTTTATAGTAATCCTACTAGGCCCTATTTTGAGGCGTGACACTTGGACGTTAATGAGTGACTATTAGAGGAGACATGGGCTTGAGGTAGAGTAGGAGATTGTCTATTGGAACGCCTAGGTGATTTCCTTAGTGACCCCCATGGTAGTGGGTCGAAGATATGTCATTTCATTCATTAGTGCACACGTTCCTTACTTCTTTGAGATCTATGATTCTCTAGTGGAGTTGGGCTTTGATGTTTTCATACTTCAGGTTCTGTTATACTAACTGTCGGCATAAATTCTCCAAGTCCAATATACGCCTCAGGTTGATGTGTTCGACCTCCACTGAAGCTGGGAATGTTGGTTTCTGTTATTCCACTACCACGACCGTGGTGGTAGTAAGCATCGTAGCAACTTGATTGCTGCTTTTTGACTAGTCTTTTCCCCTAGGTTCTTTCGCCATGTGTTGGAGGCAAAGGACAATGGTGTGTGTATAAGAGGTAGGTGCAAGCTGGGGTAGCAACCTAGTGACTGTGTTATCAATGTAATAGGAAGGGAATTAACAGTGTTCTTGGACTAAGCTTTCCTATAGACGACACCACATGTTGCAAGTCCTGAATCACTAGTAGAGTTTCCTAAGGAAGGGGTGCGGTTGCACCGCACATCTGCAAACATAGAAACTTGGTTAGTGATGTGCTAGAGGATTATCCAATGTGGCCACTCTGATACTTAAGTTAGCTGTGGCTTTTTAGGGGTACTTAAGGAAAAATGTTAATAGCACTAAAATCTAGTGGAAGAGTCCTCCTTACTTCTAGCATGAAGGTTCTTATATGGAATGACCATAGCGAAATACGAGAGACCATAGGGATTCCTTTTCTACATGGAATTTCTTTATCCATGAGTTAGCCTAATTTGTGGGGAACTATTGTGCTAGGTGAGGATTGTGAATGTACTAGAGATAGGGTACGAAGTTGTCAGGTATGTAGTTGGCCGATTTGGCATGAAACCGGGGGGATACAGGTGTTAGATTGTCATGGGCCCCCTTTAGGTGGGGGTCGTTATTAGCTTGACCTTGTCACCATGGGCCTCCATCAAGGAGTTGTGATCAAGGTTGAGAATCTTAGCTATTCGAGGAGACCAAGGTTGCCATGGAGCTCAATGGTGAGGTTAGGGCATCATGCCTTCATAAAATGGGCATCGTGGGTAGTTAAGAGCCTATTAATCTAGAGCTTTGGCCTGACAAGTTTAGTAAAAAAATCTTTTGTCACGATCCGTGTCCATTAACCTGTATCCATTGTGTAGGCCCAACTTTGTCCAAATCTAGTTAATTCTATTAGCATATCTCAAGCAATGAACCATCCTTAATTTAGAAACAAGTAAGGTCATTTTAGTAATTTTGTTCTATTAGTTTTTAATTTGAATTCCATCATTATTTTTACTCCATATTTTTTTTTATTTGGGATTTTTCACAACCGCTTTCTCCAACTTTCATATAGATTAAGTCTCTCTTTAGTGATACAGGTTTTCATGAAAGTGTTTAACATGCATATTGAAGATAAGATAACGACCATTTATACGTAATCTATACAATGGAGTGCCATGCATATTGTAACACATATTTAACCGGTGAATATTTTTCATGCATTCCATCATATACATCACCTTGGGTTAAGTCTAAATAATGACCCAACTTGACTTGTCATTGGTAGGTCTAGACTTTGGACTTGTCCTGGATTAGGGGTGTGCAAAAAAACCGATGAAACCAAAAATCGAATCGAAACCATAAAACCAATCTGAAAAATATGGTTAACCGGTTCATTGGTTTCGGTTTAGGACTATGGTTTTTATTTTTTCGTTTTCGGTTTGTGACCGCAAAAAACCGATGGTTAACAGTTAACTGCTTCAAAATTTATAAATATATTATATATATAATATACATATACATATCTTTACTTATGTTAATATTCCTTGGATTTTGATTAAAATACTATTGTCTAATGTTTGATAGAGTTAATGTGGTAATTGATTTATTTTGTTTGTTGATAATGATATATCCAAAGATTTGTTTTTTCCCTTTTCCTTCATTTGCTTTTTTTTTTTAGCTCTTGAAATATATATAATAATTTAAAGAAAAAATCTATGATAAAGGCTAAAAAATAAGGTTCTTTTGAAATTATCAATCCAATTTGTTAAAACCATTACGTTAAATGGTTAAAAACCGAAAACTGAATAAATTAACCGGATAAAATGGTTAATCGTTAAGGCGGTTAACCGTTTATAATAGACCAGTTAAGGATCGGGATATTTAAAAACTGATCATTATGATTAGGTTCAAAATATAGAGTCACGGACCGATTAACCGATCCATGAACACCCCTACCTAGGATGGCAAGTCCAACCTCAATGGGACTCACTCGTCATAAAAATAAAGGAAAAAATGAAAAAAAAATATAAGTAAATAACATTAATTGTTTAAATTATTTGAATGTGAATAGTAAAAATTTACTATCTAGTCACAACATTTTAGTGACACGAGATTTAAGAGTACCTTAAAAGTATGTTTAATTTGGTTTATATAAATTTTTATTAAAAGTAAAATCTATTTTCTTAAGAATTAATATAAAAATTGATACTTGAACGTTCGCAAAAAGTTTAATCAGGAATCTGAAATTTGATTTTGAATAATTTGTGTAATGTTGCATTTGCGTGTATAGAAGACTTCTCATGAGGCAGGTTTATTTAGATTTATGAGTAGGCTTGTAGGTTATTTATATTATAGTATATAATTAAAATAAAAAGTAATTTCTATTTAATATATAAGCATAAATATATGGATAAAAATATAAATATGGAAATTTAAAAAAAATTTCCATTCTTAATTATTATTGTGTTCCATTCATTTATTTACTTATATATTTATTTTGTATATATACAATACTGAATTTAATTTTATTTCACATCTTAACATTATAGGCAAGTTAGATCCACTTGTGAGCTATTTGAATTAAGCTCAACACTTAAGATTAATTTGTAAATAGTTGAGCTCAAAATAAAATTCTTTTATCTCAACCAGCTGGATTTAATCCTGAAGTTCAAGCTTGGTAGTTGATTTATTTCCAATCCTATCCACAGCATATTAGTTCAATCTCATAGCATAGGTGCGTTCTTACCTACGCTTTGCTTCCATTATTATATCTTTTTATTTATAGCCTACACGTAGAAGATTCGAATGAAATAAGACACAAGTGGAGGCAACATCTACCATTGTCATTCGTTATCCATAGATGTCTCAAAACCAGCCTACTTTTGAATTATTTATATCTTGGGGGAAAAAGAAAACCTTCGAAAAGCAATAAATTAAGGTGCACGATAAGATAGATACATTGTGCTAGCAGCTCCCATGTAGGGAAAAACGTTTCATTAATACTAAGCCATCACGAGATTTATTGAGTGGTGTATAAGTATTAATAAAATTATAATAATAAATAATTTTTTTAAACTTTCTTACTATCATCATTATTTTCCATAATTATATTAATATTTTTACATTAATAATTCAGACACGTGAGGTATTTATATTAATCAATTTTATTTTAGTATGCACCTTTTACTGCCGGTGCCGGCCCACTTTATTATGATGAATCTCTAAACGACTTTATTAAAGATGGATTAGGGAGAAGGCAAAAAGTAAAAAAGAAGGATGGATCGAGGAGACGGTTTGCCAGATTGAGAGAAAACAGGCATGAAAAAAATGATGAGCTCATAGGCATGCTTAAAAGAGAACAACTATTTTATTTATGAAAAATTTGGAGTCTATGTCCGTCGTCCTCGTGTCCACTTCTTTTCTACGATGTATGATGTGAAATCGCCTATGTCTCTTGTCTGGTTGTGTTTTGTTGTGTCTATCCATTTTCTTCTAAACTTCGAATAAAATAGACCGTTCCTAGGTAAACTTGATGTATTTACTATTATTTACACCTTATGAATTAGACCTAAGACAATCCCTCCATATGATATATCGTATGATTTAATCATATTTTTTAGGATGGAAGCTTCCATAGGAACAACTAAAATTGCTTATTCTACATATATACATATATATATATATATTTGATAGAAGCTTATTTGAAAATTTAACTGTGATTTTTCTTAATGGTCATATATCATATCACCAATATCATTGTATAACTGATTAGATTCCTCATATATTAACTCTTATAATCAATAAAATAATTATAATGAATATTTGGGTCACTCTTTTACATATCTTCTCGAAAGGATTTTTCCAAAACTGTGTCAATTGAACTGTTATATGTATCTATATATATATATGTATGATGTATTAAGTATTATATATATATATTTTGATATTTTAAAGATGAACTGAATGATTATAAATTTTTTTTATTTCTCTTTTACATATTTTACCTAAAGGATTTATTCAAAACTCAAGTCAACTGACGGTCTATTATAATAAATACTATTCCTTATGGTAAGGGTTACGTTATGACTCTTCCTCTTTGTTTTTTAATAAATGTCACATCATGCCATGATCTGGGGCATCCTTTCTGTCACAAAGGTATTTTCAATTCGTAGAAAATTATGATATTGCAACCATGATTGATGCCAACTAATATTTCTAGTCGACACATGATGATAGAAAATTTGAAAAAAAAAAAAAAAAAGAAAGATCTAATTTATACCTTCAACCAATCCTTTCCTCACGGCTCGAGGAATTATAAACGAAAATTGTAGGGATGCTCCAGTCCAAATCAAAGCTGGATAGCAAAAGATAAAAATGGGGTCATCCTACCTTGGAAATTATTTTTATTCTTGAGGACTTGGATCTGGAAGGGTTCTGAGTATGTTCCCTGCTCGCACCCGCAGACCCATTCAATCTGTTGTCCGGCCCATCCTGAAAAGAAAAAGAAATATAAAATAAAATAGAAATTATTTATTAATAAAATAAGAAATATAAACAATTATTCAAGTTCACATTATTGTTTGGATTATTGTTTTGATATTATTTTAATATTATTTTTAAATCGAATTGATACTGATATAATATCAATAAAAAATCAATAATTTTATTTATAACCTAATCAAATCAAATCGATACCAATATTAAATTAATACCGATACGATATAGATAAAAAACTGATAATACAAACAGACGCTTAAAATCCAAACCTCCTACGTCTAAGGCTACTGGGTTGGGTCCTAATCCAATTTCACCCATGGGACCCTCTCTATCAATTTGACGGTTTCTTATGGCAACACGTTAACCATTTAAATGCTCATTTAAATTTTTTATAGAGAGATTTCTAATAATTACTATCGGGTTAATCTTAGTGATGATATCTGAAGTTTTTTGAAATAATAAAAATATAGATAAATAAAATTTTTATCTATAAAAATACTTAAAAATTTTAAATGTTTTACCTATGATATTTTTTACTCGAATCCAATCAAAACTTTGAGCTAACGTAAATAATTATTACTTTTTAAAAAATAATTTTTCCTTCTACTTAACTATTTATTCTTTTGTTTTTTCACTCTCTTCTCCTCTTTCTCTCTCGTTCCCCCCTCTCTCTACACACTTCTTCTTCTTTTTCTTTCTATAAAGAAAAAGTTAGAGGGTAAAGATAGATAAAAGATTATGCTCTAGTTAATTCTACTCGGTTTATCTCACTCTTACTAATTTTGATAATTTCATAAGTCTATTAATTGCAAAAAAAAAAAAAAAAAAAAAAGAAAATCATATCACACTGATTCGTTAAAGTTGTTTATTAACATTTGCTATCTGTAGGAAATTACCCCTCAAGTAACAAGGAAATTTCTGTTTGCACTTAGTATTTGAATGCCAATGGTTGGTATTTTCGTTCTTCTTTTTCTTTTTCTTTTTCTTTTTTTTTTTCCATTCTTCTTACAGTGACATGTTTGCTTGGTCAAGGTTACTTTTGATTTACTAAACTAAACTAAAATTAGAAAGAAATAGCAATAATATTTTATTGTTTTATAATTAGTATTCTAAAATTGAAAAATAAGAGGAATTCTTTATGAATTTCACATTATATGAATCGATATTTTTTATTGCAAATTTTAATAATTATTTTTATATAATTTTATTTACATCATTATATATATCATTAAGATATAAATATAAATATATATATATATATGCATTGGAAAAAAAGAATAAATAGTAGATGCGATTGATGTTGTCTCATCGTCTGTCGTTGTCTACGTTTGTTATAAGCTACTGAATTTGCCCAGCCTAATTACTGGTGTATGGAGTCAATGGCTTAAGACCAGGAGAAAGAGCCGAAACTATACATCAGCAATATTGTAATCATCTAGTAAATCATATATAAATAGGTGAATGGATTATACGTGCACTACGGATGACTGCGTGTAGTTTAAAATTTCAAATCAAAGTACATATGTCTAAATAAATTGATCTGGCCCCATCAAACTTAGTGAAGACAGTCTGTATTTCATCGTGTAGTTTAAGTTTTGGGTTGTGTCCGGTGTTCTTTTGTTTTGATCTTTTTTTTTCCTCCTGGGAAGAAGAAGAAGAAGAGAGAGCAAACTAAAAATAAATAGATAATCAAATAAAAGAGAAATTATTTTTTAAAAATAATAATGATCCACGTCAACAAGGTGCAGGAAGTTTGGCTGGAGTAGGTCGAAGATTTAAAAGTAAGGACATTTTTGTGTGTAAAAATTTTGTTTAGGTACATAATTAAATAAGATTGAGAAATTATTTTTTTAAAAATAACAAT
This sequence comes from Combretum micranthum, assembly GCA_024138025.1. Taxonomy (NCBI): domain Eukaryota; kingdom Viridiplantae; phylum Streptophyta; class Magnoliopsida; order Myrtales; family Combretaceae; genus Combretum; species Combretum micranthum. The sequence continues at coordinate 475,290 of JAMXBD010001047.1, forward strand.
TTTTCATGTAAACAAGGTGCAGGAAGTTTGATTGAAGTTGGTCGAAGATTTAAAAAGTTTGGATATTTTTATAATAAAATTTTATTTAGGTGCTGTTATAATATATTGAAAAAGTTCACATATTGCTAGAGCGAAACCTATCCGATAACTATTTACATTTATAAATAGATAATTTTGATAACTGTAAAATAATTAAAATATAAATTAATAAATACCAAAATTATGTATCAAGGCCCAATGGTATGTTTTTAGTAACCTTGACTTATTTCCAAAAACCTTGATACAAGGTTTTTAATCTAGATCCTAGACTTGGGGCAAAGATGATGCCCTAGATCATTATAAAAAATCTAAGTTTTAAAATAAAATTTTTTTTGTAAACTTAATATTCATCTAAAAATTATTGTCTCTTATTCTATTTTTAAAACAAAAAATTATTTTACTAATTCTCTATCACAAAATTTTCATCTTCAAAAGTTAATTTTTTATCGTAAACATTTGTCGCGTGGCAATGGCTTGTTTTCTATCTGTCATTTTTTTTTTTTCTAATTTCCTTTTCTTTTTTTTTCTTTTTCAACGTACATTCAAATGGTCTTAATCTGTTGACCTGTTATTTTGATCTCTGTCATACCAACATTAAAGCCGATGATCCTGTGACAGTGATGACCTCGTGGTTAGTGATATCACCTTCGTAGTTGTAAATAAAAAAAAAAAAAAAAAGGCTAGTTAAAACCATCTGTCGGTATTAAATTTAGCTGTGTCAGACCGTTCTTGCAAGTTGCATATATTTATCCATATATGTGCATTAATTAAACACAACTTGTTTGACAAAGAAAAAGCAATTAAGTGACATGACCCACGAAAATAAGGAATGAACATTGTTAGACGCTATGACAGGGGTGTTCACGGTTTGATTAATCGATTCGTGATCTTATTTTTTATTTAATCATAATGATCAAATTTTTAATATTCTGATTCTAAACTATCCATTAAGAACGGTTAACCACCTTAATGGTTAACCATTTTTTCAGTTAATTTTTTTGGTTTTTGGTTTTTAACCGTTCAATATAATGGTTATGCAAAATTTGCCGTTAAACATATTTTTCAATATGTCCATAAAAAAATTAGAATACTTTTTTCAATATGTGAAATAGTTGTTAATATATATCGGTACCATCAATCATAATAGCCTTTTGCTCCTATGTTCTTATCATTGTTATCAACCTTGATCGGTTGAACTCAATACAAAATCTTAATCAAACACCACTATTCCAATTTTCAAACATATATGTATTTGTTTCTTCTCATCTCAATTATTCATTTCCACATAATTCATGTTGAAAACACCGAAAAAACATACAATAATGAAAAATCCTTTAAGAGCACAACTATTATCAAATAAAAACATGATTGTTCCAATATGTTTATTTTCAACAAAACATGGCAATGGCGTTGGCGACAAATCAGTAGTACCAATTTGATTTGCTTGTGTTACTATTCCCTTCTTGAGATCTCTCTTCCTTTATGTAGAACAAAAATAGCAAAATAAGAAATAAAAAATCCACTTGTAATTATTAATCAAACAAGAATTTATAAATATGGACTGGAATATATAATAGCAAAACAAAGCAAGAAAAAATACACTATAGAAATCAACTTACATTCTCTTCTCAATCATCAATCGTGCAAAGAGGATGATCTTCTGTAATGCAAGATGTTTCTATAGAAAAAAAAGTAGAAAAAAACAAAGAATTTCAATAATTTCTACATAGAAGTAAAAGATCAATAAAACAAAAAAAAAAAAATGAAAAGTAGAAATACTTTTACCTATGGATATCAACTTTAGTTGTTCCAAGATAGGCTCAAGATATATTGGTTGACTTGAATTCCTCAATCAATTTGTCCACGAATTAAAGCTTCCACAAATCTAGGTGTAAGAGCACTCCGAAATGAATCAAGCATACGCCCAGTGTTAAAAGCAGATTTACTAGCAACTGTAGACACGAATAGCTAACACATTCCTTGTTATCAAAGCCATCGTTAGGTATTTAGATGAATTTTTTTCCACCAACCCAATATATCAAAAGAAGGTACCTTCCTCTCACAATCATCATGCAAATATTTTTCTAATTCCTTTTGAATCCTCACTTCCTTTATCCTCACCATGCTTCATGAACTTATTATCTAAGTATTGGCCTACATCTTGATATTCATCAACCACCATAGATGTGTGCAAATCTTGTTGTTCTTCTCTTATTTAGATAGTAGATGTAAGTTTGGAAGCACCATAAGACTCAAACAAAGAGTCCAAAACAAGTCTCACCTTTTCTTTTAGTTTGTTTGCAATACCCACATCATAAAATTTACCAAGCATATAGTCAACATATTTCAATATGCATCTAGGATCAACAACTAATGCAATAAATAACAAAACATTGATATTATCAATATTTGCCTAATACTTGTCATACTTCTTCTTCATCCTAAGAGCCATTGCTTTCAAACTAGGATCTCTACCTTTTTCAATCATATCAGAAATCATCATGTCAAGACCATAAATCTTTTTCATATATTCATTACTAGTGACATGAAGTGCACTAGACAAGCTCAAAGTAGTGTCATAGAAAATCTTAAGAAAAGACAATAATAATCTAGCATATTCCCAATCATCAAATATTGGAGTACCCTTCTTCATAGTAAGATCCATAGAATACCTACTATCAGTGACCTCTAACAAATCAAAAGCTTTTTGAAATTTCAAAGCTGCCTCCAACGTTAGGTATGTTGATTTCTATCTAGTCTCCACATCTAAGCATAAATGACTCTTACTATCAATCTTCTCTTTCTCTACGCAATTTTTAAACTTTTGGTTCCTAGAAGGAGAAGATTTCACATACCCTGCTGCATGTTTAATTCTCACAATAGAGTCATTTATTTCACATAAACCATCTTTTACAACTAAATTCAAAATATGTGCAACACATCTCAGATGCAAGTGCTCACCCCCCAAGATACTTATCTTCCAACTATTTAACTTTCTTTTCAAATACTGTAAGCCCAAATCATTTGATAAGGCATTGTCAACAGTTACAATAAATACCCTATCAATTCCCCAATTAAGTAAACACCTCTCAACAGCCATGCTAATTACCTCCCCAGAATGACCAGAAATTGGACACAGCGAATTGCGAAGAGGACTGGGGATTGCTAAACTAAGGGCTACGCTGCTGTAGTGAGGAAATGAAATCCGTAGTTGAAGTTAAGGGAAAGGAAGGAAGAAGAGAGGGGCTGTGTGGGGCGTAGCTGTGTGGCGTGTGCGGCTAAGAAAAAGAACGAGCAGGGTTTCCAATTTCCAATTCCAACGTTGAACATCTTAGCTTTATATTTTTTTAAAAAAGTAATTATATGGGTATATTTTAAAAAAGTAATTATATGAGTATATTATAAATTATATATATATATTATAATTATGGATCGGTTAACCGAATCTATCGGATTTTAGTATCTAAAAACCAAAACTGAAAACCGAAAAAATTAAAAATGGTAATTTTAAACCGAAACCGATGGATAGTTAACCCTTTTTTTCGGATTGGTTTTCCGGTTTCGGTTCGGTTATCCTAAACATTCGATTTTTTGCATACTCCTAGCTATGACGAAATATCGAAAAAACTACCTCAACTTTTGATTTTTCTTTTTAATTTTGCACATGAAATCTACCTTTTTTAAATAAATCTTTTTTTTTCTTGTCAAATCTACTAGGGAGATGCTTGCACTTGTAATCTTCATTAAATTTGCATTCATTAAGTATCATCATAAGTAATTATAAATGTTAGGTATAAATTTACAAAAATCAGCCAAACTGCAGATTCTAATTTCGAGGTTATCCCTAAAAGAGTTGGGAAAAAAAAAATAAAAAAGATACATAAATGGCAAAACCGAGATAAGCGGACAACATGATATGAACATAAATATTTTTCTAATTCCTCTGGAAGCGTGGTGGGCCAAAGTAGGTCTGGGAATATTTGGAAAATTAATGTGAAGCCATAAAGCAATGACAGACTGCTTGTTGCCAAGTCCATATTGGAGTGCTTGACTGAGGAAGATGAGATAAATTAGCTAATAATAACACACACTCTCCATCTATAAATATCACTTAGTGGAACCGCTCTCATCACACAAGCTCTAGATTTTGCAGTAGTAGCACCATCACCTCTAATTATCATATTTCTCAAGGTCTGTTTCTTTTTTTCCTTATCAACTAGGAGAAGATGGGTTTCACCTACAACGAAGAGTTCTCTTGCAAAGTTTCCGCAAAGAGAATGTTCAAGGTTTTGATCACTGAATCCCACATCCATCTTCCTAAGATTGTTCCTGATGGAATTAAGAGCATTGAATATGTTCATGGAGAGGGTTGTGTTGCTGGAGCCATCAAGGAAACCAAATTCGCTGAAGGTTAGTTTGTAAAACATTTTCACATTACAAAATTATAGACGAGTGTCTCTAATATGCTGTATTTCTATTTATAGATATTTATATGTATCTAATAAATTTTAAAAAATATAAAAAATATTTGTTAATATGTGTCAGATATTTATTCGTTGAAAGAAGGAAAGCAGCAAATTTTTTCCATCAAGATGATGGCATAGTAAGAGTGAAGTGACTTTACGTAAAAGACGTTTCTATAAATTGTCACACGCCACGTGTGTAAGAGGAAGCCAGGATAAATATTACTATATTTGTAATATGACAGTGTTAAAGAATAAATTATAAAACATTACCATTTAAATTTTACAAATACTGTAATTTTATTGGGTTTATCCATCGCCAGTCAATGTACGTGAGATCTAATACCTATAGAATTTTTCTTGTATTATATTGCACTTACACTACTTCGAATTCTTAAAATATAATATTTTTATCTATCTTAAAGTTGAGGTTAGGAATTCTGTATTCTTTATAAGCATATCATATCTTTGAAAGCAACCAAAATAACTAATGGAAAAGATTTTTAAAAACAATATATAAAGGTTTATGATTAAAATAAATGATCGATATGTTGCACAATGAGTACTATGAGTATGCGACTTTATATGGATACAGATATAGATTTTTAAATAGGTATCAATCCATTTTAACTGTTTCATGACCTCATCACATTTAGGTGGCCATTTTAAGTGCTTGAAGCATAGGATGGATGCTATTGATGAAGAGAAATGCTACTGCAAATACACTTTGGTCGAGGGTGATGTTATCTTTGATAGAATCGAGTCCATTGAGTATGAGATGAAATTAGAAGCAGCAGGTGATGGCTGCGTCTGCAAGATGACTAGTGTATACCACACCAAGGCTGGAGTAGAGCTTAATGAGGAGGAAGTGAAAAAGGGTAAAGAAAAGGCTCTTGGGCTATTCAAGGCGGTTGAAGATTACCTCCTTGCTCACCCAGAAGTTTGTGCTTAAGTGTTATTTGATTTGGAATTTCCTAAGTGAAAAAAACTGAGTGTTTTTTTCTCTCTTGGGTCTTGTATTTGAGAACTAAAATAAAAGGCTATTGGACTTTACTTTCTTTCTTTTTCATTTTTCTTTTTAACCACTACTCCAATACGGGGTTTGGTGTTGTGTGTTTGATGTATACAAACTATGAGTGGATGCAAATAAAATATGATATTCGAGGTTTGTCTATTCTTATGTCTTCCTCCTTTAACTAAACTTGAGGCAGAGAGAGCAAATATTCAATTATGGTTGCCTTGTTGATTTATTTTCACTTGCAAAGAAAAAACATAAAAGTAAATTGTATGAACATTTATTTTAAATCTTTTAAAACCGTGTCCTACTTTTTAAAACGTCAACACATGTAGTTTTACAGTTAAGGTGTTGATTTTTTTAAAAATAAAAGATAACCATGCATTACAATTTACCCTAAATATTCATTTTGGGTTTTGGGGTGGAGGCTCTAATTTTTTTTTTTTTTTTTTTTTTGAAATGCAGGGTTTGTGCAATTATAAATGATTTTAGTGTTGTCAGTGCAATCTACTTGTTGCAAAAACGTTTGTAGACTTTTTTGTGGCTTTTTATTTGTTATATTTTAAAACTGATAATTATCAAATGGTGTTGTATAATTTCAAGATATTGCAGTTGCTATAGGTGCAATTAATGGTGGGGGATGAAGATTGCATCCGGTAGCTAGTGTGATGTGAACTAATAAGAAGTTAATATGAGATGGCATTGTTACAAAGATTTTATTAAATTTTATATTATTTAGGGTAGATAAGATATCATCATCATCACCTTGATATTCTTTTTTATTATTACAATTTGGTTAGATTGGTATCTTAATTACAACATTTCAAATCTTTTAGTTTTTTTTTCCTTAACTTCTTTTAGTTTTTTTTTATTTATATTTTGAATAGGAGGTTTTTTTTAAAACGTAAATCGACAGAGTTCATAATGAAATAAATAAAGACATTGATTTAATAAAAAGAATTAATTTCTCATATGGTGATTTTGAAGCCCCTTGTAAACGTGAGATTTTTCATACTAGTAAAATAAATTGAAATAGAAATATAAAATATAGATGGGCAATATTAGACTCAAAAAGGACTTTAGAATAAAACCACAAATAGTAATGAGCTTATGTATAATTTCAAACCCTAAAACAAAGTTCTATAGATAATAATAGATATTAAAGATAGAATTGCATAGCTAGTTTCAAAAATTCAAAATATAGAAATAATTTAAATAAGATTTCAAGAGAATCAGAAGGTCAATAATCAATAATGCTTATAGTTAAAAAACAGTAATTTAAGGATAAACTGTTAGGGTTATAAATACATAAAAAGAATAAAAATAGATCTATAACTAACAACCTAGACCCCAAATAAATATTTGGATCACATCATTGCTCTAATTATTAAATTCTAATGCTATTAAGGATTGAAATGAAAATTAACCTATTAAGCTTAGCAAACCCTAATTGGGTGAGCTAAAATCCTAAAAATAATTAATTGCGTAAACTTTAAACCAAAAGTTGAACCCAATAATAACCTAGAAAATTTGTGAAACCTTTATATAAATTTTGAGATATAAAATAATTGATCTAAATATACCCGTTTAACTTAGTAAACTACCCTAAAACTAAGACAAATAATTAACTAAATAATATTATATTATTTTCTTTTCAAATTCGGTGCAATTTGCATAGATTGCATAGTTGGGAACTTCTTGAAATCAACCAGCTGAAATCTTGAAGAAAAGAGTCAAGAAAAGCAAACAAAGTCAAAGAAAAATAACAAAGAAACCAACAAAAATAAGCCAAACAGATAAGCTTATTTAATGAAAGAAGAATTGCAAATGCAAGTTGCAAATCAGTGGAGAACTTTGGCCGAAATTGTTAAGTGCTACCTCTCCTTCCATCTATATATATAACACCATAATGAACTAAAAACAAAGCTTTTAAGAACATAAAACAACAACCAAACCAACAACAAACCACACCAATAATAACTCCAGATTCGTCTTTACAAACCATTAACATAATCAACAACTCAAACATGAAACAAACTCCATTAAAACATAAACGGGTTCGGAAAAGGAACAACAAAGGTAAGAGAAAATTCATTTTAGTTGATTTAAGTGTTAAACATTATTCTAAATAATGTTTCTTGTTGACCTAAGTTCAAATCTAGCCTTGGAGGAGAGTTTAGAACTTCTGAATCAGCTCAAACAAGGGAATATCTAGTCTTAAAACTCTATTAATGCATTATCATATATGTAGAAGTTAGGAACCATGTAATTGATGATTATAGGATGTTGTTTGTATTGTTATGACATGAGAAATACTTATAGACCATGTAAAGACACTTAGAAGAAGTTTAAATACAAATATAATGTGTTTATTTTATAAGAACGTTAAGTTTTGAATCAAAGAAAATTGAGGAAAATGATGAACAGTATCAATACCGGTACTACGTCAGCGGTGTATGTGCTCAACGCTGGCTGCATAATGAAATAGGTCGGCAGTGTTGAGACAGTGTGCATTGAATAGAAGCTACGTAAAATTCATTTTTATGTAAAATGAATGAACACTGGCAATTCAAATCTTTATGACGGCAGCATTCGTGCTGGCGTACATTGTAAAGTTGGCGGCCTTGAGCTAGCGTACACTGATACAAAAATGTATGTAAAATATAAGAACGCCAACATCTAGGTTTCATCATTGGCAGCATTGGATGTCGGCATACGTATAAATTATCTCTGGAATGAAATTTGTTTCGTCCAAAATAAACACACACACACACACACCACACACACACATATATATATATTATAAACGAAGAAGAAGGAGAAGATGAAACATAAAATTTAATATAATAAATAAATAAATATAACTATTAATATGTATAATACTTGATTAAGAAATAAACTTTAGAAACTATTGCAAATAACATACTTATGTATAACAAAAGATTAAAACTACAATGGTTGTGTTATATAGGTATAAATATATATAAGAATGGAAAAGTAGATAAGCTAAAATTAAAGATAATGTAGTACCCATATATAACAGATAATGACATGAACAAAATCAAGAGAAATGCGGCGAAACTAAATGATAGAAAAAAAATTAGTTACCATAATAAATCAACTAAGGAACGATATAAAAGTAATAATGATAGTAATGATAAAATATTGATCTATTAAATACAAGCTCTATAACCACCCAATTGAAATAAATATTAAATAAGATCAAGAAAAGTAAAATGAAAACAAAATATTAAATAATAATTGTTACCATAATGTAAAGACCCGACCTACTTAATACTAATATTAAGTAAATCAAGTTCCCAACCACACGTAATATTTTCATATTATATGTAAGGTTGTCATAAATCTAACTGTTTATGTGAATTGTTTTTTTAAAACCATTAAAACTTCATATAAAGGCTTTCACAAAAAAGATTACTCACATGAGTAATCTATACACATATAAAACATTTATAAGAAAATATTTACAAACTTTGTGTATAATAGATGATACAACAAAACTTACATATTGTCTCAAACTAACAAAGAAAACAAACTTGAAATTTCTTTTTACAACATAAGGCTTAACTAACAAGCCTTCTAACAAAATATAAAATACATTTCCTTTAACAAAACATCTTAAAAAAAAACTTTCTTGAAAAGCCACAAGCAAAATTCGATCTCCTATCCATCCCATTCATCCAGGAATTTCTCCCAATCACTCCCATAACCTAAATCATCATAGCAATCAGCATTACCTGATAAGTAGCAAAAGTGAGCCAAAGGCTTAGTATGCAGTAACAAAACCAAAAGCGATATGGCAAGAAAACTTAATCTAGTGCAATGCAACAACTCATATTTCATAATCTTTAGTTAGAATTCATTAAACAAAACAACATTGGAGTATTAAAACAACATTGGAGTATTCAAACTCCGAGACAAACAAGGATATTAGGGGTTCTGAGTAACACAAGTTACTTAGGGGGTTGATATAAGTAGCCCGAATACTTAAATCTCATACAAAACTTTCTAAAAGAAAAAGTAATCTCATTTAGGGCTCTTAGCTGTTACTCAACTCTACTTAACTTAATCCATAACATCATGTAATTCAACTGTTCCCATAAACACTTGAACTAAATCATATTATTTCATTTTAAGAAAAAGCGAATGTTACACTGTTACCAAATACCTTATCGATTACCCACTAAGCTACTAATGAAAGTCAGTGCATCATGACAAGTGGCCTAAGCGTCTATACTAACATGTCATTGCATCATGACATTAAAAAGATAATGTTGCTCCTCGGACCGGATTTAGCAGTGAAAATTACAATAAAAACAAACATAACTTAAGTCATCTTGAATTAAGTCAAGTTGGAATATGCCTAGCCTAGCAAATAATCAAGCAAGTCACTGCGTACCTGAGATATGTAAAGAATCAATAGAGGCACTCAAAGAAAGATTGAAGGAAGCACTCAGAGGAGTAGGATTTCTATCACTATAACAAAGAAAATCAACTTAAATCAATATTTATACTTAATATAATATAAAAAACTTGATTAATTCTAAGCTTAACATTCATATATACAATAGATTCATATAGGCTTTTTAATTAATCATAAAACTAGACAATAAATAAGGAAAAAATAAAAGAAGTAAAATTACAACAAATAAATTTAATAAAGAATTTTTTTTTTTTAAAACAGGAAGTGATATACCCTTGAGTACGGGCTGTATCAAATAAAACACCCCTATATATAAGCTGGTTTGAAGGCTGTATCAACCATGGAAAAACACACTATGACTCAGAAAATGAATACCCTTAGATATGGCCTATATCTAAGGCTGTTTCAAGGTATTTCTGAGAGTAACAAGAGAAGAAGAGGAAGTACACGCTGAGCTTGTGTTTCATTAGGTAGAGAAGTTGTTACTTCTTCTTTAAGATCTTGCTCTATTAAGGTCTGTGCTTGTGGTTTAGCTTCATTCGAAGAAGTTGCATGGATTTTAGTTGGAGTTTTTTTAGGATTGCACGACAACGTTGACGACCCATTCTTGAGATGGATGCTAGTGTTATGGTATTGGAAGTGGGTTCAGAGAGATAACCTTGCTACCATTAATATAGAGAACTTACTGTTTTGCAAATTATCAACCATCAAGAGAGAGAATATTACAGGGCACATTTTCCTTCCTTCTAAAACCTCAATTGTCTAGAAGACAAGACATTTAGGGTTTCAATTTCTATGGTAATCCCAATTTCTCTAGATGTATTTAGCCTTATACCTTGTAAGGGAAGGATCATTTTGCTTTGATTCATGGGATTTTAGGTTTCCATTTTAAATGAATAAAAGAATGAGAGAAAGGTCGAAGGGCAGATGTAGAGAGAGAAAGAGAACCATATAACCAACCAAGAAAGAGATATGTTTTGTATAATTTAACTTAAATGAAATTTTCTAAAAAGGTAAATAAATCTTGGAGAAAAGGTAGGCCTTTTTTTCATTAGATTTAATTTGAGAATTTTTTTTTTTACTTTTTTAGAAGTTGGGATGGATTATTAAATAAAAATTAGTAATGTTTAATATAATAAAAGTGTTACCAATCAAATAGATGTTTAATATAAGATAAAATTGCTTCATAAACATTATTGATAGTATATCTTATTTGATGTTTAATAAACTTGACTAGATTATAAAAGATAGGCAACGTTTGCAATATTTACAAACGTAGCCCATTATCAAAATTCTTGTAGTGATCAAACAAGATAATAAAGACAAAACAATCAGAAGATATATAAATATCCAAAAAAAATAAGAACAAAACAAATCAATTAGATCTCATAATCCTTGAAGAATCGAAATTGCAACAATCCCTTGCTAGAAAATGTTTTAGCCACTCATATCCATAAGATTCTCTCTTTTCTAGGGTTTTGAAATGTCTAAAAATAATTCTTTTATTTCAAATATGATATCAAAAGAATCGGAATGAATTTGTCAAAACAACAACGTAGGGTTTTTGTAGAACAAAACAGGGAATTTGTTTCGTCACAACATATGCTGGTAGTTTCCTAATGTATGCTGTCGGCCTACCTTGCCGTGTTCAATGTTGAATTAATTTCCAAGTAAAATATGCTAGCAATGTTGCAACGACGTTGAAGCGGCTTTAATGTTTTTGCTACTATGAATGGGTTACGTCAGCGGACTTTCTCCATGAATAGCCAGAGTACATTATATTTCATTGAATGCTGGTTATATTGTTTGATGTAAGCTGGCAGTGTTGATTCAAGTGTTTACGTTTTTGGTTCTGTAAATAGCAATACCGGCTTAAAGCTGGCGGCGTTGAACTCCCAGTAGCCAGTGTATGTGTTTGAAATTAAGTTGGAGACGAATTCACAACTGGCTTTGATGTTTACACTGTTAGCTATGTGCACGTCGGTGTCTACGCAGCGACGTAGAATCAAAATTTTCTGGTGTACAGGTCTATTTCAAAGGATAATGAATTCGTTGTTTAGGCTGGCAATGTCGACTTTAAATTTGATGAAGGATACCTTTGTCCTAATATAGGTTGGCGGCTTTGATTTTGTTTTGGTCGGCCTTGGATGTTTCTTGCCTCCATATGTGCACAAGTCTTCTCCAAATTGATTATATTTGCATTATAATTCCTTCAAGACCTGAAATATAAATCACTTAAGTACAAATTCCCTAAAATTTCTATAAAATCAAATAACAATTTAGCATGATTCTTTGAATAAAAATTGAGTATAATGTGTCTTTATCATCTTGTTAATAAAAGCCTTGAACTTATACCTCAAAATACATTATGTGACGGGAATGGACTAGAATGAATTAACTATTTAGGTTCTAGTTTTATTTTTATATTTGAATGCATTTATGAAGCCGGAATCAGAATTCCTCGGAAATTCTGATTTTGAGAGAGAATTCGATTCCGCCTTGAGAAGGCAGAATCGTGATTCTTCCATCTCATTTAATCATTACTATTGCAATTACCATTTTATTTCTTACACATTTATCATTCATATTATTTATTTTTAAAGATATTTTTGATAAATACCATGTCCATTGACGTATTCGAACAAAAAAAAATTTTCATTCTGTCGCCCATTTCATTTTTTTTACTCATTTTACTCCATTCCATTCGGATAAATTGATATGTGCCAGGAAAGGAAAAAAAAAAAAACTCAAATCCAAACGCCATCAAGGACCCAACGACAACACATCAACCAAAACACCGTTAGTCAATTTTGCATACAGTCGACTTTCTTGTCATCTAGAGAATTAGTAAGCCCGAACATAGGACGGAAAAAATAATTAAGAAATGTGGTTGCACAACGTTCTTTTATTTATTTTTTGGCCAAATACAGCTGCTCTGTTCAGATTCAGTGGTCTATATTGGAATGCTTTCAGCTTTATAATATCCAGAACATGAACGTGGAAAAGCAAAATAAGTCTTCCAATTTCTACCCATAAATAATAGCACCGTGCTTTCCTTCTCATCATCACACAAACTCTAAGCCTTATAACCCTTTAAAGCCTATCTTATTTAGTTCACACATTTTACAAGTGTGTTCTTTCCATTGGTGATATAATGGGTTTCATCTACACTGAAGAGTTATCTTGCAAAGTCGCCCCAAAGAGAATGTTTAAAGCTTTGATCCTTGAATCCCACATCCACATTCCTAAGATTGTTCCTGATGGAATTAAGAGCATTGAATATGTCCAAGGAGATGGTGGTGTTGGAAGTATCAAGCAAACCAACTTTGCTGAAGGTTGGTTTATATGTGTTTCAAATTTATGATAATACACAGATTATATCATGCTAAATGATAATTGTAGCACCTTCATAGTTCATATATGGTATGCCTGTATGGTTAATGTTATATATAAATGTTATATATTCTGACTTAGATCACATCAACGTTTAGTTACAGCAATTAATGGAAATACTTTCTTGAAGGAACAACTTCGAAAAGACCTAGGACTAGGACGACATTGTATATTTTTTACAATTCAATTAAGCAACCATCCTAATGTGACGCAGGTGGTCATTTGAAGAGCTTGAAACATAGGATGGACGCTATTGATGAAGAGAAGTTTTACTGCAAGTATACTTTGATCGAGGGTGATATTATTTTTGAGAAGATCGAGTCTGTTGTCTATGAGATAAAATTGGAACCTACAAATGATGGTTGTATCTGCAAAATGACCAGTGAATATAATATAAAGGTTGGAGTAGAACTCAAGGAGGAGGATGTGAAGAAGGGCAAGGAAAAAGCTGTTGGGTTATTCAAGGCTGTGGAGGACTACCTTGTTGCACATCTTGAAGTTTGTGCTTAATTCGTTATCGATTTTAGACTTCCCGAGTGAAGAAACTCAAGTGCTTTTTATTTCTCGTGTTTTCATGCAAGCATAAAATAAATAGGGATTTGGATTCCTTATTTTTTTCTCCTTTTTTATACCCCTTTTGAGAATATTATACTTCTATATATTGATGGTGTATCAATAAATGCATATTCAAATAAAACAAGATGCACGAATCTTTATAAGAGTTGAAGTGTCTTATTGAATTAATTCACACCAAAAAAACATGCAACTTTGATGATTTTTCTCGACGTTCAATTATGAATGCCTTATTTATTCCACTTTGTGAAATGTTGATTCTTTAGTTAACCACTTAAAGTGTTCATATCTCATATGAATTTACTCCCATATGTTGATTCCTTTTTTTATTCATTTAAAATGTTAATACTCAAATGAACTTGCTCTTAAATATTGATATCTTCTAATGTAATTTTCCCTCTAATATTATATAAGTAACATAATGTAGGCCAAACTTTTCGATTTTTTTTTTTTTTTTTTGCATGTAATATGCAAAGACAATGATATGCTTATTTTTAAACTCTTTTTAAAAGTGTAAAAAATTTACCGACCAATGTATTGGACGTGTATGTAGTAATATCAACTAATCGGTGAATACTAGGGTTGTTCATTAAACCGAACCACAAAATGTGGTTTTTTTATAATTCGGTTCGGTTTATGGTTTGGTTTAGGAAAAGTCTAAACAAATATGGTTCGGTTCGATGGGTCAAACTGAACCAAATTGTTTGTACCTGAACTAAACCGTTTCATTTTAAAAGAAATGAAAAAAATAATAGTTATTTTATTTTATTTATAACTCTTAAACATTAGATATTAGGGTCACATGTGATATTACACTCTAATATCGTGTATGTATATAGTATGACAGAATAAACTTAAATTAGAATTATAATTTTGAATTCTAATACCATTTTTGCATTTAGATGCGTTTTTGAAAGGAAATTGAGTAAGATTTTAATTTGTAGATTTATTAGAAGAAATTAGGATTGCGTTCCAATTTATGAAATATAAATTACATTTTTAAGCATATTAATATTATTTATAAATATAAATGTTGTGTATATATATTTGTATTATTTATTATACATAATCCACCGTTAAATGTATTAGATATCTAATAATATTTAACGAACAATCTTTTATAATTATTTTAATTCCTTAACATAAAAGATAAGTTTTTAATACTTTGCACATGACTTGGACACACTAATTATCTTTTTCTACAAATCTTTTCCTAAAATAATAGAACAAAATTCCATAAATCATGATGTCTTTTATTATTGTTTTCAAAATATTTTTTTGTATGTTTTCCTTTTTTATTTAATTGATTTTGAAACCTTCCTAAAACTATAGACAAGATTTTCATAAATTTTATTGTTCCTTATTATTATTATTTTCAAAACTTTCACAATATGTTTTCCTATTTTATTTGTTTTAAATTCTTCCTAAAACTAGTAGATTTGCATTGAATTAAAATAAAGTGATATAATAAACTTTAGAACATGTAGAATCATTTAATTGGTACAATGGGAATTTAGATACGTTATAAGGGAAGAATATTATAAATAAACATAATATTAATGCAAAAGAATGATTTTCTTAGTTAGTGTTATAGATTTATTAAGAATATATATTACTTTAAATTAGCATTGAAAAACATTTTTGAGTAAGATAATATGTATATATGAAATTATTAAATACACAAACTGATATAGTGATAAATGGCTTTAATTCTTCCACAACATTCCTTAATCCAAACAAATTTATTTTAATTCTTGGGAACTCCAATAATTATTAATATTATTTATTAGAACTAAATGTTTTTAAAGGCGGTTCGAACCGAATCGAACCAAAACCACATTTGAAGCAATCCCGTTTAAAACTTTAAACCATTAAAAGCAATTCAGTTCATTAAAGGTTTGAACCGAATCATTTCAAATACAATTTGAATCAATTCGATGCCTAAGCCAAACCAAACTGAACCATGTTCATAGGGAGCTTATGGCTAATCACTAGATTATAGTGATCTTACTCTTTAGGTGAATTGATTCTTGGATTAATGGGAACTAAAATAAAATAAAATAAGCACCAAGCCGTATGCCATAGCAACATAAGAGGGTCTTGGGATTTCAAATAAAATGCAAGATCATGAATATTTTTCTCATTTGGATTTTTTAGTATGCTTTGAGTTACTAATGAAGTTGACCATTTGGGATTTGACCAAACTTATAAGGACTTGCCCACCTTTTGGAATAGCAAAGTCTTAATTATCTTATAAACCATCTCGCCAAAATGATCTATCTATAATTGTTAAGAAAATTTTTAGTTCACTCACACTGACATTACTATTCTAGTTGGAATTTGGATCAAGCATCGCCTAGTGACCTAATCTATATTGTCAACTGCATTAGAAGCATGAGTTCAGGAGTTTCATCAAAACCCACATATCCTTATGACGAATCTTTTCTAAAACTCATCTCATTTTCATTTAAAACCATTGAATGTCTCTCAAGCATCTAAGGTTTTGAATCTATCTACAAGTTGGTGATCAAGCAACAAAAAATAAACAATGAATAATAAGAATGAAAAAACCATATGCTCAAAATCAACATCAAAACAGGTCATACATAATAATCCATCAAAATCTTCATCACAATCTTGCAAGCATATAAAACTCCATATAGTAAATCTCAAGTTTCTATCAAGCCAATTGATAACAAATACAAGAACATGGGTTCAGAAAACACCAAGTAAATAAATCTTCAAAAGAGTGTTCAAAACCGTCATTCCCAAAAATCCGGTCGTAACTTGCTGATCGTAGGAGTGTGTGATAAGCTTAGATTTAGAGCCCTTCAAAATGAAAGGGAAACATGAAGAAGAAAAAAATGAACCACGCAACTATTTTTTCGATCTTCTTCTGCGCTTCTGCTTCCATCTTCTATTCTCCTCTTAATCTATGTATTCTGCCTCCACTTCTCGTTGGGCCATTTTCCCTTTTTTCCCCATTAAGAATATGGGGCCTAGATAAATGATGTGAGCTAAAAGATATGTCTCATCTGCCTGTACTATTCATGAGGATCCATACCTGTCAATCCGAGCAAAACTGGATTAATTTCTTTGTTGACGTGTTGGGCTTTTAAAACATTCCTTCAAATTCTTATTCTTGACAAACTGAAAAAAGTTAAAAGCCAGATGGGCCTCCTATCTTCTGTGGATTCAAATCTTTTTTACTAATTGGCCTTCGGCCCTTCACACACGCAAAAGGAATATGCGCAGAAGAATTATTGCTGCGAAGTCCAAGTGAACGGTAGTTGCAATCTCTAGACGCCAGCTCTAACCAAATTACTACTGGACTTCCTCCAATGAGCTACTCGACCAAAGCTGCTGCATTTCCGTTTTCAATTCATGTTTTGCTTGAGATCAATAGGGGTTCAGCTTTGTTGTGATACCAATTCGCTGCTTTCGCCTCCTTGACTCTGTTCCATTATCGGCCCTCGGTGGGAGTCTGTTGGAGTGAAGGCGCTCGAGTGAGCGCTCCTTTTAATTATCTTGATCACTCAAGTTAATGAAGATGGCAGCTCCAGCGGGCGCTCGGGGCAGCACTTTGGAGTCGGTATGAGGCGTTCCAGTTGAAGCTTGTTGGCGCTTGACGGGAACCGCCGCTATGCTTCTTGGATTTTCTCAAATGCAACTGCTGCTAAGTGAATGAAATACATGTCTACAAACTTTATAAATAAAAATTACACAAATACAAATTATACAAAAATAATTACAGAAATATCAATGCGAAATCTCATATTAAACAAACGTTTCACAAATTTACACATAAAATACTCTTTGAAGATGCAATTCAGCCAAAAGTTATACAGTATTGAATCATATTTTCAAATGACGTCTTATGTTTTCTTAAAATGAATTACATTTTTAGCATATCTCTATATTTTTTAATGAATCGTATCTTTAAGATGAGATTTATGTGTAAATTCGTGAATCACCCGTTACACATGATTTTGCATCAGCATTTTGCTAATTAATTTTATGTAATTAGTATTTGAGTAATTTTTGTTCGAGGAGTTAGTAATCATACAATTTCCTTGCTGCCAAGTGATTGCATTGGTAGAGCATGACATTTCAGATTAGACATGATTGGAGCATTTACAGAACCGCTGGGTGTTCACAATTGCTTGAACATCACTGTTTTATACTCGAGGTGTGCTCCTTTTCTAATCGAAGTGTTAGTGGCAGCTCAAGTGTTGCTATAATTGTTGCAAGGTTGGTAATTTGGACTTGGACTGTTGTTAGAAGTATTAGCCGAGACGTGGAAGCTTGGGTGTTCTTTTGGTTGGTCCAGCTGTTGGCATATTTGGCGTTAGCTTCTACACAGCAGTTTGGATTGCGGTTGGAGTTCGGTTTGAGCTAGGCATGCATGCTTGAATGAAGTGTAGTGTTACACCTTATTAGACTGTAAGCACTAAAGATCAGACCTCAAGGCATTAGACGATGAAGTACATGAAAGTTCAATAGAGTAATCACTTAAAATGGAAAATGACTTAAGAACTATTGATGTGCATCAAGCACCCAGAGTCATTTCCGGATTTGGGTTAATTTTGAAGGTGAATATATTTTCAAAAGGGGAAGGGATTGTCTTGGTTATGAAATTAAGACTAAGGGTAGATAGATTTAGCTTTGGATTTTTTCCCTTGTAATTGGACGATAATCCTTCTTACTACTCATAGAAACCAGAAATGGCTTTCTACCCCCTACTCACTCTTACATTGGTGGCAACCCTAACCCTAAAGTTTTTCGACACCATCATCTCTCTCTTTCCTCCAATTTAGAGTCAAATTATTAATCAAAGATTAAATCTAGTTCATCTCTTTCAATTACTATAATATGCTTATTAATTTAGGAAGAATGATACATCTAATAAAAAATTTTATTTGTATGTAGCAAAAGGAAGGACTTTTGAGTATTGATTTCATTGTGGACGCCGAGGATGAAGATGTTGTACACGATACCATACCTTAAAATTAGGATCGGAACCTGTTCTAAGTCCCTCAACTACAACTTGGAAGCTATCATCTTGGTACAGTATGTTCCATGTTTTAGTAAAGTTTTCAACTGACTATTAATAAATAGAGATAAAATATAAAAGCCTCTTTGGATGTTGATTCTCAAGTCTAAGTTTTAAGTAAACAAAAGAATAGATATTATTCCTTAAATGGTTATTGTATACAAAAGAAGTTGGCATACCCTTGCTAACAATCTCACACCCAGCGTTATGCCCCAAAGAATTGAATTCGTGACCTGGGCTCTTATACCAATTGTTATATTCATCATTTTATCGCTACACTGAAGTTATAATTCATGGTTATAAATACAACTCAAATAATTTTGTTTAATCATATAATTGCCAAAACGTCATGTTCGATTCTAACTTGCCCTCATCTCAGCTTCTGCCATGAGCAAGATGGTGATACAACTTTACTAACATAAATCTACATCTTGAGATATGAAAAGGCAAAAACAAAAGATTACAATAATTCAAACATGAGAGGGAAAAAGGACTGTTCTAATGCATATTTACCTACTTTGAAAAAAAATATATATATATATATTTCATAAACTATAGAAAAAACTAAGCTAAATTGCATCATGGGAATTAGATTTAATGAATTAAGGATCACAAAATAGATAAACTCTATAATTATTGCAATATTAAAAAAGAATTGAATTATCTAATTATTTATATGAACAAATCGAGGCTAAAGAAATTGAAATAACGTTCAAACAACGAAATAATTAGTTAGAATGTAATATGTTATTTAAAGAAAGAAATTATTAAGCAAAACAACCAAAATAATGGAGATATAAACTAAAATAAAATTGGAGGTTGATAGATTTATTTTAAGGAGAATTCTATAGTCTTGTGTCTTTTTGTTTTAGGGAACTAATATAGTACATTATTGGAAGGTTGAGATTCATATTCAGTCATGATTAGATTAGGCATGGTAAATGGGTTGCAGCATGTATGGGCCGACATGTGAAGGAAAAAGACAAAACCACGAGTACTGGCGAGTTGACACGTAGCACGCAAAGCACATGAAATAAGTAGGCCGACATGGCACATTACATAAGGCATGCAAACCTGCACACGAATCTTTTTTTAAATAGTAATATAAAAAATTGTGATTTATTTTTTAAATTTACGATAAATTGTATTTAAATAAATAAATTGTTTTGTTTTATTATTTTAATTAAATATATTAATCTTCTTTAAAAATACAATACATTTATTATATTTTATTTTTTTGGAATGATTTCAATTGTATTACTATTAACATATTAACTTTAATTTTTTTAGGAAATAAAAAAATGAAATTCAAATAGTATTATAATAGTAATTAATTTATATTAAATGTTAAACTTGCTTAATTAATTTATTTAGAATAAATTTAAATTATTAAATAAATGAAATTAATAAATGCATTGGATCGGAAGAAAATTAAAGTTTATTAATAATATTTTTTAACTACAAAAACTTTACAAGAAGATTAAAAAAAAAAATTCATCAACTATACACTTTGCTAGAAACTTTCTCTAGCCTCACCCTACTGTTCTTTCTATGTTTGCGGCTACAAATCTGGGAGACATTGACCCCTTCGATCGCGAGTCGCTGTCCCTAGGCTACCAAAAGTGTGGATTTGTCTGCTTCTTACTAATTCCATCGGACTAATCTTTAAACTACACACATGCTTTGATGATGTCATCATTTAATTTATAGCGGTGCGGTTTGCGGACCCGTTCACTCGAACTAAAAGTTAACTCCGATGAAACCATTAAAGCCAGAGAAGGCAAAACGTCCCATACCACTATGAAAAGCACTGATATCATATGTGTCCCCTTCTTCCACCAGCAGAAAAGGACATTGAAATCATTCCCTTCGTTCCTTCCTACCTTTTCTACTTCCTCCTCCTCAAGTGGTTGCACCTCGTAAACCAGCATGTCACTAAAGATTTCCTAGGAACCGCATGATTGCTTCCAACATCTTGAACAATTTGTTTACTTCGTTTTTTAAATAGCCCTGGGATTAGTGATTGTTGGGTTGCTGTGGTTTAGGTGGCGGCGAATTCATTTGATCACGACACCAATACAAGTCTTTGAACAAATTTGTTGCTTTAGTATGAAGACTTGCAGCCTCTGATTTAGGATTGGCCACATAGATATTCTTGTGGAATTGCTTGAAGAGTGCTTTAGTTACATGGAACTTATATAGTGGATCTAGTATTGTTGCAAACAAAATAATCTTGGAGCATACCAGCCATTATAGACATAGTAGCAGTTAGATCAGATCAAAATTGTAGTTACTCAACACATTTGATATGTCAACCAGATGGAAAAGTACACAGTTGGTAGTGGGGTAGTAGCAACCCAATAAATGATGTACTGGCTAAGAAATGCACCTCTTTAAGGGCATGTATTATTTTCTAATCTGGACTCTCCCTCAGGCCAATGTTAGGATTGGAGGGATTAAGTAGGGTATTGTATAAATGAGTTAGGACCCTTCTGCACTTCGGTGCCTGATGAAGCATTTTAAACATAGAATTCCACGTAGTCTTACAATCAATTACAGGCAGCTTCTCTTCTGAATGGTGTGCCTTGACAAACTCATATACATTTATTTATATCTCTGCGAAACATGAAGACAGTTGATTACATATCTTATCTTTTCAACATGTATGTTAAGGCTGCAAACTTCAAGGCCTATTTGTATTGCCAAATTCATAATATGATAGACACATTGAATGTGAAAGAACTTTCCATTGCACACCAGATATAATGACTACTTTAGATATCGAATGGAAGCAGTGTTGTTTGACACATTGTAGAATGAGATATACTAAATATGACTTATATACCGTAGACTTGAAGGTTTCTAGGATGTTATTTGCTATTGCCTAGTCGATATGTCTCTCCTAGAATGACTTGAAAGCAATAATTTACATTTGAATTAACCACTGTTCATCTATCTAATGAGCAGTTATGCATATAAAGCTAGACTCCACATCATTGAGTGGAGATTTCCACATGTACAAGGTAGGGGAGATACTGCATAAGCAAAACCGAGTACTTTATTTAAATCGAAAACAAATATTGTAAATTAGCATATGATTTAAAAACTTATATGAACAACAAATTATTTTAGATGATTATACCCAAAAGGAAGGTTTGAAAAAATTTTATTGAGAGCTTTACGCCTTTTATGAAATGGTTCATCGTATCATTTTTTTAACAATTGCCACCCTATATATTGGTACAGGTGCTGCATAGTTCATGTACTCTAACTTTTAATATTTTCATGACTGGTTGCATGTAATGAAATATTTGTAACTGCTATCATTTTCACTAGCTGGTCTCATGCGTCTTACTAATCGAATTGCTAGGTTGCAAGATCAACATGCCCTTTAGACATGTGTGATTCTACATGTCACTTCAAGTGTTCCATGCCAATGCGAGACCTGCACGACAACCTATTACTGCAAGTTCGATAAATGACATATTTAGTAGGTTCTATACTTGAAGTTAATTCTTTGATATCAGTGAAATACTTTTAGATGGTTGTTGCCTTCTTCTTAGGCTATCTTAAAGAACTGTTGGTCATGGCATAGTCAGCATTACTTTGCATTGGGAATGATTGTTCAGTTTAGGTAGAAATTATAGCCTATAAATAGAAAATTATTATAGATTAAAAAAATAAACGCAATGAAAAGTTATCCCTCCATTGTTCCCACCGCCACAGAAGGTGGTTGTGTAATTGTTGATGGTGATTATGAATACTCTGCTCCAGTTGCTTCTTACCCGGGATATATCTCAGGATCGATGGTAGGGACATAGGTGCTGAATATTCAAGGTTCCCCATCTGATTCATCAAGGTGGTAAATCCTTATGTGGTGTCTCCATATTGATTATAAAAAATCCACGAGTCATCAAAGTCGTTGAAGTTGGAAAGATTAACTGGGTTATTGTTGTTTGTGGCTATATCGATATTTAAAAAATATATGAAAAGTATTAAGACTGGCTGAATTAAAAATGGGTAAATGATTAACATATGTGGAGATAATAAGGGTCAAAAGGCTTCAAAATGGGCAGTGTTACAACTAGGTGCCTGGTTTCAAAATAAATAACTAAATATTGACATAGGCACATTAGCTAGCAACTTACCCACTTACCCCCCTAAAAAAAAAAAAAAAAATCTAACATGGGCACATTGGTTTTTTTTTTTTTAAATATGCCCACGTCGTCTCCTATAAATACCTTCAGGGACGTAGGCACGTTGCTATCAATTATCTACCCGTTTTCACCAAACCACAAACTACACTTCTCATTGTTCCTATTGATTACTGTAAATAATGGAGGCTATAGAAACTTCACACCATCGTATCAAAATACATGCTCAACAGTGTTATCGGGAAAGAGCACCTACCCCATCCCCATCTTCTCCACCTAGTCCTTAGCTACATGGACATGGTGATACTTATATTCATTTGCCTACTCCGACTATGAGAGAATGGCATGAATTGGAGTTTTATTTCTGTCCCATCCTTGTGGCTAAAGATTATGTTATAGACAGGTTAAACCAGTAACACGAATTTACTAGGATATTAAGTGCCATTGGTTTGATTGCACTGATGGATCTTCTGAATGAGACATGCATTGATCTCATTCATATATTTTTCTCTAATTCTATAGCCAATGAGGCTAGAGAAAACCTTAATGTGATTCATTGGGTAGATATTAGACGCTAAACTCTAGTCTCTATCATCACTAACATGTTTGGTTGTGTACTCCGCATTATCTCGGATTACATGAATAGTCTATCTCATCAAACCAATAGGGGTGTCAAATTGCATAAAAATTGGGATATAACAAATGTGTTCCATCAGATATCTAACATAACTACCACTCCAATATGTCAAATTGACCACCAAAAGTGCCTAAGGTAAAAACATCTCCTATCAATTTGTAAATTGATCCGTCATATGATTGGCTACAATATAAGTTCAATGGCAAATTAAAATAACATCTCTATTGAAGACATCTTACTGATAGATGCGATGATGGATTACCATCCATTATATGTCAGCTATTTGGTGATACAATGCATGCATTGGGTGCTTGAGCGAAGGATGCTCATCTTGCATGTGGGTGCCTCATCACCATCATTTCGCAATCGTGAGGATTTGACCTTTCAAATTACCTGAAAGCAGAAGCTAGGTCTACATTCATGAAGGGTGACATAACAAGAAGGTTGGGCTTCAAATATGATCCTCAAGCCAACCAATATTGTGGGGATGATGGTGGTGTAGCACGATAGAGAGATGAAAATGAATCAAAGGAACAGAGCTTTGATCTCAACTTGGATGGTTGATCCCTCCCTTAGCATGATGAAGGAATGGGAGAGACACAATGGTAAGATCAAGCTCAAACACATCAACAATCCAATGAATTTAACATGAATGAGATAATGTAGAGCCTACAATAGATAACTAATACCTAATCAAAACATGGGGATAAGCTTAGAAACAAGAATGCCTAGATGAACCAGTTTTTCAAATGGACAAGTTAACGACCGGAGCATCCTCTACCACCACCACCACCACCACCACCACCACCATGATCATCATATTAGCCCTTGAATGATGCAAATGGTCAAGGTAGTCAATAATTATGTTTTTATTATTAACAATGTAAATAATAATACAATGCATATTATTGTTAAATGTTAATGGAGTTAAAAATATTGCTTCGTTAATCGTCTAAATTCTACTTACATTAAATGTATAATTTATTTAAAAGTAATTTGAATAATTATTTTAATTAAAATTCTAAAAACCATCAAAAAATAAATCGTAGGTTGGAAATAACAAAAAAAAAAAGGAACAAATCATATGAAACAAAACCTGATTAAAGACACATGAACTGGCACGTAGAGGCACGTGACACGACATACGAATAAATGGTCCAGCACAGTACGACACTCGAAAAAAGCACGTAAAGCACGTTACACTAGCACGAATGGGTCGGGCACATTAAAGCACGAGTCATGCAAAGCATGTAAAATTTGGCTCAAGAACGGCATAGCACGACCCATTTATCATGCCTAGATTTGACTAGTATAATACCTATCATATCAGTTTCTATATTTATTTTAGTTGTCAAATAATTAGTTGCATGGTTCTATTGACTGCACTATAAAAATCCCCTTATATTAACACAAACTTAATCGAGGTTTAATAAGTAAGTTAATAAATGGTTGAAGATATATAAATATAATGACTAGGTAAAAGTGGATATAAAAGGATAAAAGACATGTAAAGGGTAGTTTTCTAAAACATTTGCATCTCAAGTTTGATCAACCCCTTTGTCCTTTGCCTTAATTAGTGGTTTCGTACTTTGTCTCTGTTGCTGTATTATTAAAAGGGTCATTAGTACTAACATGCTGCATGTCCTGCTGAGTAGCAAATAAATAAAATTTTGACAATAGTTTTTTTCAAAACTTAACTGTTATATACACCATTTGTTATAATTATATTAGTACTTCTATGCTACTTATTTAGACAAGTAGTGTGTTTGTATTGATGAATCTTTTTTCCTTGTTTTGATCCACTGTTGTGCAAAAGATTCACTTCATCGGTGACTTCATTCACATCATGTTTACTATGTACCTGATGGAATAAGGGGAGTTGAATTGTAATTAATATATAAACAATTGAATAATAATAATAATATAATTTTTTTTACAATTTATAAAATTGAGACATGAATTGATAGTCATTACTTACTATAATAGTAATTGATCATATAGGTATTTAAAACACAGTGATGATGGAGAGTTATTGAAGGGGTGTTCTCATGAGTATGCTGTCAATTCCTAATTAATTATATTGGCAACTACTCGTTCAGTTACTTAATGAAAATAGATTGTTCTGTTCTCAGGTTTTGGAAAAAAATTTTAAATCCCTAATTTTTTTCATTTCCGACAAATAATGTATCTCATTACTCCTATATATTGGTTTGAAACAAATATACAATAAAAAGAGGAAAAAACTCAGGACTTACGGTTTTTCCTATATTTCGTTTCCTGGAACTCTGTTTTGATTCCTTTTTGAATACTCAAATTATAACGAAAACAAATAAAAATCTTAAATTTTTACTATTAATGACTATAATAGATTTATGAAAAAGCTTTTTACAAATGTTGGTATCCTTGCCTTAAATTTATAACAAGATACTTGTAGATTTATACTTTTATTTATTTATCATACACATACAACTTTTACAAAGGAAAAAAAAAAAAAATTAAATCTAGTGCGTCCTATGCGATAGAGTCCACCAGGAGAAACATAAAAAATCACACGCTTGCCAATAACCTTGTGGCAATAACATTAGACCTGGTCTGTGTGGGATGTGTCATGTTAGAATCCCCTTTCCTATTATAATTGCCAGGGAAAAAAAAAAAAAAAAAACTACTACTCTTCCTACTCGACTTGCTGCTATGGTTGGATGATTTTTTTATCCTACCAAAATAACATTTAATTAGGTAGTGTATTTTAGGATTTGAGAAAGAAGTAAATAATAAAGAGATGGCTACAGTTTATTATAATGTCAGCCGGCTATAATAACGTTTCCCCTACGTTGATTCAAAGAACATTATTCAATTGCAAAGTTTAAAGCAATGAGAACGGGGAATAAGGTCGATATCGAATAGTATGTTTGAATGGTTTTAAAATTCCAAGACTTTGAAAAACAATCCCAGTGATGAGTTTTCGCAGCCACCAGACTTGAAAACATTAGTCCTCTATGACGTAAGGTAGGATATTAAACGAGACTCTGGACGAAAAGAAAATTGAATAATTATTAGCGTGATAAAAATTTCAAATTATCAAAACGGCCTGTAAAATATTTGTTAAAGGCCTAACTTCCAACATATATAATTACTTAATACGCTTAGTATTACTCACTTCAGTAGATGTATAACTATAACATAACATAGGAAAAGATTATTGAGGGTTGGTTGATGTTATTATTTAAGTAAAAGCATATAAACTTCGGTTTGAGCGTTTTTAGATAAAATATAGCAGTTGTTTCATACAAAATATATTTAATTTAAGAATTAAGATATCTATATGTCAATATATAATATTGTCTTATAACAGATAAAAAAACTATTTTCATATTATAATAGCGTATATTATAATAAAATGGGATTGGGAACGAGTTAACTAATTAGTATACCATCATTTTCATTACTATTAAGTTTTTGTTTGCCATGTCAATAAAATTAATAAATATTTATTCATCCAAATCTCTGAATTATCAACTTTTAGCCTCATGTTTTCGCGTATAAATCATAAAAGAAAGCAGGAGGTATAAAAAAAAAAAAAAAGAAACAAAAAAAGGACTATAAATTGAAAATGATATGGAAGAAAAAGCCAACCGTTGGAAATTCTTATTAGAGGTATGAACATCAGTCTTACAGTATATCTGGTTTGTTTCGTTTTCTAAAATTCTTATAGTTTAGTTCAAATGTTCTAAGTTCCTTAAAATGTGGTCAGTTTGTTTGTCTATGGACGGATCTTATTTTAAGTTGCGGTAACTTTTCCTAATAACATACTCTGACACATTGCGAATCACCCGATAATTTTCTGATTCATCTAGAAAGATGGCGGCCGGTGGTACAGGAGACTTGGCAAAAGGATTTTGACTAATTGAAAGACTAGTAAAAAGGAGCTTTGACGTCTTGCGCCCTCTTCAGCTATAAATACACTAGAGTATTTTGCTTCACATCATCACACAAACTAAAGCATCTGCATTACTAGCACCATCTCCTTTTCATTAATACATCCCACGTTTGTTGAGTTTCTTCATCAACTAGGAGAAAATGGGTCTCACCTTCAACGAAGAGTTCCCTTGCAAGGTTGCCCCAAAAAGGTTTTTCAGGGCCGTATACACCGAGTCCCACATCCACTATCCCAAGATTTTTCCCGATCTAATCAAGAGCATTGAATACGTCAAGGGACCGGGCGGCGGTATGGTTGGAGGCATCAAGGAAATCAAATTTGTTGAAGGTTAGTTGTCGAGTATTATTATTGCTGTTGTTATTGTTGCTGCTATTGCATTAGCAGATTATAAATGTTTGCATTTTGTGTCATTACCTGATGACAATCTAGGTGGACATTTGAAAAGCATAAAGCACAGACTGGATGCTATGGATGAAGAGAAATTCTACTGCAAGTACACCTTAATCGAGGGAAATACTCTCTTTGACACGGTTGAGTCTGTTGAGCATGAGGTGAAATTAGAACCCGCAGGAGATGGTTGTGTAGCCAAGTTGAAAATCGTATGCCATGCCAAGCCAGGAGCGGAAATCAAGGAGGAGGATTTGAAGAAGGGTAGAGAAAAGGACGCTGAAATGCACAAAACTGTTGAGGAGTACCTCCTTGCGCACCCAGAAGTTTGTGCTTAAGTGTGCTCTTTGATTTCACACTTTCTAAGCAAAGAAACCCAAGTCTTTTTCCTCTTTTGGGCTGTTTTGAGAAATAAAATAAGAAGGTTTTCATCCTATCCTTTTTTTGGTTTGCTTTTTTACTACTCCTCTAATATGGGAGTTCGGTTTGTGTTTTCTATGTATACAAAATGCGTATGAATACAAATAAAACTTGACATTTGAATCTTTGGTGGTCTGGTTTTGTTTTCCTTCAAGCCAATTGGGCGTGAGAGAGTATATCCTTAATTTTGCTTTTGATATTGCTATGTTTTTACTAGGGGTGGGCAAAAAAACCAACTAAACCAAGAAACTAAACCAAAATCGGAAAACCAATCCGAAATAATATGGCTAACTAGTCCATCGATTTCAGTTTAGGTTCATGGTTTTAATTTTTTTTCGGCTTTTGGTTTTGGTTTCGGTTTCTAACCATGAAAAACTGATAGTTAATGGTTAACCGATATCTATATATATAATATTTATATAATTAATTTTTAAAAAATATATAAAAGGCTAAGGTGTTAAATGTTAAAACCCAAATGTAATCACTATTAATTTTTGTCACATTCTTTTTTTCTTGGTATATTACTTTCTAATTCCAGTTTCTGCCTTCGTCTTCCATCTTCATCTTCATTTGGTCGTCGACTCATTGTCTTTACTAGTTAGCGTTGTCTTTGCTAGTCGTCGTCTTCGTTGATCACCATTGTGTTCGTATTATTCTCCTTTTGTTGCTGTCATGCCTCTTTAAGGGTGAGGATTTTTTATATTCTGTGTACTATAATTTTTTTTCCTTCTTCTTCTTTCTATATGAAGAGCTCGTAATGTCAGCTTTACGGATTTTTTTAAACAAGCGAGCTGGTGTAAATTTGAGGTGATTATTGACTCTCCAAAAGATATAAGGCCTATATTCTTCTTGAATCATAATAGATATACCTCCAAAAGATATAAGGCTAAGGTGTTTCTCTGCACTCTTTGACCACTTTTTATTTTCTCTTTTGATTAGTAATTTCTAGGCATTGGCTTTTAGCATATCAAAAAATAAGCTTGGTTGAGATTTTACAATCAAAAAGAGAATTTTGCTTGAAAATAGGATCTGATTTTATAATAAAACAAGTTTTAATAGCATGTAACTTTTGTTTAATTTTTTATGGACTAACTGGAAGTATGGTTAACCACAACTTTTAGTTAATCATTATGCTAAATGGTTAAAAATCGAAAATAAAAAATATTAACAAAAAAAGGGTTAACCGTTAGTATGGTTAATCGCTAATAATAGACCGATTTAGGTTTGACATTTAAAAAACCGATTGTAATGGTTAGGTTAAAAAATTGGGATCATGGACTGGTTAACCGGTCTATGCCCACTCCTAGTTTTTACTTCATGGATTTATCAGGATTTTCAAATTTTCCAATTGTAGTGTACTAATCATAAAAAATGAAATAACTAGTAGCTTTTATAGCTACAATAAATAACAGAAGATGAAGGTTGCAACTAATAGCTAATATAATGCGAATCAATAAAGTATGATGACGAATGATAATATAAATTTAATTTAATTTTATGTTATTTAGGTTAGGGGAGATCATCCCGCCTTTAATCTAACATTTAAAATAAATTTTAGTGATTCGATCATGGTTGGATATAATGTAAATCATTGGATCGTGATAGGATTGGTCTCGTTAAAATGAATAACGGACAATAAAATTTTCCTTAGGTTAGTTATGATTTCATTGTTATTATTGCTAGAAATTATAAGATTATTTAGAGATAGAGAGAAAATATGAAAGACTTTTTGTATTGATTGTATTTGAAAGATATAAAGTCCCTATTTATAGGCTTAAATGGAAAATGGAAGGACAAAAAAATAAAAAATAAAAGGACAGACATAAATTCTAATGTGAAAAAAAAATATATATTTATTTGTTGTTTACTAATTTTAAATAAAAAATTTGCTAACTTGGACAAAAAATAATATTTTAATTAATTTAATATACCATATTGGCACCCATACGGAAAAATGAAAGGATTCCATCCACAGGTACTGTGAGTGAAACTTTTTAAAAGTTCAGGTATTTTCTTATAATGAAATTTTTTTAGATATAATTCTATTAAGATTGAAAAAGTTTAGTTAGCATGAGTGAAATTAACCTAAAAATGTTTTTATAGTTTTTTTTTTCTCTTCTTCCTTTAAAAATGAAAATAATAATTATTAAAATAATAATATGTATGCATGCTCCATTAGGATCTTTATGAAATAAAATAAGAAATAATAAATAATAAAATAAAAAAGGGGAAAATGAAAATTGTAAATGAGAAAAAGAGAATGTCAAATGAAACCTAAGTCTTTTTCCTCTCTTAGGCTGTTTTGTGGAAGAATATAGCAAGGTTTTCCTATCCTTCTTTTTTTGTCTTTTTTTTTTTAACTAGTCCTCTAATATAAAATACATATGAATACAAATAAAACATGATATTTGAAATTCGCTCTGTTTTTACTTCATGGATTTATCTGAATTTTCATAATTTCTCAATTGTTAGTGTACTAATCTCAAAATATTATATTACCTATAGCTTTAATAGCTGCAATAAATAACAGAAGATGAAGGTTGCAACTAATAGCCAATATAATGCAAATCAATAGTATGATGACGAATGATGATATCGATTTAATTTAATTTTATGTTATTTAGGTTAGATATGTTTTCATTGTTATTATTGATGGAAATTATAAAACAATTTAGAGTAATAGAGAGACAATATGAAAGACTTTTGTATTGATTGCATTTCAACAGGTAAAAAGTGCCTATTTACTGGCCTAAATGGAAGATGATAGCACAAGAAAATAAGAGGACATACATAAATACATTGATGGTACAAAATATATATTAATTTGTCAGTTACTAATTTTAACTAAAAAATTGCCAATTTAGACAAAATATAATATTTTAATTAATTTAATATACCAAGTTAGCACTCACACAGAAAAATAGATAGATTTCGTCTAGAGGAACCATGAGTGAAACTTTTTAAAAATTTAGATATTTTCTTGTAATAAAATTTTGTTTAGGTATAATTCTATTAAAATAGAAAAAGTTTAGGTATTGTGAGTGAAATTAACCTGAAAATGTTTTTGACGCAACATGAAAGCGTAAAAATAGAAATCAATCTCACCGGATGATTTCTAGAATACACACAATTGCAATAACATGTAATTTCACAAAGAAAACTCTATCAAATTAGGGTTTAAAATCTAATGTTTTGATTAACAAAGATAAGCTTAAAGGCCTATTTATACTATTACATGAGGAATTCTAAATTGAAAAGGCAAATAATAAATACAATAAATACAAATAGATGGTGTAATAGACAATTAACATTGGAAATAAAAGTTGGCGGCCTATAATTAATATTGACGGTTTCAAAACTCAAAAGTTGAAACCATCAGCAATAAAGACTGACTTTAATTGAGATTCCACTACTACGTTATTCTCTCCCACTTGTAAAGAACTCGACCCCGAGTTCTCATCTGGATAAAAGGTACATCATCCGGATGGAAAAGAAATAAATCAGCGACATTGAATGTCTTCGAGACACCCATGCTCGTGGGAGGTCCAACTACATAAGCATTGTCATTGATCTTCCTCGTTATCTAATATGGGCCATACTTCTTTGATTACAACTTGTTATACTTGCCTATGGGAATCCTCTCTTTCCTTAGAAAAACCATTACCTAATCCCCTACTTCGAATAACTGCTGCTTCCTGCCCTTGTCTGCATTAGCTTTGTATTTAGCATTAGCTTCCTCAATCTTCTCTCTAACTTCTGCTATAGTTGTTTGCCAATGTTCCGCCAAATGCTTTGCTGGGGTACTGAACTTACATGACTTTGGTAACTTCATAAATCCACTACATGTTCCAGTGCCTTGGTATAAACTATGGAGAATGAAGTTTTTCCTGTAGTCATGTGGATAGAACTGTTATAGGCGAATTCAGCTTGAGCCAAAGATAGATCCCATAGCCTTGGCTTCTCCTCACAAATGCTTCTGGTGAAATTGTCAAGGGTCTTGTTGGTAACTTCCGTCTAGCCATCTGTTTGTGGATGAGTTGTACTACTAAAATTCAAAGAAGAGTCAAACATACACTAAAGGATCTTCTAGAAATAGCTAAGAAATTTTCTCTCTCTATAGATGTAATAGACTTTGGTACCCCATGTAGGCGAACTATCTCCTTGAAGAAAAGCTTTGTAATGGCATGGGCATTTGAAGTTTTTCTACAAGGAATGAAGTGAACCATCTTGGAAAACCTGTTAACTACAATAAAATTAGAGTTAGCGCCTCGTTGAGTATGAGACAAACCCAATAGAAAATCCATGGATAAGTCCTTGCAGATGTCCTACGGTACAGTCAAGGGTATAATAACCCTATGTTTTGAGAATGTCCCTTAGATGTTTGATAGATGTAACATCTCTAGACAATTTTCCAACATCCTTTCTTAATTGAGACCAATAATATCCATCGACCATTGCAGCAATAGTTTTGTCCCTTCTTAGATGTCATGCCAATCCTCCACCATGTAAGTCCTTAATCAGTTTCTCCCTTAATGATGACTCATGATTACATAGCTGGTTTCCTTCATCAAATACCCATCATGCATATAATATTTACCACCGGGCTCTCTAGTATTGCATTTCTCCTAGGTCTCTTTGAAATTAGAATCTCTTGCATAAAGCTCTTTTATTTGCTAAAACCCCGTAATCTCTGCACTCATCACAACTAGTACTTTAGCCCTCCTACTCAAAGCATCAACCACTCTATTTTGTAATCTAAATTTGTGCATCATTTTAAATGGGAATCATTGTAGAAACTAAATCCATCTGGCATGCATATCTTTACTGATTCATGTTTAGCCACTCCGATGTTTCAAGGCCCCATAATCTGAATACAACACAAACTCCATCCATATCAGATAATGCTTCTACACTCTCAAAGCCTTTACTACAGAATAAAACTCTTTGTCATATGATGACCAGCTCCTCCTAGCTTCACATAATTTCTCACTATAGAAAGCTGCTGGTCTCTTTTCTTGAGATAGCACTGCCTCAACTCCTACTCCACTGGCATCACAGTCTATCTCAAAGAGTTTCTTAAAAT